>JAPQRN010000025.1:5260634-5305640 GCA_037367275.1 Coranthus polyacanthus | reverse complement strand
AGCAAAACAGGTGCTCACAAAGAGGACACACTGTAGGAAACTAAATACGTGGCGGCAACGTAAATATATATATATATTCAAATCTATTTACATACTCACTGTAGGGTCAGTTATCAAAGAGCCAGAGTTCAAAACTCATCAGTAAACTTTGGTTTTGCTGTTTTATGAATCCATAAAATACTAATAAATTCATAATGAAGACATGTTTTGTTACCCTGCATATTCAGGAAATGTAGCTGAAAATAAACAGTAGGAGTTTACTGCAGGTTATAAACAATACTTCAGGCCTCTTCCTGTTAGTTGACCACAAGCGGTTTGGACAAATCTGTGTTCCTGAGATTTGATTATGCTGTAGGTCAATTTCCTGCTACTGTAAACACAACCTTAATGATGAAAAATACAGCAGCGGGACGTCTGAATGGAGAATCCTACAATTAACAAAGATTAATAGCAGTGTGCTCTGATGAAGACTCCTCCTCATAGAAAGTCCCTGAGGCAAAGTTCTGTGAGAGAAAAGTGTTTGTTTGTTTTCACCCTTCATAGTCATGCTGATTATAAGAAACTGGAGACGTTGCATTCTTGTCTGCATGGAATTTGGAGGATGTCCCTCCACCCCATAGTCTTTCAATTTGAAATTTGAACAAAAGAAGGTGCCTTTGCTCAAAATTTTCAGTGTATTGAAATCTTTCTACTTTTGATTCTGGCTCTTTTAATGTGCTGCAGTTCAAACATCCCATTCTGTCACTGCATATTTCAATGTAAGAGAAAATAATGCACAAACACACACTATATTGCGACAAAATGATATGCTATTGTAGTGTTGTGGGGCCTCCCTTCCCATACCCCACCTGTAGCTTGTGCAGTATTGATTACTCTAGACAGTCTTCCGAGGTCCACTTCTTCTGTGGTGTTTAATGGAGCTCAACATCCCCTGCCAATTCTCTCACCATTTCCCCTGAAACTGGACACTTGTGCCCATGTATCATCCAACGGCACCATCCTTAGGAAGCGACTGGAGCATGGAGCGAGAGCCTTAACACTTCTTTTAAGCGTAAGACAATGAGCGCAAGACAAATTTCCAACCAAGCAGCTGTGTGGTGGAAAACACTTGCCTTTGTCCATTCCTTCCCACAGTTGCATAGGGGCTGTCATATGTCGAGCATTTGTTTGACTGTTTTAGATGGGTTTTTGAATGCATGTGAGGTGGAACCAAACACATTCTTATGTGTGTGAAAGTCACCGGGTATAAAGACAGATGTACCGTTGCTCACTCCTTTTCTCCAGTGTCATTTTTTCTCTCTTTATACCTGTGCTTTATTATGAGCAACCACACTTTAAGGGTTCCAGAATACGAATATGTCCCCCACTTTAAACACTGAAAAAGAAGATGTTAGTTCGTGTCTCATTCCAAGGTTCCCGGTGTCTGTGTCGTGTAAGCAGGCAATGTCAATATGCTGACACAGACAGCAGCCAGCTAAATGTGGCTGTGTGATAAGTCCAACCCAAGCCTTTCATCCTCTGGACATTCGGACTGAGACACAGACAGGTCGGGGTTAATGACAGGTTGTCAGTGAACCTTTAATGTACTATGTGTTGAGTAAAGGCCTCTTGCTCATCCACATATGGATAATGATTAGTTCAAAAAAAGAAGCTGAACATTAAAGGATTTTTATAATTGTATATTGATGAAAAGCTACGAGCTGCACATGTCTTCCCACTACGGTACAGTTAAAGTGGTATTTCTGGCAAAACAATTCTTTTCATTTCTAATGCATGTTTTCCATCTATCTGATTTCACTAAGGTGAGTTCATATTCCATGTGCAACTTACCTCTTTCCTCCATTTTACCCTGCCCTCCCCATAATGAAACTAAGTATGAACAACATTTCCTTCTCTGACTGTAATGGAATACTTGTTAAAAAGAGAAGAATGTGCTTTAATTTGTCAAGGGGATCTGAGCTGACAACTTTAGTAAAGTCCACTATAACAACCTTCCAGGGCCCCTGACCTAGGGAGGGAGTGACCCCTGACCTTATTTGGGCCTCTTTTATGAGGACTTTTTTCGGCTCCGGCCAGATGGCTAAACTATCAAAGGGATTTTTATGAGAAAAATCTGCAGGCAAGAGTGGAGTAGTATATTTATCTCATTGTGTGGAGGACGAAGCCTCTGTAACTTCCGAGTAGGTGGGTCAAAAAAAAAAAAAGATCTGGGTACATAAAGGGGCGTGTTTGCATCCCAAACTGGAAAACATTCAAACAGTAGTCATTTGTCAGTTTTATTCAAAAGAAATCATCTTTTTTCTACCCAAAAAGTATGCCTCTATCCTACTTTTCCAGGCTTAGAAGCTGTTTCTTTAAACCAATGAATCCACACTCAGTCTCTGCTTTTTTATATTTATCTCAGGCACAACTATAGATTTTACTGTATGATATAAATGCACAATATTTAGCACAACGGACCCATTTTCTTCAGAGAAGTTTTAGGTTGTGTCTCTATTATCAGCAGTTTACTACTGACACAGTCTTTTATACCCCGTCAACACTAACAGTATCCAGAAAAGATATTGATTTAATGTCTTTGCAATTCAAAAGCAGCTCCGTGTCAATAGTAGTAATCAGACAGTAGATCGAAATGAAGGCTAAGGTGGTTAAATAAAGCCGCTTTCGAACAAACTCTGCCACTTTTACAGGTAATGTAAAACCAGTGTATGAACAGATTTTATAAATGCCACCCTGAAACTGATGTGACAGTTGCCTGAGATCACAGATGGGCGCAAATCACTGGAATTTGTGTGTTTGGGAAAGGGAAGAGTTGTGTGTCCCAAGGTCACTATAACTCGCTCTGCTCACATCACTCATGTGGCGTCTTTATGAGCGATGGGCTGTTTTGTTGGATTAGGTTTCTGGGGAAGCATTTAGGGGCAGCCTATAAGGAGAGCTATACAGGAATAGATTCAAAGTCCTAATAAATGTTACATCAGGAGTACGAATGAATGATGTTTGATATTCATGTAATCCAGTGCACATGTTTTATGTGGATTTACATGAATCTAGCTTTGTTTTAAGATCATAATCTAATTATCTACTTACAACACTCTTTAAACCCCCACTCGGCAGGAAGTGGCTACCTTCTAATACATACTCACACAGCTGCTGTAAGCATTACCTGTTTGTTGTTCTCAGCTGCTCCCTCTGAGCCCACTCGTCATACAGCTTTTGACTTCTGCATGAGCAGGAGCAAGACAATTTCCAGACATGTTCTCCACGAGTAGAAATGGGATACACAGCAGCGGCAAACACAACATCAGCTTCAGCACTCACATGCATGTACAGTAAATATACAAAGGAACGCTGAATTTTATTTTGCATCTCATGATAAAAGTGTTTTAGAAGTATCACCTCAGTAATAATAGTCATTATATTTTGGTATTTTTATCTTTAAAAATATATTTTCTGATTCAAAAAAGAGGGGGAAAAAAAAGGATCAATCATTGATTTACATCTGTGGCTTTTTCACTACTATCTGACTTGTTTTCTCCACCCCTTGTATCTAGGGTAACCTAAGCTGTTGTGGGCCTGGTTGTTTTAATGTGGCCATTCCTTCCCTTGATTGCACTCAGAGGTCGAGGAGATCTGAAGTCACTGGAAGCAGTTAAAATAATAAGAGCTGACCATGTGTTTGAGGTTAGGAGAAGGGGAGGGACGCTCCCTCTTACACAGACCCAACAGTGGAAAATGCTGCAGTTTACTTCAACATTGTTATTTGGCACATACATTATGATAAAACATTATTTATTAGTAATAGAGTGGCATATCACAAAACTCTGGGAACCAGTACTGATCTCGTACTTCATGTTTACTCTTTTTTGTCTCTTAGTTATCCAGCAAAACATCCAGCTTCATTTTTGATAGGATATCGTATCAGTACAGCTCAAATAATATCACTTTTAAGTCAGTTCTAAAATAGGAATTATTCGTGAAGCGTTTAATGACACTGACATTAGATCAAACCTGGAACGTGCGACAACCCATTGTTTTAAAGACAAACCTAAAGCAGAATGAATAAAACCCGATGACTAGAGAATGTTGTGATAATTACCATTACACAACACGGTCCAGCCTGCCTGTTTACTTTCCACAGCAGGGCGATGGCTCAGCACACATGTACGTACACATGCACACACAAAAATGCTCAGTCACACACATGTACTTACACTCTGGGTAGCTGTCTCCACCCATTTTCATTCACAAAGAGAAGCATGGTAAGGGAGGCGGAGCTCATTCTGACCCAAATTTGTATGAGCCGCTAGTAATGCACACCAGGCATCTGCTATGCGCTGCAGCAAAAGTCACTTGTCAGTCTATTGTGAAAAAAAGTTACAATGAGTCACTAAATCATAAAGATGTTGATCGGTACCGTTCCCGTTCATAATGTTACTGAAATACTTTCCTCTCTGGTCATTTTACTCCCTTCAGCACCTGTTGAGTAAACTTCACAGTTTGATTTGTGTTTCTTGCAAATGAGCTAGAACCAAAAATATGAGGGGTATCCATCACCTTTAGATTTTTTTTTTTTTCTTGTTTCACAGTCAAATCTCTTAAAGTTTAGAGCACAAAGCCCCCTCAGCGCTGGCCAGCCCACCCTGCAGATGGCCAGAGGATCAGAGGCTGTCAGCACGCTTAAACGTGCCAAGAGTCGGGGCTTCAGCCCTGTGGGGGAGGACAGAGCATGAATGGGGTATTTCCACCAACCTCTATAGCCCCCCACTGGGCATTTGTAAAATGATTTGTGGCAAATTTGTTTAATCAATATGGATGTGGGGGTTTGGATACATCCCTGAAAAGAAGTCTTTCTTTCTGTCTTTTCTTGCATGTACACGCATCAGTAAGTCACAAGTATTGGGAAAACTCAGGGCTACCTCAGGTTTTTTTTGTTTTTTTTGTCTCTGTGTGTGAGTACAATACTAAGCAGATGCATACCTGAGAGGAAAGAGTTTATTGATGAGAAGACCAGCACCGGGATTCAAAGTAACACAGGTTTGCGCACTGGAAATAATAATACTGACCCACGTCACTTTTGATTTTGATCCTTCTGGAATAAAAATTGATTTTATACAGTTATTATTTATTATTATTTGTAGACTTCTCATCCAACATCAAGGTTTTCCTTCATATTGTTTTCCAATTCAGTTTTAAAATTCAAAATAAATGATTTCTATATTAATAGACGTATTAGACATACTACCATTTAAATGTCATTCTATGATCTTTTCACTGATCATATAGAAAAGCAACAGCAGTCAGTCTTTGTCATAAAGTGTTGCACAGCGGCTTTGCGGACAAGCAGGTGGCTTCACTCCAGTTCTGTCATGGCCGCTGTCCATGAGGATTCAAAGCACAAAGGCACTATATGGTTCTCTCCTTTTTGTCTGGGATGTGATTTACAGTTTTGCCACCCACACTTTTGTTTTGTTTTTTTTTTCTTTAGAGAGCAAAGTAAGGTATCCTTGAATCATTCTTTTAAAATAGAAAGTCAGATTTATTGCCCTCAATTGTCAAATACATTATTTGACAACACCAATTTAAAGTTCCTAAAAGTATGCATACTTTATCCTACATTTGCACACCTTTCTGGTTGCTATGTGCTGCCTAGTGTTCCGGTTTTCCATCTGAAATTATTTGCTTTTATAAATTCTGAACAGCACATAAGAACTTTTGTCACACACTCTTTATGCCACTGGGCTGAATAACTTCAACGGTCCCTCTTATGTCTCTTTTTGTCTTCCTCACTTCCTATCTAAACTGTGCTACCAGAGCTTACTGAATCACAGTTCCTGGACAGATGTTTGCAGAATTCTTAATTTCATTCTCATTTTCTCAGCCTGTCAGTTTTGAAAGGGGGAAGCAGGACAGAAAATAATCGGCAGAACATCCCATAAGTCTGAATGTGGGGGCAGCAGATGTGTATGTGGAGGGGGGCTGTGACTGGGCCTCCCCAAGGCCCATCTGACCATTGTTCAGCGTAGAAGCCACTTCTGTGGTTGCTATAACAACCATAATACACTCTTATCCATGTCCGTGTGCAGCAGTCATAGCCGTATGAGCTCAGATTCTTTAAACTTATTGACGTGGCAAGAAGCCAAGTAACAAGCAAATAAAATGTCTCTTTTTCATGTTGTTTCAACAACAAAAAAATTGGAATGTTAAACTTACTTTAGAATGCATGTTGTGGCAGGAATCAGATAGAATATTTTGCTTTTCGAGGGCACAAAGTAACACCAAATGCACCATATTTAACACATGTAACAAGAAATTTGAACAGATTTTAAATGCCTCTGAGTGAATACAGTAGGCAGAGGCTGTGGGGATTAAGTGTTCCTTTCAGCGGTCACAGAAGGCAGTCAATACCTCTGAGGTCTGCGGCTGTCTTTGTCAATGACCACTGTAAACCTACATTGAAGTACTTGAAAACCCACCAGGTGTCTTATGGTCTTTGAGCCTCAGAAGAGAATGAGCGCATTCACTGTCAAGTGCTTTATGCTGTGTGTTTCTTTTGTATTCAAGGCAGTTTTTACCCTTTACCACCCAAGAGCTCTTTTGACAGGTTTTTACTTTTGCAGCCTTTTAAAACTAAATTTTAAATTCCATCCATCAAAAGTTTTATGTTAATGATTATAATGATTAAGGATTCTTTAAATCCTTGATCATTATTTCATAGTGTTTGCACATTGTCTGGTAAAAAAGTTTAATGTCAGTGAACAAAAACATGGTAACGCGTTCACTGTTATTAATGAATGCAACCTGGAAACGATCAATCAATACACATGCTGCCTTTTTGCAAATGAAGGGGCTGTGAATGTGTGTGTGCATATGTTCAAGGGTGTGTCAGCCTGAGATCATATTAACACGGGTGTGTTACAATCATCAATGTTTCATCAGCACCATACTTTACTCTGGACACTTTGCCATCTGGCGGCACTCTCCACCAAACTTAATCCACCAGTGTGAATAAGCCTAACACGTGCCCCGCTTACTGACCCGGTTGCATTTGCTTTAAGAATCACCAACAAAAAGAAATCATACAGTATGTGAAAATCTCAAAACCCATAACCTCAAATGGGAACATTTCAAGAGCAAAGATTTGACTTTTTCTTTAGTTTGATAATTCACTATTTAATCGGGTAATTATTCAATTCACAGAGCGCAACAATTGAAAATAATAATACAAAATACCTAATCATGAGCTGGCAGCTTTCTGTTGTATGACCAGTGTGCACTCATAGGCTAATTAGAAGTGCAAGAGGACTGAGATCCTGCAGCCCCTCTGCTCAGCACTTCCCACCCTGTAAATGTTTATGACCCTAGCCCAGATTGCATCTCAGATTTGAAGGATTGGCCCCCTGTTGACTCACAGCTTGATGGTGACTGCAAAGCTCTCTCTATCTCTTTGTTTATTGTCTCTCGGATTCTCCTCTTTGCCAACCTCAAAACTCCTTTACAAGTGTAATATGAAATATGTTGATTATTAACATTAGAAAGTAGCCTCAAAGCGCCTCAAGTTTGTTGTTGGGCTTTACTTTCTCTCCGGTGTGTGATTTCAGCTCACCGGGCTTATTATCACACAAACTATTCATATGCTATTTCTATATGTGGCTGATTACCAGTGATAGTGAGAAGTGGACACAGTGGGGTTCCTTTCATACAGTGAGTCCTTGTCCCCTTAACACTCCATTGTTTATTGATGGAAGCAGTTGTCATAGTCATGCAGTAACAAAAGCCTGCCTATTGCTGTGTTTACCTCTGCACAGGAACCACTGGGCAATTCTCCATTAAATTACAGCCATGTGTGGACCACTGATCTCTCCCCTCACCCGCTAGTCCCTGCACCAGAGACACACATCACACACCCAGGCTTGAGCAGGATATTAGACTGTTAATATCGCTATAAACCGCGACAATAAAAAAAAAAAAAAAAAAAACGTGGGCTCTCTTTAGCCACGATACCACCTGTGAGAAAATATTAGCAAAACATATGTCAAACGATAATCTGGACAAGAAATTATTAAAGGCAAAACTGAATTTAAAAAAAATAAAATAAATCCATGACCGGAGCACAAGTTGTTTGTGGAATGCTGCGGCACATAATTTCCTTCCCTCCCAACCCCCAACCTCTCAGTGGTGTGAGACAAATGAGTAGTTATCTTGTTATCTTTAGAGTCACATATTTAGTTTAAAGGCAGAGCCATTCATACTTCCTGTTGCAACCAGGTGTTACAACCATTTCCAGTTCCACTCTTAACATGCAAATGATTCTGTTTAATCAGACTTTTGCGCCTCGCCAGATTTAATTTACTGGTAAATGTTAATATTTATTCAAGAATTGTGATGATATTGGTTTCTACATTTCGATATGGCACGGTGCCCAGTACTTATGTTTGACAGTTAGATTCTGTGTGACTCATATGTATAATCCTTTTCAAAAGAGCAACATTCAATGGGGAAAAACAATATTGGTACAGCAGACAAACATCCAACACATTTCACCTCAGTGCCCTCGGTCTTTATTCTAGGCTGATGTTACCAAACAAAAGAACTAAATACATGTGTTCATGAAAAGGAGGACATTTGAAAGGGTGTTTGCTGATCAATAATGAAAACAGTCTGACACTATAGTAATTGCTGCAAGCCTCTATTCTTGTATATGCTAGATAATGCCACATTTAGATGATTGTACGATCACAGAAAACAAAGGATGCCGGGGAAAATTACTGTATAGTCCTAACTGTGCCCTCGTAGAAAAATGTGCATTGATTGCCTGCGAGCGAAGTTTATGATGTGACATGAATGGAAAAAAACACAGGACCTGGCTAGTCAAAGTAACACAAAAGGTCACCAGGACTGTTTTCATTTGTGCTTGCCTATACTCAGCATTACTTACCCTTTCCATGAGAATCAAGTCTTGCATGAAAAAAAAAACAACTTTTCCCATTGTCCTTTGTGTGGGTTTAATGGTGTTATTTATGACTACAAGGGAGGAAATGCTTTAAGGGGCACCTGAAGAAAACCAACAGAGGATAAAATAATAAAACAGGATCTAGGAAAGGGACACGGAAGAAATCCTGATGTCGCTGAGCAAGAAACTGGTCAACCATTAAAGGTCTATGAAGGCTTGAAGAGGAATCTGAAACTGTAATCTGACTGTGTGCTCCTTTCCTTCCATTTACTATCTTTTATTGTGTTTCTTCATTAGAGTTTGTAACTTCAACCAACAAGTGCAATTGTGCAAGCTCAGGATTAAAACCGGGAGTGTTTTCAAGAAAGAGCACTTTGTAATAAAATCTAGATATTTGACACCTACATACAAACAACAAAGCAGAGTAAAGCGGAGGCTTATCATAAAAACAGTAATGATTATCACAATGACGCGAACTAGCTCATCAGTTCCAGGCTCGTCTGTGCTTTTCATCTTTTACTGTGTACTAAAAAAACACATGTTCAATGCACAATTCCTCTGCAAGTGTTAGCAAGGCTGTTATTGTTTGTCCCCCACAAGGTCACCGTAACGCAATTTCTGAGGACATTTATGACTAGGTCCACGTCTCCCTTACACTGAGCAAGTCATTTAACTTCCTCAGTGTAAATTGTAAACTCAAGAGGAAAATCAGAAATGGGATATAGAAAGTACAAACTAAACAGTTGTTGTGACAAGAATCAGACTGAACTGTTGTGGAGCTGTTTTCAAACCATTTACAAGGTCTTTCAGGTGTGACCCATGTAGATTCACTATTGTCACATACGTGACCTGGTGAAGGACACAGTATTATGTTTGCATTCTGTGCTCACTGCAATGTACCACTTTTTTCCTTCTTTTTCTTCATGTCATAACTGACATCGGTCTGTACAAAATGATTACAAAAGATCAGCAAACAATTATCCCTTTAACAAAAAGAGGGGAAAATACCAAGGATCTGTGTGGTATATTACATTTCCCATAGTGCAGAAAAATAGATATTTTTCTCCTTGTGACAATCACTTTTTCTCCTCTGATTCCACTTTCGTAAAAGTATTTATGCCTCTTTTTTATTGCTACAGATTTACTGTATATGTTTTATTCTTTAATTTTCAAAAGGAGTGACTTATAAGTGATATCCATTTGGTTCCCACAAGAGAAGTTTTACGGCTGTGCACAGTTTGAGTTGTTTAGATTGAATGTGGAAGACACAGCGTATTCAAGCATAGTTTCTTATTGGGGCAATAAACCGTCTAGACAGCACTCCCCTCTTTTTCACCTTCAGCCAGCCCCGTAAAGGGCATTTGTTTATCTGAATATATTGGCTTGTCTTTGTCTCGTAGTTATCAGCTTTGTGCATTATATAACACATGCTGAGGCATTTTGGAGCAAAACTGACTAGAAAGGCCAACGTAAAGTGACTTCATATTTTATTTGTTGCACTCGTTGTAGTCTTCTTACTTATTTTGCGATTAATGCCCATTTGTTGCCCTGGTTAATGCGTCGCTTATAGGCTCGTGCATTTAGGGGACTGATTTGTGAAGTATCAAAATGACAGCGAATGTCCACGTACAGCTACCACGAGACAAAAGGCTAATCTAGCATCCTCTGCTTCCCTTAAACTCCTGCCTTTTTCACAAATCTGTCCCTGTGTTGCTCAGTCCCTGACACCCTCAAATATTCTCAGATTATCGTGACATTAACGCTCCCTCTTACAGTACTTGGATTTTATTTGTTATTTCCACTTGATCTTTTTCTCTGTGTTTTGAACGCACCGGCGTATCAGGGCAAATTCCTCAAACTGTGAAAACTATACCTGGTTCTGACTCTTGGTACAGCATCTACTGAGGCGCTATCTTCAATATATCGTCTTAAGTAAAATTAGTCTCTGAATCTTTCACACACTTACTCTGAACTCATCTGACCCCCTCAGCATTTACAGCAGCATATGTATGAGCTCGGTATGTCTTTGGTATGTCGCATTCCAAAAATACATGCCTGTGTCCATTAGTGACTCAGAAAGAATTTGAAAGTGACAAGTAATGCAGGTTACTACCCTGCTAAAGGCACGTTTTATACTTAAATGCTACTAACGTACTAACTGAGATTTCATTTATATGGTTCCCCCCCAAAAATTATCAGAACATTCACGTGAGTCGTCACCGAATATGTCAGGATGTGACGTACTAAGTTAATATATAATCAGTGTGTGGACTTAATGTCATTTGGAGATAATATGTGATTATTAATTATTTGATAATTCATTTTATTGCGCCTGACTAAACCACTTACATGTTGACAGAGTTATGGACAGGCGTGACATGTGGACACTAATATGCTTTCTATTTATGTTATGTTTCTCGTGTGGAGTCTGTTCAGTGTGTTGTTTATTTCCTATGATGTTTTTAGAACAGCAACACTGGCCACACGGTGACCATTAATGCGAAAAAGAATCAACACATGGCCGTGGCAACTGTGCCTTGAGATGATTTCAGCAGCGCGCCGTGTAACACCGATACTTTCCACAAAATCAAATTCACGTCTTGAATCACTGTAATGTGAGAAACGTGGGGCGGACTACATGTCAGATTTTGTTTCATTAACATTATGAACGCATTAGCAAAAACTCACAATTAGAGGCAGCGTCCGGACCAGTGAACATTGTGTTAAATTTGAGGTGTAACTGAGACAAAGTTAAAGCTGAATTTTCTTAGTAGTGGAAGATTCAAACAAAGTCAAATAAGTTCATTTGCATTGTCCATTACAATATAACACAAAAAATAATCTCTGTCTGTAGTACTAAATGCTGCTTTTTGGACAAAGACACAAACTATTAGGTAGAGTTGTAGATTAAGATTTTGTTCAAATATGCCTGATCTTATAGAAGATTTATTTAACTGTTAAAAATCCTTATCTGTGAAGGTTTTAAATGCCTGGTTTATGTGAGTTGACTAAGATGAAAACAGCTCTAACTTTTGACTTTGAGATCAAAAATGATGACTACTGAAATGAAAAAGAGCAGCTCGGCTTTATGTGAGACAAAGATCTAACCACAAATATATAGATAACATGTGATCCCGTGATTAGATTATGAGAAACATCGCTTTCTCTTAGAACAGATCCACCGCATTTGCCTACAGGGACATGAGATAAACGTATTACAGCAAGGGGGAGAAAAAAAAAAAAGACGTGAAAAAAAATCATAAGCTTCCTGGAGCATCTAGAATGAAAACCTACAGAAAGGCCTCACGTAGTATCACAGCCTGTAATGCATAATCTAAAACATAAAAGTCACGATTCAGTATCAGGCAGACGTTTATAATCAGAGTGATTGTTTTTTGTTTTATATATAGGAATAAGAACTTCAGTAATTAGTTGCGTTCCTGTGTGTGTGTGTGTGTGTGTGTTTCGGTGACATTTTTTTTTTTTTTTTTTTTTTTTTCATGAACAAGGAAAAGCGCGATGAGTTGGGTGTTATTAACCCTGCCTCCATCCTGCCGTCCATCCACTCGCATGGCTCCTCCCGCCCCCTCCTGGCACCGCGCTCCTCTCATCAATAGGGAGCGCATTTGAATAATGTGTGAGCGCTTGGACCGGAGCCAATCAGCTGTCAGAGGACCGTGATAAATCGCAATGCATTATTGATAATCATAATTACGCTGACATGCGCATTTCTACTTGAGGAGCAAAATTTCAGAGCCGAAGAATTTGTTGAAGAAGAGGAGGAAAAAATTGTTTGGAACCTTTTTTTGCTCCTGGATGGTTGCACCATGTCGCGGCGCAAGCAAGCCAAACCGCAGCACATCAACTCCGACGAGCCCGGGTCGACAGAAAACGGTAAGCTCACGCAAAAAAAAAAAAAAAAAAGTTGTGTTGGCTAGTCCAAAAAAAAAAGAAAAAGAAAAGTAACCTGTAGCTCCGCCACGCCGTGCTTAAAATCTATCGACATTTAATCGCAAAAGTTGGGGGTCTGCCTTGACATGGTTCCCCTCGCTCTTTGACCTGTTGCTGTCCTTTTTTTTTTTTTGAATTGACCAGGATTAAAGCTAAGCTCCGGTGCTGCGACTAAATCAGAAATTATTTTCAACATAATGCAGGTGCTCGGCTCCGGTCGCTTTCATTTGCGGTAACAGTGTACTTTTTACTCAGACCGCGTCGAATGTTTAATTCAGAACTTTTCCTACTATGTTTTAGGTGCTCTGATTCCACCTAGAAACTTACAGATTCCACCTGAAAACTAATGCGTGCGGGTTATCTAGTACTTTTGTTTTTTTTTTAAAACCCCGTGGGTAATGTATAAGACGACAGGCTTCCCTTTTTGAACTTTTGTTTCTGGATACATTGAAGCTTTTATTTTCGACCCTATTTTTCTGTTCCTTTTCTCTCTTCCTGACACATTGTAGACTTTAAAAGACATTGCGTGGCAAGGAATTATTGCCCGGACACACGCTCTTTTTACGTGCAGCATCTTTCTTTTTTTTTTTTTTCAAAAAGTTCTCATTCATACATTTCTAACCGTGTGCCATCATCTGATACTGAAATATTTAAACTCTCACTTGACTCAAAATTGTAACATTTGGGTTTTGTTTGGTGCCCTGTAGCGAATATTTATGCACATTTGAAACTCTTTTTTTTTTTTTTTTAACTGTACCCTACCTACGTGTGTATTTTGGGTAACTCTTACTGGGTGGGAAGTGTTTTCAAGTTGCACTCAATGGAAGTTTTAAACAAAGGTACCCGAAAACTGTATGAAATGTGACTCTGGAGTAAGCTGACCTAAAGGCAATAAATCCCCCCAGTTTAATGCATGACTGTTTCCTTTCGTACATATGTGGAGAGGTGGGGGATGGAGCCGTGGCCTTTTTGTGGAGACTGGGTGGGGGTGCGTTTTGGTGTTGCCATGGCGCGGCCGTCGACCTCACCTTTTTATATATATATTTTTTTTATATAGTTAGAAAACTTGAATAATGTGATGTTTGGCGAGCTACTGTACTTTTCGATCTCCGTCAGGACACTTTATATTTAACATACGAATACCCACGAATTGAACGTTTAGTCTGATGTCGTGTCATGTACCCCACTAAAGGTGATCAGGTCATGCGCCGTCATGTGGCAAAATAGTGCGTTGCCGGCCCGTGTTAGGTGATTCTGCTAAAAGGTCTCAAATGAGTAAAGATGATCCTTTTTTTTTTTTCTTTTACTGTTCAGATTGGAGTTAATTGTCTACTTTGACAACAAGAACTATTCTACCTCAGGGCACAGAAAAGTGGGTGACTGATCATGCAGCTTTTTTTCTTTTCTTTTTTTTACTGTTTCTCATAGATGAATGTAATGTTGCAACTTTTATTTGACACCGCTTCAGTGCCTCCTGGTGAGCAATTAACAAGTCCAACAGTTTCCTTGGGCAAATGTAAACAGGTGGTCTACCCCCCTTTCTTTAAGCCATTAGCATTTGACAATGCACCAAGTTGTGAAATGGCTTCTTAGTCAGGAGACACATTAAAATGCACATTTGAAGTATCGGGCTTTCACACTTTGAAAAGGCCATGAATGGTACTCTACATTAGATTACCATTTTCTTTTCTTTTCTCCAGTCTGTGTTTTCACATGACACTTCATCTCACACCATTTGGGGCATGCAGTTTCATGTTGAGTGTTTATTCCAGAAACTTAAAAGAAAATGCATTTTTATTTAGAATTGACCGCAAAACACCACTCCAAACAGCCGTTAAAAAACGAAATCAGATTTTCTGAGCACGGTGTTGGGAAGGTTATTTTACGAACATAGTAATCTAGTAGTTTTAGGTCTTTGTCTTCCTGGACATTGTTCTGGGTAGTGTCAAAGGTAGATGATTGCCCTCTGCTGGCCCTATGGACAAAAGGCAAATTCAAAGTCCTTTTAAAGTCAGTGTAGTGAAATGCAGGAAAAGAACAAAACTAAGGGGACCATACAAGATTATGTAACCCAACAAACTAATTGTTCTAACATTATTTGATAAAATAACAATAAAAATTAAAACAAGCCTCCAAAAAAATTCTATATTTTGTATCTTGAAGTACTAGTACTAGTAGTAAGACTTTGGGTCTTATTTACAAGTCTGAAAAAAAACCGTCTAAATTGTATTATATCCATGCTCATATCATCATTCTGTAAATTAATTTTTAATTTGTCTCTTTCTTTATTATTTATTTTTTTAGGGATTGTTCGGGATGATCAAGCTGAGGAGTGTGGGAATGAAATGAAGAGGTTCAGAATGGACGAGACCAGAGTCTGCAACAAGTGTTGTGCAGAATTCTTTGATGAAGCAGAGTTTATTGAACATGAGAAGAATTGCACTAAAAGTCAGAAAGTTGTCATTATGAAAGATGGAGATGGCAATGAAGTGCCTGAGGAATATTCTCAAGGTTCTCCTGAAGGCCTTACCAGTGATCATGATGATAGCCAGTCCAGTAGTCATTCCAACATTAATACAGACCAGCTGGAAAGAACAGAAGAGGAGTCAAGCATTAATGCAGAGGATGCAGGACAGCAAGACCAGTCAGATATGTCTACCATCGCTGAGATGACTTTCAACCCCTCACCACAAATGCAAGACTCAAATGTCACCCTCGAAACTATGGCCGACACTAAAGTGGCCGTCTCCCAACATCTATCAAATAACACCCCTCTGACCTCATCACAGGAGGCCCTCCAGGCCATTCCAATGATCTTGGAACAGTTAGTGTGTCTCCAGCAACAGCAGCTACAACAAATCCAGCTCACAGAACAGATCAGAATCCAAGTAGCCATGATGACTCCACAGGGTCTCCAGTCATCCTTAGGGGCAGCGGTGGACCCTCTCAAAGCCCTTGGTGCACATCTCTCTCAACAGCTCTCTGCTGCTGCAGCCCTTATTGGCAAAAGAACAGGCAGTCAGAGTCTTTCTGTGGAGGCAATGAAGCAAGGTAAACTACCTCTGCCTACTGGCACCTCTCTAACTGGAGGACTGGGGACCATGACCTCAAAAACGGACATTTTGAAGGGCATTCCAGATTTGGCCAACCGTTTACCAGCACTACTGCCTCAGTCACCTGGCGCCATGGGTTTCCCCAGCACCTTTAACAGCATCCAAGCAGGGACTGATTCTTCTAAAAAAGGAAAGACCAAAATGCTGAACCCCCCACCAGAATCGAAGAACGGGGACTCGTTATACAAGCACAAGTGTAAATACTGTGGAAAGACCTTCGGCAATGACAGTGCCCTCCAGATACACTTGCGTTCTCACACTGGAGAGAGGCCCTTTAAATGTAACATCTGTGGGAACCGCTTCACAACCAAAGGCAACCTCAAAGTGCATTTCCAAAGGCATAAAGACAAGTATCCTAATATCACCATGAACCCTCACCCTGTGCCAGAACACCTTGACAATATTCCCACCAGTAGTGGCATTCCCTTTGGCATGTCCGTGCCCATGGATGAGTCAAATATGACTGAAATTAAGCCTGTGCTAGGGCACCCAGCTGCTGGGTTCCACCCTTCATCCATACCTGGATTCAAGACAACATTTGATGGCTTTGGAGGCGACGCATTTTCGCAGAGACCGTCCCCGTCAACAAGTGAAGGCTCTCCACTGGATCCAAATCAGAAAGATTCTAAGGATCTGCTTGGAGCACTGCATCACATGAATGGTAGTGGCCTCCCAGGAGAACAAAGCTCTGGAACAGCCAAACTTCAGCAGATGGTGGATGGTCTAGAAAAGAGAACAAATGACCCCAACGAGTGTGTGATCTGCCATAGGGTGCTCAGTTGCCAGAGCTCACTCAAAATGCATTATCGTACACACACTGGCGAGAGGCCATACAAGTGCAAAATCTGTGGCCGTGCTTTCTCCACCAAGGGCAACCTCAAAGCCCATTATGGAGTGCACAGGGCTAACACTCCTCTTAAAATGCAACACTCATGTCCAATCTGTCAGAAGAAGTTCACAAATGCTGTGGTACTGCAGCAGCACATTCGCATGCACATGGGCGGGCAGATCCCCAACACCCCAGTGGCAGAAAACCAGTATGAAGCAGCAGAAACAATGGAGTCCTCTCTACCAGATGAGAAGTCTATGGATACCAGCAGCTTTGATGCAAGCATTGAGGAGCAGGAGCAAGAGTCTGAGCTGAACTCCCAGAAGATGGATGATTCCTCCGATCCACCTCCATCTGCCTCGGAGGAACAGAAGCATGCGGCCCTTGCAACGTTTTCAAGTCTAGATGTTTTAAAGAACCTCACCTCTGCTCTTGCACTGAAACGCCAGAGTAGCACAGCTTCAGAAAGTGAGGGAGCATCTAAAGAATCCCTGTCAGCTCCTAGAGAGCAGGAATATCAGAATGGCCGTAGCCCATCTATTTCTGACTCAGCTATGTCCTTCCACTCATCTTCACCAGTAAACAATAACAGCATGGGTAACAGCAAGTCCCCAGAGTCTGTCGTGGATGAGTTGGCCAGCAGTGGTTCAAAACCAGACTCTGATAGTGGTGCTCAAGATGGAAATGAGTCAAGTGGAGCTCTTGACCTCACAGCTTCCAGCAGCTTCACTCCTAAAGCAGTTAAAGAAGAACCTTTCACAAATGGAGACTATGGTGAGTTTAGTTGAGAACAGTACCCTGAGCATATCAGGTTGAATGCTAGTGTATATAATCTAATTTCTTTTTTGCCTCTTTTTTTTTTCCCCTCTATTAATCACCAGCTCCCAGTAACATGCCTTTCATGAGGATACCTCCAAGTCTGGCCAGTCTGGAGATGAAGATTCCCCCAGAGAATCCTTTGGGCTCTCAAGGATTGTTCAGCTCCCATATGCCTCAGGGAACAGCCATGTCCTCCTCCAACTCCACTGCAACAAGAAGATCCACTAAGCAACACGTGTGCAACGCCTGTGGCAAGAACTTCTCATCTGCCAGCGCATTACAGATCCATGAGCGCACTCATACAGGGGAGAAACCTTTTGCCTGCAACATTTGTGGCAGAGCCTTCACCACCAAGGGAAATCTAAAAGTAAGTCAACTTATTTTAACCATAACTGTTGTGATGGTGTGTTGCAGTCCATGTGAAGTGTTGTTACAGTGTTGCAAATTAAGTGCTTTGAAGGGATTGATATTGATCCTGTATTTTGCTTTTTAGGTGCATATCGGTACCCATATGTGGAACAATTCCTCGCGCCGTGGCCAGCGTCTGTCTTTGGATAATCCCATGGCCCTGATGGCAATGAGCACAGAGGCTAAGATGTTGCCAGAAATGATGCCATCGCCAAAAGACCTGGGTGCCCCACCACTGAACTTTGACCCATCTCTGTGGAACCAGTATGCTGCTGCTTTCAGTAGTGGCCTGACCATGAAAGCCAACGAAATTTCTGTCATCCAGGGCGGCGGCATCCCAATTCCTGGGAGCCCTGCTGGTGGGCCTCTGATTGGATCCACCGGAGGCCTCATGAAAATGGATGGATCTCACTCTGGCTTGCCGGCCACCATGGCTGAAATTGAGAAAAATGGCTCTGACAGTGTGCCAAAACCACAGTTCCCACATTTCATGGAGGAGGGTAAAATTGCAGTTAATTAGGCCTTTAACTGTTAGCCTGTGTATCACCTTAACTGTTTTGAATGTCTCCTTTTCAAATGAGGTACAATCAACATGAGAAATCTTGTATATTTGAACTCAGTTTGGTTTTAATTTTTTGCTAAACTTCATGGTAGCTCTCTCCCTGATCTGAACATCTCAAGTGTTATTTTAGTTGGCCTTGATATAACTACTGTAGTTGTGTTTTTTTTTTTGTTTTTTTTAATTTTATATACATATATATTCACACATGCGGGTATTTTTTTTTTTTTTTATTTTTTTTTTTGTGACCTTTTTTTGTTTGACTGTCTCTCCAGAAGTTTGAATGTAGAACCTACTTGAAACTGCTTTAATTCAGACTGTCTCCCTGGTACTTTGAAGTATTTTGACCCAAGTAGGAAAAGTTTCAGGGCTAGACTTTTAAGGACATAATGTCGCTGTTAAGAAATAATTGTATAGTTGACCATGTGACTACTTCCTATCGTGTGCCATAGATTTTATGACATTGTACATTTTTGTTGTGGAAAATGTCATTAACATGATTAAATTTGAAGCGGCCTTTGGTTAGATTGGATAGTTCCTGCATCTTGTCTCTTAGATGAAGGTGCAACAGTTCAATCATCAGTTTCATGTAATGTAGATGATAAACCTGGCTAAGATACAGTAGTTAGTGACTAATTTTTCCAAGTGCCTAACTGTACATTTTGCTGTATGTTTCTTTAATACTGCCACAAAGTTAATGGCTGGTAGATTAGTATGTTGGACTGTGTAGCATTATATATGCTTCATGTTTTCATCAATTTACAAAAGTCAACCTCCCCTCCGTATATCCTACTTAGAAATCTGTTACGTCAGTTTAGTTGGGTGAATTTTGAAGGCTGTTATACGCTTAAGATTCTTGTGCCTGCACTTTATTCCAGGTTTTGAGTTACATTTACATTTTATAGTCATTTCATTATAACTGCTTTTGAATGCTCAACAGGGAAAGGGCAAATCAACTTTCTTTTTTTTTTTTTTTTTTTTCCAACTTTCCTTCCTAAAGGATTTAGTTTGACTAAATGACCATTTATAGTAATCGTCAGACTTTGAGGTTATCTTGTTACTTTGTAGCATCAATTAATTTATTTATAATACACAAAATGCTTGAGTGTAGGGGGTTAGTTCTACCTCGTTCAGATTATAGTTGTCCTTTTACGCCCTCTACTCTCAATGCAATGTTCTGTACATGTTCCGATACATTCGTGAGTAAGCGATAGAATTTTCATTCTCAACCTGCTGAGTTGAACAGTAATGAATGTATCACTGGACACTTTACACAACTCAGAATGGTCAGATTGCTTGTAGACCCCTGCTGTACATTCCTTACCAATATGCATTTGCCAAGTTGTGCCTTTCTTTAGCAAACCATGTCAAAACTGCTTTCAAGTTGTCTGTACAATTCAAGTAATGTTGAGCCAGTTTGGCCTGTTTACAATGTAAATGTTTTGTTTTGTTTTTTTTTTTTTGGTTTTCTAATGTTTTCATGTAAATGTTTTCTGATTTTGAAAAATAAAATCAGGGTGACTTTTTCACTTGTTGTAGCTGTATTTTCTTCCCCAACATGGGCATTGTTGCCCAACAAGGTATTTGAGTTGATACTGTAGTTAACACACAACCTCATGGATAATGTTGCAGGAGTCATTGAACTGATTCCCTATTCCAGCATTGGCAGGCGTACATGCACTTAATCCCTAATTTACATTAATTCACCTTCAAGTGACCCACGTAGAAATACTTTTTTATTCTGGTGATGCACCAGCCATTAATCCTTTCCCTTTTGCATCTACAATGAAATGCTATTTGCATCCACAGCTGAAGCATGCTCACCGTGCCTGTCCACAATTCTAATATGGGTCAGCTCTACTGGCCTTTTCCTGATGATACAACATTATGCATCGTCATTTCCTCATTACATCACTCGAAGCAGCGAGGAAAGCTGAGACATTCTTAGAGCAATACAGTACTGTGGCAAGGGTTTCTGTATGAATTACAGATTACTTGGAAACATTAAGAGCATTCAACCTGTGTGCACAATGCACATCTAACCAGTTGTGGAGAGAATCTGCGAAGTCCCGCAGGCCTGTTTGAAAGCTTTTCGGTGGGGTGGGGTCATATTGGACCATTGTACCATAGCAGTAAAAAAATGTTTGGCTGAATTTACATCAAGCTATTGAGAACCATTAAGCCAGGATCTGGGGTTCCTCCCCTAGGAAATTTTGAATGTCAAACATTTGAAATTTTATGCACCAATTTATGTCTTTTCTTCATCTATTTAAGGTCGAAATGTCTTTATTTATGTAAAGAAAAACAAAATTCAAGCACCAGGTGACAATAACAAATATATTAGGCTTTCAGACATTGTGTATTGTTTTCAAATATGTATTCCCCTGTAGCTGAACTTTTCACATTCATCCCTGCTGACTCCACACACACACACATAGGCAAGGTTAAGTCTTCTTTCTGTTTCTCTTTTGTGTATTTTGTTTGGGGGGAAGTAAACACGCATGTAAATTACTTTAAATTTTTCATACCTATATTACTCCTGGACTGAATAGCTCGTTTGTGTTTCAGCAGTTTTCCGAGCAAAACTTTCTGCACATTCAAAACATATGACAGGTGTGTTTTGGGATGATTTTTTTTTTTTTTTTTTTTTTTAATCAAATCTGTTGGGAGTACAGAATGAGACAAAATACAATCGTTCTGCTTATTTCACATAATTCGGCGACTAGTGGTTTTACAGTCGCAGGCGAAAGAGGATGAGACCAGAGATATCTGAAATGAAAATAGTGTACTGTCAAACGGGGATTACGGTGTCTCGCTAGTGACGGATAAGTCTGCTTGATGTAGTGCTGTCTGTCCCAGCGCGTGGATACTGCTGACTGTTGAGGAGAGTCTGTATGAGGCAGCTGGGAAGCCTCCGCCCAGAACCGCTACAGCCAGGCTGACTGCCTACCGCGTCTACCCTCTACCAGGGGCCGCAGGAATGACCGACAATATCCCCCTACAGCCCGTGAGACGACCGAAAAGACACGACAGTAAAAACAGAAATGGGTAAGGTCGTTATGCGGCGTAGAGACATCAATGCTAAGCTAGCTCTTCATGTGTCGTTCCTCGGTTTTTTTTCTGCCCGTGTCCGTGTAGCCGTTTTTAATTGTTTGCGGTGGCGCGTCGACATTGTCCCAATAACTCGAGCGCTTGCGAGTCGCAGGAACAACATAACGGCTGAAATGTGAAATTGGGTTTAATATAGATGGGCACGTACGTGGTGATAATTTTTTTTTATATATATATATTTGGCCATTCGTTGTAGCTAGCTTTAGCTCCTACATACATCCTTGTTCCGGGGTGCAGTTGTAGCAAGTGCATTTAACGCCCATGTCAATATTTGCTCGGGTGACTTTAGTGTTCAGTCTGTCCAAAAAAAAAAAAAAGCACTAACCAAATGTAGACCCGAGTAAGAGTGCTGTGTCCTAAATTCACGGGCTGATTAAATGATGCTTGTGAGTGTTATTTTGACCAGTACAAAGAGGGGCAGGCCTTTTGAAATGATGGAGAAACACGTACTGTACACAGACCATGGATGATAAACAGACAGTGCTGAAATGCAGTCTCCCAGTGATGTCATATCCTGTAATTAAAACACTATACAGCAACCAGCAGCTGTGAATTAGCTGGTAAGTTGCAGAAACATAGCTCTTTTAGCTACTTATGGCAGTGTAAATTCATCTTTGCACCAGTTAAGCAGAGCCTTATTCATTTCAATCATGTGTTCCCTAAACATAGTGTGGTTTAGGGAACATATGATCTATAGGTCAGCTTTGTCCTTGGGAGGTTTCTGGCACTTGAGAGCTACATAAGGATTAGTTCCAACCAGATAGCTTATAGAGTTTTGGAGTGTTTTTACAGCATGTGCAATAATTGCATGTTTAGTTTCTTCCTGGACTTGTGTGTCTGAATGTGCGTAAGACAGGAGCACCAGATTTAGTCAATAAGTCGGAATAGGTTTGGCATCTCATCCACTGCGGAGTTAGCAAACTGTGACTGGAAAAATGAACTGCAGTAGAAAGTAGTAGCAGTAGATGTCAGGCTTGGCAAACAGCCTTTGAACTGTAAATATTGTTTATTTGGTCCGCCTTAGTAATGACATTTAGGAAGACTCGAGTCAACGCTAAGAAATTACCAGTTCCGTCCTGCCTTTACACTGAATAGAATAATCTTTTATAGCTGTTGGAGGCTTAAATTTGTCACATTGTGTATATATTTTAGTTATAATCTACAGAGTAGTTTAATTTTTAATCTCATGGAGACTGGACTTGTTTGGATAGAGAGTAGGGAGTGGCTGCTTTTCGCCCCAGATAAAGTTACATTTTATTTTTTTATGTCATATTCAGTCCAGACTCTTTTAGCTCAGCCATGCGTGTTCTGTTTGTCACTAAGCAACACATTAACAAAGAGATGTGAGATTAAATTAATTAAACACAGTTATCTTTGACCATGCTTACATACACAAAATATAATTTAATTCTGAAAGAGACAAAATTCCTCATAAGCTCTTTACATGGCTAATGAAAATGAGCATTCCATTGACATTCCTGTTTACGTAATAGTTTTTTTCAAAGTTTTCCACTGTGTGAACACAGCCTCCGTCTTTCAACACCTTCTTGAAAAGGTCACTTTTTGATATTTGTGCACATCCAAAAACCTGTTGGGTGTGCGCAAATGTTTAAAAGTAGGTGTCTTT
Source organism: Coranthus polyacanthus (assembly GCA_037367275.1). Taxonomy (NCBI): domain Eukaryota; kingdom Metazoa; phylum Chordata; class Actinopteri; order Kurtiformes; family Apogonidae; genus Coranthus; species Coranthus polyacanthus. The sequence continues at coordinate 5,282,270 of JAPQRN010000025.1, read as the reverse complement.
CTCCCTTTGAGCAAAAATGTGGACTTTGGAGCATCATTTCATGTCCAAAGAATCCTTACAAACCTGGAATTATATCAGCACATCTCGCATATCTTAAAATACTCCATTTGGAAGGACAAAAACTTACTCGGTGTGTTATGAATCAAGCTACACAATCCCTTTTAAAAAGGTAAAAGTAAGTCAAGTAAGCAAATTTGAAATATCTTGTCAATTTTTTTTTACATCACTGTCTTTTCATCCCACGCCTCTTTGTCTCAGGTGCTGCCCGTGGTCGAGATGTTGTGGCATGGGTGACTTCCGTCCCCGCACAGTGTGGCTTGGCCACCCAGAAAAGAGAGAGCAGAGGTACCCCAGGAATGTCATTAACAACCAGAAATACAACTTCTTCACCTTCCTGCCTGCGGTTAGTGTCAGTCAAAGGTTACGCCACCATCCTCTCACACTTTAACCCCAACAACACCACCACCCACCTCTCTTAGCCCGTTTTCCTTGTTCAGTCGTCTTGTTCTCCTTGTTGTTTGTTTCTTGTCATGTCAGTGTTTAAATAATTAAAGGTGTGCATCAGAGGATCAGGGACATGCCTCAAAAGCAAATACAGTGGAAACCGCTTATAGTGATCACGTCTGTCTGTACATATATATAAATGTAACCGATAGCCGTTTGTAAGTCTAATATTCAGTTTTATAGTGCTAATGGGCTTTCTACACCTTAAGTTGTTGGTAGCGGTAAATACAGACAGATGTAGATACATATTTTAGTACCTGTTACATTACACATGTATGATGTGAAATGCCTGTTATCTCAACTCCGAATTGAAAGTGTCGCAGGGGTTTTTCCGCACTCAGCAGCTCATATTTATGGTTCAAAGGATATGACATGAACACAGCATTATCCTGATTGTTTCCTCCAGCAGCTTCCCAATGCAGTATCTTAAACACAAAAAGCCTGTGGAAACTTTATTATTATTGATCCACTTAAGGAGCGCAGCTTCAATTACAGGTGCGCAATTGTTGTCTGTTGTTTTTCACAAAGAGAAAATTATTTCGAAGTCCACGCAGCACACACTTCGGGTATGAAAGGACCCACAACGAACACTGTGAATAAGTGAATTATTTAAACAGCATTTGTATAGGAATGATTCTGTCCCAGGCTTTTTGATCCATATAAGTGGCTGATCACTATAACCGTGATCACTAAAAGTAGTTTCCACTGTGTTACTGTTTTGGGAGTTTACATTTCATAGTTTAAGCTAAAAATCATGTGGTCTCTGTTGCTTATATTCTTATAATACGCCTAACATGGGCATATTAGCTTCTCTGAAAAACAGACACAAAGATGCTGGTTACATTTTTACTGATATGACTTATGTCATCTGCTGGTACTTGGTACCAGCAGATGACACCATTTTAAAAAAAAGTCATTCCTAAACAGTGAAGTGTATTTTCTTTTTAAAGATCTTTAGTTCGTAGCAAGAGCAACATAATACCACACAAGACTAAACCGGCTCCACAGTCTCCTGGCGCCAGATCTTTATGATCATATTTGCATCCTTAGAACAGCAGTGACAGATGTGACATGGATTTGAGATTTCTTACCCGTGACAATATGGCCAGCAGTCGCTAAGCTGTGTGTTTTTGACTCTCGCATTTTCCTGCCCTGATTTACATATGCATTTGTTTTTCAGACATTTAGTTGTCTTAAGATCTTCTGACTTTTTTTTGTATGAAGTCAGACATTGAAAGTAGCTCAAATTTGTTTGGAAAGCAAGGGACAAGAGCAAAGTATTTTTGCAATGCAAATTTTGATGTTATTTATTTACTTTGGGTCACGTCAAGAAGTACTCGAACATATTGTTTGCTTTATGCTTTTGTACAGAGTTTCTTGTGCCTTACTCTCCTCCTGTGAAATGACAGAGTGAGGACACAAGTTTTCCTTTCGTAGTAATTTTACACAGTGGTGGTAATGAAATTGAGCAAAGTTCTAGCATTGGTGTTGATTTTAGGAACGCTGATGCAAGAAAGTCTACTTAGCTGTTTGTCTGATGAAGTCTTTGATAGCCCATTAAAATATTTTATATATCTATGTTTTCCATTGCACATAAAACATTTTGGTCTATAGATTTGTATTTAAAGTTCTCAACTGTTTTATATCACGACTGAAGTAAATTTCAGTTCTTAGTTCTTGTTTATATTCAGGTATAATCAAACGCTAACAGGTTAACCAAAACAGTGTTGTAAAAGACACATCAAGATCAACAATGTTACCTTTTTTTAATCAAAATCTATTATTCATGTAATTTAAATAAATGGGTATAACAGTGAGAGTCAAACACTCTCACACATAAAACACAGCCATGATTAAACTTTGTCCTGCTTCTGAAATGTGTGTTCTGTGTTCTCAGGTGCTCTTCAATCAGTTCAAGTACTTCTTCAACTTGTACTTCTTGCTTTTGGCCTGCTCTCAGTTTGTCAATGAGCTACGCTTAGGTGCACTCTACACCTACTGGGTCCCTCTGGTATGTAGCATTTCACAAAGCTTAGTCCCTATAAGTTTTAATTATTGTTGTTCAACTAATCCTACCTTCCTTCATTTCTGTGTGGTTAGAGAATACTGCTGAATGTGTAGAATTTGGTTGTCGTTGCATTTCAATATGTTATGCGTTTTTGTTGTTCCGTGAATTGGCAACGATAGCTTCACTTTCACATTTTATTCAACAGGGTGTTGTTTTGCTTATCACCATTACAAGAGAGGCAGTTGAAGAAATAAGATGCTACCTACGAGACAAAGAAGTAAACTCTCAGATTTATAGCAAGCTTTCAACAAGAGGTGAGGAATAGATGCTTTACTTATACTTTGTTGATATGCAAACCTTGTTGCTTATTTTTCAGTATCAGCCTCTATTAACTGTAGGAGGTTGGTCCTGTTAAAGCTTATTGGGGCTAAGGGAAATGGTGGGTAATTCAAAGCAGAGATGTAAAAGTGTACATAAGAGGCCTTGGTATAAAGTGCTACCAGCAATAAAAAGCAGGAGACCTCTTGTGGTTTCCATCACTTTGGTCCTTTGATGTGGCAGCTTGTTTTACCCATAAACACAATGACTGGTTGCCTCCATGATTGTGGCCCCCGTGCATATCTGCGGTTTGTAGAAACTTTATGGTGTCAGAACTTGGCATGTTGTTTGTAATTATAGACAAACTTGGCTGAAGTTGTTTTTGATAAAGTTAAGTAAAGTCACAGTTTCACAACAAGTGTGCATATATCTGCATGAAACCTTTTATTCAAAAATAAAGCCTGTCATATCATCATTTTGTAATGTTTGACAAACAGACCTTTTTTTTAAGTTTTCAATTGCAGTGTCCTAAAATGTCACTAAAATGCAGTGTCCTAAAATGTCACTTTGTTTTAGTTAAGTAGAAAAAATATCTAGAAAGCAAACGGGTTGTCCCATGAAACTAATACATAGGAATATTAATGTGCTTTAATGTCTTACATATGCAAAGCCCAGAGGTCATGGCAGAGGTCAGGGGTCAGCGATCTCTTCCAAACAATTTTGCCCGTTCATTCCTAATGGAATGAGAAAAGGCTCGACTCCCACAGCATTCTTTCAAATCTGCATGGAAAACTACTTTCCCAAATTCACTGGAATGACGGTTGAACTGTGCAGGGCAACAGCTCACCAAAGTTGATATTAGTATTTAATTTCCAAGGCCATATCTGATTAAAAAATATTCTTGTTAACCTGTAGCTTGGAGAAGTTTGTGTGTTGTTTTTTTTTTTTTACTGAAATTTTGATTATGTTTCGTCATGTTACCAGAAATATCACTGAAAACGTTATTAACTTTAAGTTTACATATTTCAGGTACAGTGAAGGTTAAAAGCAGCGGTATTCAAGTTGGAGACCTCATCATCGTCGAAAAGGTTTGTACTTTGTTAAAACTGTGAGTAGTTTTGCATTTTAGGATTGTCATGTTACCATTTTTATGACAGCAAATAATGTGGTTATTCTTTTGTGCTTGACTGGTGGCTAAGCTGAAAGGAGTTAGTAAAGATTTTGTAATCTTGTGATCAATTCAGAGATTCAGCCTGTCAAACTCAATGCATACCCGACAGACGTGAACTTAAAATGCCCTTTAATTAGATCTTAAACACAAATTCAATTAAGTACTGTTTATTGATATTTTTTTCATCTTGAATTCCAATTATTTAGTCCCACTTAGCAGGAGAATCTTTAGTGTGGCTTTTCTCATGGAAATAGTGGGTTCTCTGTGGTCTTTGTACATGAAATGTGAGAAGTGAGTCCTGTCTTCAGTTTCCAGCTGAGGGCTTCCTTCTGAATCACTCACTTCAACGCAGCTGAAAGAAAGGTCACATATGTTGTCTTAAACATTTTACTAATATGACAGTGATTCAGTGTTATTTACTTTACAGTTAAAGACATTTTTAACCCACCCATAGCGGTGAAACCAGAAATTTACCAAAAAAAGGCTCAGAATTTTTAAATTGCATTTGTTATAATAGTTATAGTTGTCCAGTGCTCATTTAGCAATATTCCATGCACATGGTTACATTTTTTGGAAAGCTGTCCTGATAAATGGAAAATGATGAAAATACATTTTCCATTAGCTCTTGAGTAATGGCATGGCATGACCAGGTCAGGCTGAGTGTAAAACATGGTCAGGGTCCTGTTCAGGCCACGACAGGATGATTTGCTGGAGGGCTTATAATTTTGACTGACTGACTGTAGGTAATGCAGCACATGAAAAGCTACAAGTCTTAGTTTACTCTAGTTAAAAAGCAGAGGAGGAAAAAGTCCAGGATCAGGAAGTGATGTTGATGTCGTGTTTTTCTTTCTGCCTTTCTTTGTAGAACCAGCGTGTTCCTGCTGACATGATCTTTTTAAGGACCTCTGAAAGAAATGGTAAACATCTGCTGGTCATTCATCCAGATCTCCACAACAGGCTGGCTGGCTGGGGAAATGACTTGTTTAAAAAGGCGCTGAGGTGCAGGGATTAGCCCTGAGCCAGGACAGGAAGTCCTACAATGTCTAAATTGTGATTGGGTCTAGTACTAAACTATCACTCAACGTGTATAGTCGTTGTGTGTATAGGGAGTTGCTACTCCATGTAATGCTGAGATGGACACTGCAGCCAAAGCGTTGTTGTTTCTTTATCTTTGTTTATGACATACACATACACATGACTACTTTTGTCTTTCAAATGAGAAGATAATGAAAAGGAAAATGGAGGGACACACAAAAATCCAATGCAAAGAAAAATTGAACACCATGAAACAGGATGGCTCATCCGAATAATCAAATATGGATTAAGACATGATTTGTCAATGTTAATACAGACTCAGTAAATGGCATTGCACTGTTTATTTGCACATATACAAAATACATACAAGTCTATTCAAAATAACAACCTGTAAGGAAACCTAGATGCGTGTTGTTGTTGCATGCTCCCGTTGGGGAAAGAAAAACACCAGCTTTGTTTTACTGGAAATGGTGCTTGGTTATCTCTCTTCCATGTGGAGGCCATTAGGTCAATTATGAAGGGCCTAGGCCAGGATTGGGAGTTTTGGGCAGGATGACACTTGCAAGCCGGCGGGGGGAAGGGCTTTGGTGGAAGCCTGCACTTTTATCCCACCTTGAAACTAGCAATTACAATATTTCCAGCTCAGTCCCTTTCACAGAGGTTGCTGTTCTTCATCAGTGACTCCAGTGCCAAAACTTTATGATGCTTACTTTTTAATTATTTAATAAAACCTTTGACAGTAGCCTTGAGTATGTATTAAAATATAAATATATTGATTCTTTAAATGCCATCATTAAGAGTAATACTCATGATTTTGCTCCATATTAAAAGCCTATCTTTTGTTGCCCCCTAGGGGTAAATGTGTTTCCATCTGGCATCAGTAGCAGCTTTTGTCCTGTCCTTCCTAGGCTCCTGTTTCCTGCGGACTGACCAGCTGGACGGAGAGACGGACTGGAAACTACGCCTCCCTGTGGCCTGCACGCAGAGATTGCCAACTGCTGCAGTGAGTCATAAAATACAGAAGGACGCTGTAGAAAATTGTGTGTTGCTACACTGCTTTTACAGTTTTGTTTCGTCTCTTGCTTTTTGTGCAATTACCTGCACAGCTTTGATGAATACAACAGTAATTGCCCATCTTAACAATGGGTTAAGAGAGGCAAGTCTTTCATTAGGACACAGCAGTCATTTATTAGAGTGCTGGGTGGTCTGATTATCAGAGAATTTCATGACTAAGAGGTCAAAGCTTCAATGCAGGCCTAATGTTCAGTGTGTCTGGACATTAAGAAAAATGATGATGATATTTTTAGATTCAAATAGTCACTAAGTCAATATATTTTTTTGTATTTGAACCAAAATATGGTGGAAAAACCTCTCAAAATACAGATAGACCTAGAAACTTCAACCCTGTTATGGAAGCTAGTGTAATATCTAGGCCAAAATGAAAACATATTTACAATAGCTCTGTACAAATTAAAATAATACAATTTGTTAAATATTGTAAAATTTCATAAGATCAAAGAGATTTTTGTTGATGTGAGACATACAACAGTAGGTTAACAACAAGTTAAGCCTCATGCAAAAGTTCCCAGTGCTTAAGCAATACATGTAATGTGTTGTAGGGTGGAATGCCATCAAGTTGTAATGCATGTATTATAAGTAGTTTTGGACAAAAGGGTCTGCAAAAAGAATGGTCCAATTTAAGACCACAAAGTTAACCTTGGTGCTCATACGGATCCTGTGTCTATATAATGTATATGGTCTGGTAAGATCCAGTATAATAACATAATGTTTTACATGGCAGTGATGCTTTGCTTCACAGGATCTTCTTCAAATCAGATCATATGTTTATGCAGAAGAGCCAAACATTGATATCCACAACTTTATTGGAACATTCACCAGGGTGAGTGCAGTCCTTCTGGATCAAACTGTAACCAGGATATTTAACCCTGATTGCAAAGCCTGTTTGACTAGTTTCCATGAGGTTATCATTCTGTATATTTGCATGTTTAACTGTTACAGGAAGATGGAGACCCTCCAGTCAATGAAAGCCTCAGCATTGAGAACACCTTGTGGGCCAGCACCGTTGTAGCCTCTGGTAAATATCACACTGGTGATTCAGTGTTTCTTACAAAGCTTTGATGGACTGTTGCTTCCTTCGTAATGATGATCCAGTGACTTGTCAAATCAAACACAGAGAGAAAAAATTATGTGATAATCAGACATTTTGTTTATTTATAAATAACGCTAATCCTAATGACCAAGAAAGTCTGCATCGTCCACATTAAACGGAATACACGTTAACCCCACATATGTTATCCATTAAGCAATTGGAAATCTGGATCACATATCTCAAATGACATTTTTCATTGAAAAAGTCTGTTCATGTCAAGATTATAAGTCTGGGAAACATCTTCTTGACATTCTGTGTTTTATGTTGTCTCTTTATTATATTGGTCTGTGGTCAGTTTTCTTGGTTTTTTCTCTCACTCACTCTAGGCACAGTGGTGGGGGTTGTGATTTATACAGGCAAGGAGCTGCGCAGTGTCATGAACACCTCCAACCCAAGGAATAAGGTACAGTAGTGTGAAGCAGAACCAGAGACATTTGCTTATTTGAAGAATTTTGTTTTCATGTATTTAGTTAGAGCTACATACTTGCACATTTTTTGACATAGAATTTTTTTTCATCCATTGCTCACGACAGGTTGGATTGTTTGACTTGGAAGTAAACTGTTTGACTAAGATCCTGTTCGGGGCCCTGGTGGTTGTATCCCTGGTCATGGTGGCACTCCAACACTTTGCTGGCCGTTGGTATCTCCAGATCTTGCGCTTCCTGCTGCTCCTCTCTCACATTGTACCCATTAGGTGCGAGTTTAAATCATCTACTTGAAACTGCACTGTTGCATTGTACTTACAAGTATCTACATGTCACAAAGATGAAAAGAAGTCATTTTCATTCCTTTTTTTTTTATTGCAGTTTGCGTGTCAATCTAGATATGGGGAAGATGGTTTTCAGTTGGATGATCAAGAAGGACTCCAAAATCCCTGGGACAGTGGTTAGGGCTAGCACCATTCCTGAACAACTTGGACGTATCTCCTACCTTCTGACTGACAAAACAGGTTTGACTGCTGGAAATTGTACTGAAAAGCAGCATATGTTACAACACCTTTTGCAATAAAACCAGTAAAATGCATACTAAAATGAGAACTTTTAGTATTGAGGATTTGCAAAGGAAGGATCCAGTAGGACAGAGTTAAGCCGTTTCCTTCCCTGGGGGTGGTTTGTTGTGTGGTGGGGTTTCTGCTCCTGTAGACATGGTACTTATTGGACCCTTAAATCATAAAAGAGCCCAAAGTCTCTCATCCGACACCTCCACCAGTGCACTTCCTTAGGCATGAGGTGTTACCCATCAGATTTACAGCCCTCATGCCTAATAAACTGATCGGCCGTTTCCCCATCCAGAGTGTGATAAGGCTGGTGGGGTCTGCAGGTCAGGTTAATGTACGCGCGAGGCCCCTAAGGCCTTTTTGATATACTGGCGGAAAATGCTTTTAAAGTGAGTGTGAGATTATAGAGGTTATGTGTAGTGCCGAAGGAAAAGCTCCTGGCTTTCTCACCAATTTATTTTTTTTTACAATTACCATATGTGACATGCATCTTCTGTTTTAAGTAACTGGTTAATGTTTATAGATCCCAAGCTGTGATATGGCCTGAATCATATTGAAATTTAACCCTAGAGAATATACATTCTACTACAAACGTTTTCAGCATTTAAACTATATATTCTTTACCAGGAACTCTTACCCAGAATGAAATGGTGTTCAGGCGGCTCCATCTTGGAACTGTGGCATACGGGATGGACTCGATGGATGAAGTTCAGAGCCACGTGTTCAGTGCATACACACAGGTAAAAAAAACATGTAGAAGTCTGTACAATAGAAAATGTGTGTCTGCCAAAGACAAGAAAATGGACAAATTCACAGCATTTAGAAAACAAACAGAAGAGAAATGTTAAAAATTGCAAATGCTTGGGAAAAGGCTAAAGCAAACAGACTGGAGCATTGTTTTAAGAAACATATCAGTTTGTGATTATTGTTTGGCTGAATGCTTCCTGACCTCAGATGACACTCTTTGTCCCCCTTGACACCAGAGGTTAGTGAAGCAGGAAACAGGATTAGCCCACAAGCAAAGCAGTGACCGGACTCCTTTAATGACGCTACCATTAACCCCTGGAACGCACAGCCTTCTAAAAATAGCAAGGGCACAGTGCAAAAGCAAATTATTCATATTTTCTTAACACATCTGGTTATGCTTACAGACTGCTATCATTGCAGTGATGATGAAGCTGCTAGTTTTTTAGGCTAAATCTACATATCTCCCATCAACAGTGATATCTCCAATTATTTCTCTTCGAAATGGTTCGCACAGCCTTTGACACAACCTTGTTTTTTTTCTGTTTAACTGCAAACTTTAATTGTATTGGCTACAATTTAAAAAGAAAAAAGTTACCTTGACCTCAAAGAAATGTTCCCCGAACTCCCTTCTTCTAATCACTGTGTTCTATGTTATTGTATGTTCAGCCCACCCATGACCTTCCAGCCTCCAGAGCTCCAGCAGCGACAAAGGTCCGCAAGACCATCAGCAGTAGAGTCCATGAAGCAGTGAAGGCCATCGCTCTGGTGCACAACGTGACACCCGTGTACGAGTCCAATGGTGTGACGGACCAGGCTGAAGCAGAGCAGCACTATGAAGACACCTGCAGGGTTTATCAGGCTTCTAGCCCAGATGAGGTATTACATACAGCCATCTGAAACACATACATGTTACTGTTAGGCAAAAAACAGTGAGTAACAAACAAAATGCAATCACAGAATTTCATCACAACATTTTGTCTGTTTTGTCTGTGGGTTTTAAAATATATCTATTCATTGTACCGATGAAGGCTAGGGCTAAACGACATGCAAACAGCTACTATTTTGACAGATTTCCTAATTACAATATGAGCCATAATTTTAGTGGGAATGTTCATTTTTGCATTTCATTTTCACTGAAAAACACAATGACGCGAGGTTGCTGGGTCTGTAACAAACCATCACATTCCTTATGTCTGGAAAATATGATTTGATTTGTAGGCACAATGCTTCATTTATAATGTTGTGACACGTTTGGATGAATTGGATATTGCAATTGGCCAATAAAGGCCTCAGTCAACTTGAAGCATTTGTCCTCTATGCTTAACAAGTTGACAGCAAAATGTACACTCCTTTTTTGTATTCATGGAAATGCGGCATACATGCAGACAAACACATATATACTGATATATTTCACCTTGACCTGCTGGGAAATGTACACTTAACAACTCAACTTAGTAACTCAACATCTTTTTCTCGAGGCCAAACACAAAGGCTTGATGGGAGAACAGATTTCCGATCTTGAGATGAAGACTTTTTGTCAGTAAGAGTCGTTATCTTGAGTGTCTTCTCTGCTTTCTTCCTTTAAGGGGGCCATTTACAAGCCAAATGGCATTCCGCATTTATGTCCTTGATCAGTATGAATTCTTTGAACATCAGGAAGCGGACTGCAGACATCAACTTGATTCATTTCCTGCACTGTAAATACGGATTTCCTTAATGTGCTCCCCAGCCCGTTGCACTTATCCCCTTTTGAATTTCCTGCTTGATAACGTATTTTAATAGAACCCACTGTAGCTGTTATGACAAAGGAATGAATTTATTATTGGAAGGAATTAAAGCCCTTATATTCTTCCATGTTACAGGATGTAAAGTAAAGTCTTACCGTTGCTGAACCCCGAAAAGTGCTTTGTATCATTTTCTACAATCATATCATAATCTACAATTCAGTTTGCTTTACTGCGTCTTTCAGGAAGTCCTAATATAGATATGGTTTTGGCTCTGAGCTCACATGGACACGGCGTCAGTGACTGTTGAATATATGTTTTCACTACTGCAGTCAAAACTGACATTTTACTATGCACTTGCTTTTATAGATATCCACATGCAATTCAACATTAAGTATTTTTTTCTTTTCGAAAATTATTCACAATCATTCATATGTAACAGTAATCAAAATGCTGCTTGTCTGAAAGATGTGTTAATTGCTCAATATCTTATTTTTTTAGTTGTTACTCATAAAAGAAGCCATGTGGTTGGTCTGAGTCAAGCCAACTGGATCCAACATTATTTTCTTTTAATCTGCAACCATCCCCGAAGGAAGTGCTGCTGCGGTGGACACCAGATCCAAAAATGCCTCCACAATGAATATTTCTAGACTGTGACTAAGCACAATCTTCATTTTTCCCAACCTGGATGACAAACATTACGGTAGTTCGAGCTTTTATGACGTTAAAACCCTCCTGGTCAGGAATTGTCAGACTACATGGTCATCTATTTCCAAAATAAGTAACCTTGGAACCACAAAATCTGTGGTTTAAAATTAGTGCTGGAGCGTGGCAATCTTTGTTGTTTGCTCTCATCTGTGTCCATTTGGCTGCTCTGCTATTAGTCTTGTCAGGAGATGGATGATGAATTGGGTATGTGATCTGGTTCCTGGTCTGGAAGTTATTGGGCAATGTCATCTCCTCTCTTCCCTCCCACACTCCCACCCCCAACAGATTAGCATTACATTAATAGATGTCGTCTGTTGTGTCCTTCAGAAAGGATCCTGCAAAACAGTATTTTCAGTTCAAAAGCAGACATGGCCCTAGTTTATCAATCAATAGTCTTGAGTGCTGAAAATGGTTTAGCTATTGATTAAGGCTGAATCGTTTCTGTGCTCTCTGGTCTTTCAGTGTTTTCTTTGTAGTTCAAGTAATAGAACATTGTGTTGACATAATGGGTTTACTATCAGTATAATGTAATCCCTAGACATCGTCACTTTCCTTTGTTCCTTTTCTTTACTTTTGCTTGGAAAATAGAAATAATGTTAAATAAAAAAATATTTGAAATCTATATTTTTCTTCTATATATATGAATACATTTTTTTATTGACCATGTCCCAAAGACCCTATAATTATTATTTTTTGGGATAGGTGTCGCTGGTGCAGTGGACTGAAAGTGTTGGTCTGACACTTGTGGGAAGGGACCAGTCCTCCATGCAGCTGCGGACCCCTACTGGTCAAATCCTGAACTTCACCATCCTGCAGATATTCCCCTTCACCTATGAGAGCAAGAGGATGGGCATCATAGTGCGTGTGAGTGCTCTTGTCTTCTGTTAGCTATATAATTGCAGTTGTGCATTTTTGTTTGTGTAAAAGAGCTGATTCTTTTTCCTACTGTCAAACTAGTATTCTCACTTACAGTGATTGTATTGTAATTCAGCATGTGTTGCTACGAGACCAAGTAGAACTTGGCCTTAATAAGGAAAACAAAAGAAAAATACTTTATTAAATCTTATATTCTAAGAAAAAACTCGCCTCATAATGAACTCTGACTAAGTCTGATGACTAACATTATTTTTGTTGGCTTGATTGGAAGAAAAACTCAGGAAGCCTGGATCCAAATTTGACTTCCTCAAGATAATATTTTCAAATTCTTTTCAAAGCCCCTAGTGATTACCAAAATAAGTTATGGCTTTCTTAGCAATACAAAAGCATGAAATAGTGCGTGCACACCTTGGTTAATGTGGGTGAGGACTGGAAATCCAACTGGATTTAATATCCAGTTAGATTTAGTTCCTGACCTACTTGTATATTACACTGAATGAAATATTAGTATGTTTTCTAGGATGAATCAACAGGAGAGATCACTTTCTACATGAAGGGTGCTGATGTGGTGATGGCAGGCATTGTCCAGTATAATGACTGGCTGGAAGAGGAGGTAGACTTTGTCTTTCATACAGAATCTGATTTGATGTAAACGTATAATTTTAGGACTTAAAATTCTATTTATAAGTCCTTTTAATTAGATTCATTCATACTCTTACAGACTTCGTAAACTATTAAAACCAAATGTTTTTTTATAGTGTGGAAACATGGCAAGGGAAGGTCTGAGGGTCCTGGTAGTCTCTAAGAAGTCACTGACAGAGGAACAGTATCAAGACTTTGAGGTAAGCACATCTTAAGATATCCACCTACAGCAGTGTGAGTCTGAAGAACATGCTGTCTGATTTACCTTCTTGGTGGGATTTTGATGCTGTAGTTAGAATTTACCATCATCTAAAATTCACATTTTCTCATCCTTCTTTCTATTCTATTCAAAGCTATTTTCTGTATGAGTTTCTCCATAAGTTGTACTTCTTGAATCAATTTTATTAAATGTGAGGGGTTTGTTTAGCGCTGATTATCAGGATTTTAAATAAATAATTATGTTCTTGACTAAGACTAACTGGAGATTTCCCCCAGTATTTCTGTATTTAATTAGATGTCTTTAGATTTCTAAAATACAATTTTTAATCAAAATGTGTAATTTGAATGAATAAAAGATATCTGTATGAGGTGCTTTAATTTCACCACAGTTCCTCCAGCACTGAAAGCTCGGTTTAAAGAATAAAGCATTAATAAGTGCTTTATAATGACTAAAAAAGAGCTAATATGCTACTACAAAGTATGCTAATACACATTGGTGGTTTTGTGAATTGCGTCTGTTTCCCTTCGTTATCTGCTATTTGAACTCCCAACTACTCTTCCTATTGTATCTTCATAGTATTGATAGTTGTTTCTCCCTTCCCTTGTAAGATTTTACACACTTCACCCTTGTGTTTTTTAATTTTCCTGTAAAAGTTCCTTTCATATTTTGCAATTTTTCCTGTAAATAGTTCCCCTTATCATGTTTTCATTTCCCGTTTTCTTAGATATCCTTTGTAATCTGCATTTATTTTCTTTCCTGTGTTGTTACTTTTCCAGGTTGCATATGATTTTATCTCTCATGTATCTTTGCTTTTGCTGCTGCACAAGCAGCAATACAATAGGTGTTACTTCTCCATTGTTGTTACTTTGGAGGTAGTTTCCCATACCTTCATTCATTTCAGCCCTAAATCCCTTATCTTCACAGCAAGGAATTATTTAATCTCCATGATTTTTTTTCCAGTTTCCAACCCTATTGTTAATGCTATCATAGCATAATCTGCCAGACTTACTGCGTCAACCTCACATTCCCTTACTCTTGTTATGACACCTGTGGTGTCATATTTATAGTGACGTAGCCCACCACAGTCTTATAAACAAACAATCTAAAATAGTTCAACTATTCTAGACATACACCAGAGCGATATTATTGGTGTTTTATTTTAGTTTTGTACTCAGATTACACTCAAAATCTGTTGACTGACAAACAAAACAGATGCAGAATGAAATTTTACGTGGAGTATTTCTAAATGTCAGAGTGTGTTTTGGGGTTACGAGCCTAACCTCTGACCTCTCTCAGCCTTTACACACCACCCTCCCACGCACACACACCCATGCCCCACTCATTGTTTAAGCAGGGCAGGGCTGTCTCCCCTGCAGTCTTCAGCCCCAGGCCCATTACTGAAGTGCATAATTGTGTGAGCTGAGCTGGTGGGCAGCAGTGAGTCACCAACTGAGTCACACACTGAGTTTGGGTTCCTGTATGAGTCACACTCAGATTGTTTTTGCTTTATCTCACTCGCAAATTACACTGGAGCTGGAGCGCTAAAGATGGGCGTTGACCAGTTGATCATGTCTGTATTTCCAGGTTTTTTACAATACAGTGGATTTCATGGCTGCACACAAGCAAACACCTGGAAGTTTATATTGAAATTAGGATGATGTCTTTCACAGCTGGTGGCCTGCTTAAATTTCCGTTTCCCATTTTTTAAATGATTCTTCCTTAATGATATTAACATTATTTTTATCCTCTCCCCTCCCCTGCTTCTCAGGCACGGTACGTCCAGGCCAAACTTAGTGTCCATGATCGCTCTTTAAAGGTGGCCACAGTGATTGAGAGTCTGGAGATGGAGATGGAGCTGCTGTGTCTGACTGGAGTGGAGGACCAGCTCCAGGCCGACGTCAGGCCCACCCTGGAGATCCTCCGCAACGCAGGGATGAAGGTCTGTGGAAAAGTAGCAACAAACTTAAAAAAAAAACAAAAAAACAAAACGTAGAAACCAGACATGTCCATATGTTTTTCATCTTACCTTGAAAATCATCAGATCTGCCTCCACGATCAAGCCTAATTTAACTGCCTCCTTTAAATAGAAAAGACAAAACTAATACTGAACAAAGTTGAGTGGTGTTTAGTTAATACCAGTGGTGGAAGGTAACTTAATACTTTTACTCAAGTACTGTACTTAAGCGCGAATTTGAACTACCCAACAGTATATAAAGTAGTTCAAACAAGCTCAGCCTTAAACATTTACAACAGTACAGTAAAATGCAACACACACATTAATGCAGTAGTGATATGAATCCAAAAACATGTTATGTAATAGTAATACACTGACAGAGACAATTTTACTGGACTATTTTCACATTGCAGTTTTTGTACTTTTTCTTAAGTAAAGGATTTTGATTACTTTGGATGATTTATTTATGATTGATTTTATAAATATTTCACAATTTGTTGTGGAAATAAGAAGTGGTTTTACGCATGAGAATCTGTCTGATTTGACATCGCTCTTCATTTAAATTGTTGGTTCACTCAAATTATAAAAAACATTCTCTCACATACATGTGTTTACAGGGAGTGTTTCATGAAGGAGCTGTACTAGTGTCATAAAACCTGCTAAACCTCACCGTAATATCATTGTCACTGTAAGGTTTGCGTAAATACAACCTCACAGAGCTGTGAACATCACTGTAGACGTACTGTTATGTTGCTGTGAACTTATCTATTATAGTGGCATATGGGCAAACATCTCAGACACAGATATCTGAAAACCTAGACAAATATCTTAATGCCACTCTATTATTTTATTATTTTATTTGTGTGAAGTTACCATTTAGCTCCCAAGCATAAGACATATAACCAACATCCAGAGAAAGAGTACTTAGTCCTTGGAATTCAGCTTTTGTCCACTGATTTAATTGACAGATTATGTAGATGTGCATTTTGTTTGTTTGAGTTTTAATAATGTTTCTCTTTAAAGATGAGATGTCATAAATCCTCCTGTCTTTATTTATTTTTTTAGGTTTGGATGCTGACAGGAGACAAACTTGAAACGGCTACATGCACTGCCAAGAACGCCCACTTGATCACCCGCAACCAGGACATCCATATTTTCAGACCCGTAAGTGCTGAACAAGCACCCGCTTCACTCCTGTGTGCATATGAATTGGTCAGTGCTCAATTTTAGTACCAAAAGGTTCATCTCAGTTCAGTGCAGGGCTGACGGTTTCCTGACTCTGCCGACCCACGGGCATCCATTCTCCGTGAGACCACGACCCATTAGCTAGTGGTCGTACAGCCCCACACAACTACGCATAAGCCAGCCTAAGCCAGCATCCACAGCTGAATAAATCACCTCCCACCAGTGAAAGCATCCAAGCCACTGTCAGAGAGAACAAACAGGCCTTCGCTCAAACAGAGAGGAGAAACCAGCTGAACCACTCCCAGAGGGAACATGCAGAGGGCTCACTTCCTAATTTGTTTTGCAGGTTTCAGGCTCTTTAGCTGCTTTGATAGTCCCTCTCTGCCTTCCCCTCTGGAGCCATGCCAGAGCAGAAGGAGCGCCTGCCATATAGGAAGGTTACAACTTGCGTACAACTGCAGTTACTGGAAGTGAATAACAATGGTTGGCAAGGCTTGAAAACCTCTATCTCATGGGACAGGGGGGAGTGCTGACTGGGCCTGCAACACATACATCTGGATTAGTTTCCTTGTCGCAACCAATGGCATGATCTGAATTGACGTATGAATAGACAGCGGTTGAAGGATATTCATACCAGAGCATAACTCCTGTTGACAGATTAACACCAGTGCTGCATTTTTAGAGAATTTTTAAGTCTATATTTGAACCTGACACAATTGTTGCAAACCTCAGTTGATTTTATTTTACTGTATGTTTTTCTAAAAGACAGTTTTCCATCCTGTTTCAGTAGAATTACAGGGGACATGACATGACATAAATATTTAGTAGTTCATTTAAGGGTTCATTTCCTAGTTTGTAGAGCTCGGTAATAAGTCAATACAAGTATTTAACTTTAAAGAAAACTGTGCTAAAATGATTATAGTACAAAGCACATGTAGTTGTATATAGAGTTTTGGAAACAATTATCTTAGCAATTACTGTCGATTGGGGGGAAAAAGGACTTGACATGACAAAAGTTAGTGATGTAATTTAGATACAGTTTGTTGTTTCACCACAAAATATTGAAATATGATTGTCTACTCCTTTCCTGCCTCCATTCATTGTGCTGTGATAGATTTTGATAATTTGACAATACGAGTATAATGTTAATAGAATCTCTCAGCTCTACCTGCAGGTTTTTTTAGTTATTTGAGTATTTGGCAGGTGTTCAGCACCAACGAAAGATTGCTATCATTGATAATACTATTCTGTGTTTTGTGTGCTTGCTTATGCTTACATTTATAAATTGTGGTCACATTTGCCATAGGTGACAACACGAGGGGAAGCCCACCTGGAGCTCAACGCTTTCAGAAGAAAACACGACTGTGCCCTGGTGATATCGGGGGACTCGCTTGAGGTAAACCTTTTGTGTGCGTCTGTGTGTCTCTAACCCTCTTCCCCACACATATTTGTCCTTATGAAACTATTTTTTCTGGGTGATGCATGATAATATCACTGCAACTGAAGCATCTCTGGAAGTGGTATCTGTGGTTAGAGTTATTTTCTAAAACGTAGTTGGAGTTAAACTGTAGGTTATATTGAGGTGTTAGGTTGATCAGTTCTAAAAAGATCAGTTATATGTGGTGGCCTCCTTCGTTCTGGTGGGTTTCTTGCAGGTTTGCCTGAAATACTACGAGTATGAGTTCATGGAGCTTGCATGTCAGTGTCCCGCTGTGGTTTGCTGCCGATGTGCCCCCACTCAGAAGGCTCAGATAGTCCGGCTGCTGCAAGAGCGCACAGGCAAACTCACCTGCGCTGTAGGTGAGTTCCACAGCTTTTTAAAACAAGAGTTCATCTTTGACCATTTTCACTATTTTTTTTCTCTCTCCAACAAAATTTTTCCCTCAGTTTTTAATTGTAGGATTTAACATTGAAATCCTCCTAAAAACATTTTTCAGCTCTGGCTCGCATCAAATAAACATTTATACTGATGATGACGATAATTAGAGCTGGATGGCAATTTATTATTCTTTGTAACCGTTATATTTTTATCACATCAGTAAGATTAGATTATGTCATTGAGCTGTTTGTTTTATGTTTTACATCACCTTTCTGTTATCTGCTGAATTCCAAGCTGACATTTGCTTGGATCCTGTTTTGATCTGTTAATCAGGCCAAATTAAGGGAGTGTCTCAGTAAATCCACGCACACAATAATCTCACAAAGTGCCTTTATTGGTGAGTCACTGATGTGAATCCTGACACCTCCATGGCTTTTGTTTTCTCTTAGGGGATGGAGGAAACGATGTCAGCATGATCCAGGAAGCTGACTGTGGCGTGGGAGTGGAGGGAAAAGTAAGACTCTCTCCATCTCATCGCCTCACATTGACGTGCTGCTCTCACAGATTTTTTACTTTGTGTTTCCTGTCAAGATCTCTCTCACATTCAGGGAGAAGTAGAGGGACATTCGCACAGATGATTCCTCTTTCCTTCTATGTGTGTGTGTTTGTGTGAAGAGGAAAAAAAGAACAGGATGCTCTTGTGTCTATGTAAAAGTCTGTCATCAGTTTGCCTCTTGTTCTCATGATTTCCACATTTAGGTTCTCCATGTCTGTAACACTATCCATTCATTAGTGCATCCATATACTAAAATATACAGTAGATTTTCCGGGTCAATCATAACAATAATGCATATAGAAAAACGGATGACTTTCATGTTTTATTTTTAAGTCTATAATCCTGCTGCCTGTAGGATTCTTTATTCTAACCATTGCTGTCTTTGCAGGTGGTATTTGTCCTCTTAAATCTGATTTTTGAATATCCGAATAAAGGAGCTACTGTATATTTCTGCCACAACACCATCAGTTTATAATAAGCACTCTCCGGGTTGGCAGACATGTCTTGCAACTTGCCCTCACTAACTTCTGTGTTGTGTGTTTTTCAGGAGGGAAAGCAGGCCTCGCTGGCTGCCGACTTCTCTGTGACTCAGTTCAAACATTTAGGCCGTCTCCTCATGGTCCACGGTCGGAACAGCTACAAGAGGTCTGCAGCCCTTAGCCAGTTTGTCATCCACAGAAGTCTGTGCATCAGCACCATGCAGGTAGAGTACAGATCCAATATTATACCATCTGTCTTCATGAGCTATATTTAAATTTTATTTTTGATTTCAAATGGTTGAGGTAGAATATGTGTTATTATAAATTTTGCACAGGGGCATATGGGTTCTGTTTATCCGCAACACCTAAAACCTACATGCGATGAAGATTGGGCGCAAGACCAGGAGAGGATTCAGGGGTGGTCATGAAAGGGTGGGGTTCATGATGACTAAGAAGTCTGGGCCCCTGGTGCCCTTCTGAGCCTCCCCCACACTCAACATAGTCCCCAATCCAGTTCCCATGTCCCAGTCCAACCTCAGCCCCCGCACATGAAGGGAAAGCCCGTGACTCACTGCATCGTGGACTTTGGGGTTTTAGGGAGGCCCTCCTCCACATGTCTCACATTAACACCAACCGCAGCCACTGCTGTGACCTGTCTGGTTTGGGGCAACCAGGAGGGCAGGCTGACCAGTCGATAACTCAGTATTTGCGTTATTCATAGATTGAATTACGTACTAACGCTGACATACTAGTCAGTGAATTTTAATTGTCTGTAGCAGTCGTGCTGCTTCAGAATGATGGTTGTAGTGTGGCATTTCATGTGTGGATTTACATACATCTGTGATTTGTGTGCTGCATAGTAGTACTTAGTATTAGTAATAGTATTTCTTTAATTAAAAATAGAAAATAAAAGGACACTGTTTTTGTTTAGTGTTTTAAAAGTGATGCCCTTGATTTCTTTCATTGTCATCTGTAATCCCGCCATCAGACTGATATGAAAAGGTTCTTCTTATATTCTTCCCCTAGGCGGTTTTCTCCTCTGTTTTCTTCTTTGCTTCAGTTCCACTCTACCAAGGATTCCTGATTATCGGGTGAGACACAAACTCTGAATTGCGATGACTTATCAAGAGAGCATTTGGCTGCCTTGTTTCTTTGGCATTTCCTCTGTGTTAAAGCTTGCTGAAATGCAAGAGGGGGAAAATATGAAAGTATTGAGAACTGGACTAATCCATTTCACTGCTGAGTTGAACAATGAAATGTTTCTTACCCATGAGCCATTTTCATCTGTAGCATGATACCCACTCTAAGGGCAGCTAAACTGACAGAAATGTTGTCTGTTTCAGCTACTCTACAATCTACACCATGTTCCCCGTCTTCTCCCTGGTGTTGGACAAAGATGTTAAATCAGAGGTTGCTATGTTATATCCGGAGTTATACAAAGATCTTCTGAAGGTACCATATTTATTGAAATCTCCACCTAAATACTACACTGAATGCAAATACAATAGAATTAACCAGTAGAAAATATGATGTTTTCTGCTCACAGGGTCGGCCACTATCATACAAGACATTTCTAATATGGGTCCTAATAAGTATCTACCAAGGTAAGGAAGAAATTATATAAAGCTACTGCTGTGAGTGAGACGTACACATAAAAAAGGTATACAGTACTGTGTAAAGGCTCTATACCGTATATACACAGAATCAGTCATGCAAAGGCAATTACACACTTTGTGATTTTTATAATTGTATGTAGATGTACAAGACATTGGGTCAGACTCAGACCAGATGAAGATCAGATGTTTCATTTGGCCATATTCACAAATCATTCCCTAACAAACACAGCTAAAGGGAGGTATCTTGCTCTTTGTAACATGACTCCTTGTCAGCCCACACACTTTCTTCTTAGTTTTTAGTTTATTTATGTCAGTGCTGTTTATCAAATATGAAATCTGAGGTAACGTTCCGACATGGGCCATTTGCTGTGAAAAGGCATCTGCAGGGGCACCTTAAGCTACACCCTGAAACCTTTTTATCTATTTCTGTCTAAACATGAATGGACCGTTTAATTGTTGATCTTAAGCTACTGTTTACTGTGCTACTGGTTTCCACACATCTGCTCTGTTGCTATTGCTTTCATCACCCTTTCTTTTCCAGTAGCTCCACAGCGAATTCTGGTGTATAGTTAAGGTGGTTTAAAAAGGTACAGTGTTATAACAGGACAGAAATAATGTGTTGTCAAAGGAATGGTCTGGAAAAAAAAGAAAGGACCTCCTTAATGTGAGGAGGAAGGTTTATGTGTGTGAATCATTTCTTTATAATCCTAAAGCCCAATATCACAAATGACAGATTTGCCTCAAAATGAGTTTACAATACACTGTACAGTCTGTATTAGATTAATTCAGGTTTTTGTTTTCTGAACAATGCCTAAATCACAAAATCAAGATTAGAGCTTCCTCTGCAGTCACTCAAACACAGGCACCAGCAGTTGTCTGTATATATGAGCTTTGTGGGTTAACAATG
>JAPQRN010000025.1:5244055-5260534 GCA_037367275.1 Coranthus polyacanthus | reverse complement strand
TAACAATGAACATAAGTAATGGTCGCTGAAGACGATGAAATAATATCAAAAAAGGCAGCCATGTTACCTCTGTGATGTGGAAATGCTTTGGCTTTGCAACGTCCAACATAGAACAGACCAGATGCTTTGTCAAAAGTCAAAAGCAGCACAAAAAACCTTTTAATAGCACCTCAAACAAAACCATGTAGTGGCCTGGAACAATTAGAGAAAAAGGGATTTTATTTAAAATGCTTTTTGTTTGTTGAATTGATCGTCGTTGTGATCCATCCATAATACTGAAAGAACTGAGATTTTAGGGTTAGGGTAAGCCTGGGTTAGGGTCCTATAGCCCTGACCTCACCTCAGGAGAATTATGGAGTTTATCCTGAAACCTGTTCTTGAGGTTTCTTTGGCTTAGTTTTTACTTGTAAAATGTTGGTCTCGGTCTCAGGTTGCGGTCTCCTTCCTTCACAGGGAGCATCATCATGTACGGAGCGTTGCTGCTCTTCGACTCAGAGTTTGTCCACATCGTTGCCATTTCCTTCACCTCTCTTATCCTGACTGAGCTGCTGATGGTGGCCCTGACCATTCAGACGTGGCACTGGCTCATAATAGTCGCTGAGCTGCTGAGCTTAGCCTGTTACATCGCCTCGCTCGTCTTCCTGCATGAGTTCATAGGTGAGTGAACCCAACCACGCGTACGCAAAACACATATTGCAACCACATTAAGCTGACTCTGAGTCTCCTGCATTGTGTTTCATGAAGACAAGAAAACAGATGCATTCCTCGTTCGTTTCACTGTAGCTTGATTGATGTTGTTGTGCTTTGGCCGACCTTGAAATAGTACGTCATCATTCCACAGTAAGGGAGACCCGCTCATTCACATAATGCCTCTGGTGTACAATAAGCTGTGGTGGGCTGGATATTAGGAAGGCTAAAGGTGAGAGCAGTGACAAATTGTCCTGATGTGGAGGAGGCTCAGGAATATCATAGTATCAAACAGGAAATGCCTACTGTCATGTAACTTTCCTGTGTTACCACTGGCTGCCAGGGATGTTGTGTTCATAGCACAAAATGTGTGTTTTGGTAGAAAGAACTGTCCAAAGAAATACTGTTCTCCACAGAGTTGGATAGGAACACATTCATCACATTACTCTGAAACATAAACATTTACAGCAGACAAGGAGAGTATTGTTTGTGTTACCCTCATTACAGCCTACGTGTTGCCAGGCTATTGAACTTTTATTTACGTGAGCTGGCTAAAAAATAGTTTTAGTTGTGCCATATTAAGACGTGTGACATATAGAGAGCTCTAACCCGGAGCTTTCCAAGCCTTTATTTTCAGCTTTATGTGGGGTGTGGAGTTCCATTTTCAGCCTACAATCTTGACCACTGAAGATCATGACTGGCATGTGGTCAAGTTTACCCTTTTTGGACACTTTCCTCCCTCTTGATGTCAGACTAGAATAGACTTTAAGGGCTATTCTACTGATGTTTGTGCCACACACTTTATTGGTCTGTTTGCAGTTTTCACCCATGATATTCAGTGTGATTGTAGGTAATGAAAAATTAAGACAAATACAAAAATGGAATTGCAGGTAAAATCAGTTTAGTTTTCCCTCAGTGTCAATAGTTCATGCTGGACATGAACCATGTAAATCACATTGGTTCATATTGTTTGATTTTCTCTTTGATATGAATGGTCTTTAATGAACTTAGTAGTTGTTCGTATGTTTGTATTCCACAGCCTCACTCTAACCATTGACTCTGTCTATTTCAGATGTATATTTCATCACCACAGTATCGTTCCTGTGGAAGGTGACGGTGATCACGCTCGTGAGCTGTCTGCCACTTTATATCCTCAAGTACCTGCGGAGACGCTTCTCCCCACCCAGCTACTCCAAGCTGACCTCTTAAAGACCAAGAGGAGTCCTCTACCTTGTTTACAGAAAGATGTCCCTGTTTTCATCCAGCAGAGCCTGCGCTTAGACCAGAGAATCAAATCCCCTTTAATTTATTCTGAAAGGTTTGGCTTGAAAATGTGACAGAAATGTGTCAGGGACGGGTTGTTAACTGAGAAGGAGAGTTAATGTACAAGAGTTTTTGTTTGTGTTACTGTATGTGTGTTTAATGCAAAGACTAACAGATGACTACTTCATGTCCAGTGAATGTGCAATGAACAATGGGTTGGACTAGTTATTTTAAACATAACTTATTATGGCACAGTTGACAAGCTGTGCTGTCAGCACTCAGAAGCGGAACATGAAATCAACCGTGTAATAACACGTGACTAATCCGTTTGTAAAATACACAAATAGCTGATTTAAAAAAAATGATGCAGGATTAAAGAAAAATAATTTCTAAAGCATACATTGAAGAAAATAACTGGAAGAGGTAGACCCGAGTTAACTTTTATTCACTAAGGTGTATCTAGAGGCTTAATTTTCTCTCATTTCCACTTGCATCTTAAATTCTAAAGCTATTTTTATTGTTAAACACTGACATTCTCACTCAGGACTTGATTCACACTTTCCCTTAACAGTTATTTCTAAATGGAGTTAGAGAATTATATAGTTAAAAAAAGTTTACTGGCCAGACTTTGCATAAAACACATGTCTGCAGCTTTGTATATTTGTTTATGCGTCACCCCGATGCTACAGCCCAACACAGCGGAGGTGGTGTGGTTGTTTATTTTAGCATGACCCATGGTGTCTGATGTTAAATCTGTCGTTGTCTCTTCGTAAGGACGCTGAATGGTTAAGTTGTTAGTGTTTGTGGAGCGCGGTCAAAACAGCCACAAAGGAGTGTTGGTTATTTGCAGCCGAGCCTTCAGCCGGGGTTCCTGACGGGCTCCGTGTCCACTGGGGAATGTGCAGCCTCTCATGTGGCTGCTCCGCAGGCCAGCACTGGCCGTGCTTTAGCATTGCATGATGACTCACTGTAACAGTGACCTAAAGCCATAACTGAAAATACCCCAGTGACCGGTGTCCAGCTGCCCCCCTTTCATGTTGGGGCCCCCTCACTTCTCACTCTTACTAACCTCTACGTTTAGCTGTGAAAGAAAAAAAAAAAGGGAACAAATCACTACTCCTCAGTCAAATACAGTGTGAATATTGTTAATAAGTATTACTGCACATTGAGAAAAGAAACCTACTGTTTGTTCACTCCTCGTATTTCATTTCAGTAGTGGTGTGGTGACGAAGATACTGTAATTAGCATTAAACAATAACCCATATCACTTACCACAAAATGATTTCACTTGGAACGATGGCCACTTTGATCATGTGACTAACGTGTCAACCTGAGCGTCCAGGGTGCCATAAATAATCCTCCTCATTTGTCTCATATGTTAAGCTAAAACGTCAATCCTCACTGAATTTAACATGTTTGCACATTATTATGTTTTGTACAACTGATTATTATATTTTTTATGTTATAATAGAATTACAAAACATAAATGATGAGAAAAACAATTTGGTTTGTGTGTAAATGACCTGTTTTTATTTATTAACTTTTTAATTTAATGCTATTGATTGCACTCAAATGAGCAGACAAAAGGGAGAATTGTGTTGATATCAATATTGT
The DNA here is from genome assembly GCA_037367275.1 of Coranthus polyacanthus. Taxonomy (NCBI): domain Eukaryota; kingdom Metazoa; phylum Chordata; class Actinopteri; order Kurtiformes; family Apogonidae; genus Coranthus; species Coranthus polyacanthus. The sequence continues at coordinate 5,256,970 of JAPQRN010000025.1, read as the reverse complement.
GACGATTAATAAATCTCATGGTGTTTTCTTTTACTGCGTCTTGCTTTTGTAATGTTTGATGACGGGTACGATGTGGTAAATGAAATGTCTACAGGACCTGAATGAATAAATTCTTATGATTAAAAGTCAAAATTATGAGGCCGTGGGCACGATGTGATACAAATAAAAAAAGAAAACAGGAATTGACCTTTTTCTTAGGGATCCATCAGGCACTGAGGTTGAGTTTTAGCTGTGAATAGCATCCAGAGATTGTATGTAAAAATAATTATGGTTCTTATGGTTGCATTTCCCTTCAGTGTGTGATGAGGTGTGAGTTACAGGCAGGACGAGGAGCCTGGATGTTTGACACTCTCTCACCAGAGGAGGGAGTCCCTGATGCCTGAAGCCTCTGTTTTTACTCCTACACTCATCTAGTAGCTCCCAAAATACCCACAATCTCAAACTTAGACTGAAAGCATATCATGAATCAATGATAAAAAGTAAATCTAAACACAAAACAGTAGGATTTTGTTAAAGTTGTATGGGCTATCCACTAAATAATTATTCATGAAAGTCTGCATGGAAAATATTCTCAGTTTTAAGAGGAACTTTGTTAATTGTCCATGTAAAGTTACAAGTTCTAAAAGTGTTGAAGCTTACATGGCGTTGCAGCCCAGAGAAGGTTTTGGTTGGACCAGAGTCTCTGTAAAACCTCCTCGCTTTTTCTTTTTTCTTAACATGCAGTCAAGCACCTCAGCACTGCATGTTCAAATTAAAACTACAGCCTATGTCCAACTTTTTTTTTTCTTGTTCCATTGCCCAAATACGCAAGTTATACCATTAAAAGAAACCATTTAACTTAATCAGTCCCATGAAAACTGAAATTCCACTCCAGAATCAACAGAGCTGCCTGCTAACCTTAACATTCATGGTCTTTCCTGTTTTCTCAAAGCCAGCTGGTTCACTGCCAAATCCACAATCCAATCAGAGTCAAAGTAAATTCTGAAAATTTACTTTGCATTTTACTAGGTTTGGATTTTCTGCCTTTAAAAGAGGTAGCTTACATAACAAATCCGGGCTAATTATCACAAGGTCGGTGCATTTTATCTTTGGCACTTCAAGACAAGAATTTGTTTCCAGCTTGGAAACATCTTACACACTGCTCCCAATGGAACCGAGAGGCTACCGTGAATGTGCTACAGAATGTACCACAAGCTGCCACAGGCTCCTGACTGTGAGTGGTTAATACAAGTGATAGCATGGAACCGTGTGGGATCCACAGCCAACCTTCGGGCCAAGGAGACCACATCAACAAGGTCGTGGGGCCTTCGCCAGTTTCCTAGACAGAGCCTTGAACTACTGCCGCCGCACAGTTTTTTGGGGCCACGGGTCAGCTGTGCTTTTAGGTCACATCCGATTGGTTCAGTGTCTGACGAACTCCCTCGCAGTGGCTCTGATTTGCATGTGCCGCATTAAGCCTCTCTGCTTAGATGCAGTGGCCTGTTTTGAAATAACAGAAACCTCAAACACATGATGAATGATTTGGACTGACACCAAATAATGAGCAAGCGAGTGCAGATGAATTGTTTACTATACTTTGTTATTGCTCTGTGTAAACACTGGATTTTGTCTATGACAGGCCCCTCACAGAAATATGGCAATGCATGAACACACACCCTCTTCTGGCACTATTTATAGCTCTGTGGGCTTGGAATGCTTTGATTTGTCTTAGCACCCACAACTGCTAAAGAAGAGCTGCAAATGTGTTTCCCTGCCTCTCCCTGTGATCTCTAATGACACTGGATAACGCCTCCCAAAACAAGCGAATGAAACCACTCAAATCACTTTTAAGACTGAATGGATTAAATGCTTTTTTCCTTGCGGCAACAGAAACTGGTGTAACAAGCGATTAATTATTATTATTTGGGCTGAAATGCAGCCAGTTAGGCTGCGTTTGTTCTTCAGTTTTGATGGAGGGAGTAAGCTTCTCTTGAAGATTAAAAGTTGAATACGTTTGTTCCATTTAGCTTTGACGACCAAATATTGACTTATTTGCATCCATATCCTGCTGATAATAAATACAGAGCGATGTCAAAGTTATGGAAAAACTGTAGGATGGAATTGGAAACCTGGACAAGACAGAAAATAGTGTCGACAAGGGGGGCGGATATTGTTTCATGGGATTTCATAATGCTGTGCTGAAAAGGGAAAAATCCATGAGCTAGTCCGCCACTTTCCACTGGACTTAAGACACTCGAATTCTTTCTACAAACATTTGAGTATTGATCAGAATCCTATTACATAATGAGGAGGTTTCATCCAGAGTGGATGTATGTAGTTTCCATGTTGATGGAACATATTAGTTCACGCAGTTCGGAAAAAGGGGGCAATGTTTTCCATGGATCTTAAGTTGTGGCAGGAAGGAAACAAGATTCCTTATTGCACAATGATATGCCAGCTCTGCCCAAACTAAAATTCTGTTAGTAGTGGTTTCAGCAGCTACAGGGCTGCTTGTGTAACATCCACTGATAGCTATGAAACATGGACCAGTTTGATTAGGCTGCAAAAGTCATTTAAAAGTAATCAACAAATTCCTGAATAGTTTGAACAAAAAATAAACTACCCTTATTCGAAACGGTTTCATTTCACTGCTGAGGTTGATTACTCCACCTTTCGCACGATTAAAACACTTATAAAAGCTGTCATAAAAATCATTTCAGCTTTAAAAACTGGATAGGCTCCAGCTCTCCTAACATCTCCTAAAGGGAGTAAGCAGCAGAGTTATAGGATGTTTTACTCCAAATGTTAATAGGTACATGGTTTAATTAGAGGTAATGCAAAGCAGAAAATGAAATGTAGCTGGAATTTAAGAGCAGATCTAAAGACCCAAATGGAGGCCATGCGTCCCTTTGCCCTCTGAATTTCCTTGGAAAGATTTCCATGAGACGCAATACAATGTGTCATTTCCATATCAAAGTTCCACTGCTTGGATTTAAAAGCTCAGCCGCGTATGTTACACTTGGAAAACTCAAACGAGGCAATGCTCTAACCCAGACAACTTTACCTCAATGAGCTGTTTTACAGTGATGGAAAATACTGCATGAACTTGGAAAAAGTGGGCTCTCTGGGTGAAAAAAAAAACGGAAGTGCAAACTCGGCCGTCTGGACGCAGGCAGTTTTCCTTTCTCAAGCGTGTGCGGTGCTCATTTACTCATTCATAATTTGAGTTGCATAAGAGTTCCGTAACAGTGGAGGAATTTACATCTGGTAGACAAGGCTGCTGGATTTGTTACCCCCAAAACGTATGCTCCGGGCACTGCGGTTTACAGACACTTGCAGTCACCTTGTTCACCCAACAGTCCGGCACCGGCTCTCTCACTCGTACTAATCCATGTCTGAATCCAAAACAGATCCTCTGATTACCCCCCTCCCCTCTCCCAAGTACACACATTTTCCTATGAATGGCCTTGGGTCTGTCAGGACTGATGTCAGCAGTTGATCAGCCCCTGAGGCGATGCAGGACGCTCAGTGAAGACATTTCATTCTTAGACTCGGACAGAGCTTTTACTGACTTTATGTTTTTTGTTCATATTCACTCTAAAGAGTTATTTAAATATCCTTAATGCAAAAGATGGTTAAACAGTCTCAACACCGTTTCAGAGTAAAGCACTGTGTAAATCGATGTAAAAACCATGTAAATGCCTTGTCACAGGTTGAATATGTCTGTGAACTGTGAACGCTTTATTCACATTATTTGATTTTCTCCCCTAAATCTCCGTTCCATCTGGATAACCTTTGGGGGGGGGGGGGGTCTCAAGGGCCAGTGTTTCACAAAAATATAGTAAAGTGTAGTGAAACACCAGAGAAAAATGTCTGAAAATGACACTGCATAAAATCACATGGATTATTTTCATCAACCAGTTTCATGACGATGTGACCTGACCACCTGATTAAACCTCAGGTTATTACTTTTTTGTAAGAAGCTATTGTCCAACTGCAGTGGGTTATAGGACGCTGCCCGTCAGATCAGGTATTAGATCAGTTACTGCTGGTCATGTTTTACACGTCTCCTTTGAGCCTGTCAGGTTCATGTCACCGTGTGAGTCCGACAACTTTAGAAACCCTCTTTGTAAAGTCCTCACTCATAACCTCAGCAGAGAGATTAGAAATGGTCGGGGCAGTTTTTCCTCAATACATAACGATGCCTTTAAGAATATAGTTGGCATAATGAGTGCACAGTGTGAAAAATGAATCGGACACTGTACTCTATGTAAGATGTACTCAGGGGTAGCAAACACTGGGAGTATGGGGTCAAAGGTAGTATAAGACTTATACAAGAATATGCTTTCCACAGTTATTATATGAGAGATTCACACAGTATATTCATTCATATTCATACACTATTGATACATACAGCTCAAGTACCTATAGACGTCATTTTTTTCAGTGTGAATATGTCATATAGTGGTTGTTCAGCCTTTTTTCTTTTTTCTTCTTTTTTTTTTTCCAAGTCAAGAATCAGACTCATATAATAAAGATGATGCAGATTTCCATTAGGAAATGGATAGTGAGCTTCCCTCATTCTGAACAATGGAATTCTCTATATCCAATGTTCAAGCAGAAAATGTTCAACTGTGTTCAGCTGGGTTTAAAATCCACTGAAAACAACCTTTTAGACCTGTCTCGTTTTAAAATCATGTCACAAAATCCAAAGAAAGACTGAACTTCTAGACAGAACAGTCTGGTAAAACTGGTAAACTGTGTTAAGTAAATTTCATGGTGTATACTGTAATCAGACTTGTACTATTTTTCATTTTTTTTCTCTCCCTCTCCTACAGTGTCCCACAATGAAGTTCTTGTGTGCTACTGTCTGAGAGAAGCCGCAGAAATGCCTTGGCGCAGGAGCTGGAGACGTCATGGATTCCTGAGTGTGGGGCTTTGCAGGAAAGCCCTGAGTCTCCGACATGGACCGGCTCCAGGTTTCCATGGCAAAGGCGCACAAACAGGAGGAAACACTGAGGGAATCCCGTTATTTTACAGCATTGGACCATTATAAACACCCAGAGCGGGGAAGGAAGCCGCTCTTGATACTTAAGTAATCCTTATAGAGCTCTAGGAAGGGAGACTTCATACCAGAACCTTTGGTGTAGCTGATACGACTGCATGTTTTTGAACAGAAAAGGAGTTTGCGCGTCGCTGCTGTGTCGCAGCTTCAACTTTTTTTTTTGAAAGTTTTTTTTCCTGTTTCGCCTCGTTTCAACATTTTTAACCGAAGAGAGCCTCTTCTGCTATGATTGTCAGAGGAGAATAATTTTTCTTCCGCTTTTGTTTGTTTTTCACTTTTTCTCCAGATGTTTAGAGAGACTTGGAGGCTGGCACAGTACCACACCATGAGGTCGATGGATCAAGGTACTGCTGAAGTGTTGTGATTATCTGGTAATCAACCCATTTGATTTTCAATTGATAACGTTATGTTAGGCCTGGAGTCAGTTGTCTTGTCAGAGATGTTTGGGATGTTGATGTTTGGGTCGAGACAGGCTGCTGCGCTTTAGCTGATAAGCGCACAACGCGTGCCTTGGCACCAGGGAGCCTAGACACACCAGCATAATAAAGTGAATACGAAACGGAATTGTCCAAATGTACAGAGGTGGATGGACAAAAGTGTATTATGCGATTATCAAAGTCAAGTTACTGCCACTACTACTTCTTACTATACTGTATCGATGGCATACAAATATAAATGTATGTACATGAGTTGTAACTAAGTGATGTTTTCCCAAGAGCTTTTTGTGTAAAGTAGATTGTTGACTGTTTTGGATTTAAATCCTGGCTGTTTTGGCATTTGTTCTGCTTCCTTTTAGTTCCATGTCCAACACGCTCCTATTAATTATTCAATAATGAAAGACCAGACATCAGGAAAAGATCAGACTGATTATCTTCCGAGCATAGCCAGTTTTGCTGACTTGGCGCACAGCGCGTTGGTCACAAGTGGAAGGAACGCAGTGTAATTTGTGCTGGTTCGTGCGTAAATCTGGGGGCACCCCTCGGGACTCCCTACCTGTGCATTTTCAGTGAGCGTGTTTAAAAAGTAGAGCTCGTCAGCGTACTGGCTGCTGTCGTGAAGCCCAACCCCTTCAGGCGAACTGGCAACGTAAGGAATCGCGATGCAGTGTGATTTCAAGTGCGTCCACGCTCGTACGTCGCTTACCTGTGAGCGCAAAGACCGAAAAGACACCACTCCCTTGTTTCCAATGAATAGGCGTGACATATAATTGTTCAACAGGTTTGAGGACCGTCAGCACCCTGCCGTGTCACTGCATCATGTCAAACACCCGGGGGCAGCACCAGGCTGCGCAGCATGACAGCGAGAGTCCGTGATCCGTTTGAATGGGGCACTTAATTCATCACTTCCAGGCTGCATCTTTGCGTTTTAACCCGCGGCGCATCAACAAACAGAGAGGCGTGATCTAGACTCTGAGATGAACTCGAAAATTCTACATTCAATGTGAAAATAGACCCGCCTTCGTCTGAAAATAACTGCGGCGAGCTCGAACAGGAAACTTGTGCGCTTCACCTCTTGCAGCTCACCGATGCATCATTTCACACTTGAACAGGTTCCCTAAATCCACATCAGCGTCGCAACGCCTCAGCCGCGTCTCCGTCCCTTCGTCCGAACTCGGAGGAGTCGTTAGGAAAAAAAAAAAAAAAAAAAAAGATTAGACAGATGACCTCCTTTTACGACGAGAAAGATTTGGAGGAAGAGCTCAGTCGAGTCAACTGCCCTGATGAGGATTTGGAGTTTGAGTACTTGTTTGAATATGAGCCACCTTGCAACGACTTTGCGGGGGGAAATCAAGGTTTGTCCGGGGATTTTTGGCAACATGAGTTCGCTCCTCTTACTTTCTTGGTTTGTTGTATGCTCACAATTAACAAATGGCCTGGAAAGTTTGTTCGTTTGAGTGGAATAAATAAACAGGAAGTAAATTTGACTAGCGTTTTCATTAGGGCTCTATTTTGTAATAGCAATGCGACAGAATGCCACTATGAAGAGGCATTTATTCACTTTAAACACAAGACCTTTGCAGGTGTCTTATCATGTATAGAGGTGCAAATGGACATTTTAACATGTGTTCCTTTAGAGAATACTCGTCCATTATTATTGCACAACTTAGATGTACTCAATGACTGTGTTTTTCAAATATGTGTATTTTTATTTATTTATTTTTATCTTTTATTCCCTGTAGATGACCCAAACCTTGCATCTCACAAAGTTCTCAGTGCTGAGTCTGAGCAGCCTTTCCCTCTGGAGGAGGCCTCCCCTTACGGCATCAAGTCCTGCAGTCCCTCTTACAGTGAACACAACACTGAGGTTCTCTCGGCATACGAGCACCAGGACCCCAGAAACTACCTGGACAGTACCCGGCCCGCAGGCCTGGCCCTGAGCCCACGGATTGAAATCACCCCCTCCCGTGAGCACTACAACCATGGCCGTGACTCTCTGCATAACCACCACCAGAACCTTAGCCCCAGACCCACTCTCACTGTGCCTGGCCATGACAACCTTGCCTACCGTGAACCGCAGTGCCTGAGTCCTGCCAGCAGCAACTCTTCCACCAGCTGGCACTCGGAGAGCTACTCACCCTGGGCGTCTCCTTGTGTGTCCCCCAGCAGTGGACAGAACCCCGGTGACCTCTGCCCTCGCTTACAGAACATCCACACTGGCTCCCCGCGCACCTCCCCAGGCACCTCTCCTCGCACCAGCCTAGCAGAGGACGGCTGCCTGGGCCCCCGCTCACCCTCACCCAGGCCTGGATCCCGCTCCACCTCCCCACAGGGCAAACGCACCTACGACATGTACAGGAATCCAGGGCTCCTTCCAGGGCACCGCTCCCGGAGTCCCTCACCCCACAGCAGCCATGAAGATCACAACATACTAGGCGCCCACTATACCCACAGCAGCCTTGCTGATGCTATGAATGGTTTTGGCACTGGGCAGCCAGGACTGGTGCCCACTAAAATAGTCAAGACATCCAACCAGGTTTACACTCTGTACCCAGAGAACAACGGAGAAGCAAACTACCTGGTGCCCTGCGACCAGGACATAAAATCCAAACCTCCAGCAGAGCCTTTCTTTGTTATCCCCCCAATCTGGTCCAAGCCGCTGGTTTCCAGCATTTGCAGGTAAATTGCCAGTAAGACCAGGACTTACTAAATACATATGACAAATGTCAATCCTCTTAAAAAAAAAAAGGCATTCTAGTCACACATTAAATATATGCTCATGATTCATATCCTTCTTTTCTTCTATCCTTCATATTCATAGCATCCCTGTGGCTTCTCTCCCTCCACTGGAATGGCCAATTCCCAGCCGCACCGACCAGTATGAGCTCCACATTGAAGTGCAGCCTAAGCCCCATCACAGAGCTCACTATGAGACAGAGGGAAGCAGGGGTGCAGTCAAAGCCCCGACAGGAGGACATCCCGTTGTGCAGGTATGACCAAAACACGATTAAAGCTTTAATAATGTAGCATTTCCACACTAAAATATCCCAAAACAACCGGGCCGATGTTTAAATATGATTTCTGCTTGAGTCACATCAGAGAGATTTTCATTGGCAGTGGAGGTGAAAACAACAACTCCCATGATCCCTTGCTACTTAACTGAATTAATGGCTTTATATCTATGTAATCAGTATGAAATTATAATAATTAGGCACATAAAATGGCACGCTGTCCAGTATTCAGTTCAGGTTTTGCGTGTAGTATTTCCTACACATTATGCACCTGGTTGTATTATTGCCCGGGGCCAGCGATATGAAAATGACTCCACATGACTTACACTGGCTACTCTCCTAGCACCTCGTCCGTGTCTCACTCACTGAAACAAATAAATCATGTCTTAACACCAGACATATGACACACTAAAACCACTCTGTTGCCTCATAACAAGCCTCAATATTTAACTTAGGTCAATGAACAACATAGCTCTGATTTTCTTTTATTTTTTTTGGCCTTCTAGCTTAAAATAGTCTACTGTTGTGTGCCCTCACCCCGTGGTTTTAACCACACAAACAGATCTGTGTTCATGTTGTCTCTCACTTCCTCTTACACACTGGTTTGTTGACTGTTTGGGTCCCGTTCTAGGAAGCCGACTTGTAATACTCGACATGTGAAAAGAAAACATTAATAGTAAAAGCCTGTCTGCGTGGTTAAAATAATTGTAGACTGGAGGAAAAAGCTGCTAATATTTCTTTACTGTCACAACATGGAATTCAAACACAGCATGGTGAAATGAGCAGTGTCACCGTTACAGCTGACTATACTGTCCAGGACTAGGTTTGACTTCCCTTTCTTTGTGTTACCGTGGCAACATTTTAAAGCCGTTTTTGTTGGCAGTAGTAGGGACTTAGTGGAAATAAAGCATTTCTTGATTCTTTTCCGTTTTCTGCCCATCCCCAAAGGCCTCACCCTGAGGTCAGTTCTGCCTGGTTTGCCAGGCCAATCAGATGGTCAGGCCTGACTAGCCACGACTGCACTCCTTCACCTCGTCTTTCCCTTCCTCTACTCCTACCCCGCTCTCTCTGTTTTTCCCTCCTCCTTTCCTCTACGCTCTCTCCTTCCCTATTTCTCTCTCTGAGCCTCGTACAGTCCACTTTACTTTTCCTACACTGCTCTCTGACATGACTCACTGCTCCTGCCACTGCCATGACAACCAGCCGACTGCTCACATGGCCTGGTGACTGTTTGCAGTGAGCTTCCTCTGTTTCGCTCAGTGTGTCAGCTACCTGGATATGGAGCCAGCATGCTCATTCATGTTGCCATAGTTTCTCCTCACACTGAGCAGCTGCTGTGATGTTACATGAATGGCAGTAATCATTTTTACAACCTGATGTATGCACATTTTTTCCTCTTACCACAATTAAAAGGAACAGCTTACATGTACTTTTGTGTCTGGGGAGCCCAGATGTTCAGATCAAACTGAGCATTATTTAGACGTGTCGCAGCACTGCAACAGATTTTAAACAAACCCAAATCTTTGTTTTAGTTTATGTTTAAGTCAGTTTAAAATTATTTTACCTTCAGTGTTGGTTCTATTACTCTGGTAATATTTCTTGATAAAAGTGATGCACTACACTGTTTGCACAAAAACAACATTTAGATGCATGTTGATGCTTTGTGGTTTTTGCAGGTTTCCTCAGCAGGCAGTCTCAGGTTAAATGCAGCATTTCTCGCTCTCTTTCTACAGTTTCACCTCCACCTGCCTTTTATTTCTATCATCAAATTAGTTTGATTTCTCCCCGATCTCTCATGCCAAAGGAATTTCAATGAAAGACAGGACCCATGTTTAATGCGTCTGATAGTTATGAAAGAACTAGTACAAGGTTGTAGCATGTGAGCTTTCTGAAGGCTTACAGTCAAGGCTGCAGAAAGAAGACTCATGCTTTTACATGTGGGTCTGATACTGATTACCCACCTCTGGGGGGAGCAACATCTGGAGAAGTAGAGTTAGAACAGGAGGATATGGAGAAACACAACCAGGGCCTTAAATACTTCCTTCATATCTCTGGTCTTCCAACAGTGGGAGCTTTAGGTAAAGTTAAAAAAAGTAAATTTATTGTGATTTCTTTCTGCAGTTACATGGCTACAGAGGCAAGGAGCCACTCGGCCTGCAGATATTCATCGGTACAGCAGATGAGCGCATCTTAAAACCCCATGCCTTCTATCAAGTCCACCGCATCACTGGCAAGACCGTTACGACCACCAGCTTTGAGAAGATTATCCACGGCACCAAAGTCCTTGAGATCCCACTAGAGCCAAAGAACAACATGAAAGCAATGTGAGAAATCATTTACACTGTTTTTTTTTAAGGCAGAAGCTATTTGCACCCAGGTGTCCGCAGGCGACCATGCTATTTACACCCGGGTGTTGCATCGGTTGTATCATATTTGCATCCGAGTGCAAAGCTTTCTGGCAGAACAATTTTCTAACACGTAATTAACATTGTGACCCACACCATGATCCAAACCATAAGACTTAGCAAGTAGTTTTGAATAGAATAAAAAAAAAATAGGAAAATTAAACCACACTATTCGCAGTAAATATCCTGTACCCACCTCATTCATCTAACGCAAACTCCTGGAGAGGAGATTTACATATCACATTATGTGTTTTTTTTGTGTGTGTGCTTGTCGGTGTAGCCAAATAGCTGTCATGTGGCTTTTCTCAGGAGCAAATAGACACTCTAAAACTCTCAAAAGCTGTTTTCTTAAAGTATTTTTTCTATGCCTTTATATATGTATTTCATTTCACAGAATTGACTGTGCCGGGATCCTGAAGCTCAGGAACGCAGACATCGAGCTGAGGAAGGGCGAGACAGACGTCGGCCGGAAAAACACTCGCGTCCGTCTTGTGTTTCGAGTGCATATACCTCAGCCTGGTGGACAGCACATCTCTCTCCAAGTGGCCTCACATCCCATTGAGTGCTGTAAGCAGCTACACACGAAAACACCATCATGATACCCTCACAGAGCTGTTTTACCATATCTTCAAAAATGGGTTTGATTCCTGACACAGTGTGCGCTTTGTGAATTCCTCATGTATGCTTCCCATTGAGGTTAAGCTGCTGATGTTTCCATCAGTTAACAAAACTTAATACAAAATAAACATCATAAAAAAGGGAGCCGTATTCAAATGAGCTGGAGCTGATCTGATAGTTCAGAGTCTTTCGCACAAAGACGGCCTTATACTTGCAGGGCTTCCATCCAGTAGGTGGGCGCTGCATGTTTCAGTGTTTGTGTACCTGTTTGTATGTGCGCTGTAGTAAAGTCTGTGTTTGGGAACATCAGTGCATGTGTACACAGTGTTATTAAAGCACGGGTGTAATCAAAACTCAAACAAGAGGGCCATTTATCTAGCTCCGACCGGCACCCGGGTCAAGATAGAGCATTCATCATATTGGTGTGACAGCGGGTGCATGCAATATGCTCCTGTCATTGTAAAAACAAAACATGACGCAGAATATTAGATCAATTTATAATCATCAGTCGTCATTTCCCATCTGTCGCCCCAACACAAAAAGGGCAAAATAGCAGTGAGGGCCTGTCTGTCGTGAGATGAACCTCAGAACAATTGCTTTCGCTGGAAACCAATCAAGCGTAAGTTGCTTACCTACATGATACATCTGTCAGGCTGGTTGACAAGCAGACTGTGTCAGTGAAGGTGTGTTTTAAGAGACAGGGCCCCCGTTGATGTCATCCTCTTTGTTTTACTGGCTCAATGTGTAGTAGGGCGAACAAACCTGTTCAAAGGTCACACGGGCTGTTTCTCAACACCTCGGCTCGCATCAGTGATTATGGAGTTTCAAATGAGCCAGTAGGTGGTAATAAGCTGCAGGATCAATAAGAAACCCTTAACACAGAGGAAGATCAGTAAGGCGTGCACTGCCACAGACTTTAAAACAAACCTGTCTTGACACAGAATATTGAACATTGCAAACTCAGTATCAGATTGCATCAGACTGGCAGGTGTTTCTCTTATTTTGTCCCCTTTTGTAAATACAGCATGCCCGTAAATTGCATTCAAGCTATCTGAAGAAGAAAAAAAATCTAGGCACTTTGTTTGCTCTTTCAATTTGTGATATGACGTGTCTTACGGCTTATTAAAACTGAAAAGACGGGGTTTCGATTATTGAATGACTCAGCGTTGCCTCTTTATTGTAAAGCGCAGCCACTTCTTGGCAATAAGTGTTTGTGCATTTGTGTGAAATCACTGCAGCTGGATGTGCTTATGTAGGGCCATAATGAGTCTCCAAATCCATGGTTTGGTTCAGACCTTGGTTTTTGAGCCATAATTTGGTTCATATTATTATTATTATTATTATTATATGTTATAGGAGTGCGTCAAACCTATGTACTTTTACTGAATTCATCTTTTAAA
>JAPQRN010000025.1:5232445-5243955 GCA_037367275.1 Coranthus polyacanthus | reverse complement strand
TATTATTATTATTATTATTATTATATGTTATAGGAGTGCGTCAAACCTATGTACTTTTACTGAATTCATCTTTTAAACTTAAATATATAAAGTACATAAATAAAGAAAACCCTGTTCCCTTTAGACCAGGTCGATGTATCATGTGACCAGTTGCACCTGACAGCTGGGCCTAACGTTAAATAGAATAATTTCATGATTACATGTGTTATAGTTTTAATTGTAGAATGAAAAATGAGTCTTGTTATATTGCTAATGTGATGCGAGTGGCAGCAGGTTGGGGGTTGGAGGAGGAGGGGGCATCAAAACTGTTACACCCTTAATTCCTGTGTGAGTGTTATGACTGAACAGCGTTCAGCGAACAGCAGAGGGACAGTAAATGTAACACATCCGCCCTTCTTTGTGTCTCCGCAGCCCAGCGTTCAGCTCATGAGCTTCCCATGGTGGAGAAGCAGGACATGGACAGCTGCTCTGCACTCGGAGGCCAGCAGATGATCCTGACTGGGCAGAACTTCAGCTCCGATTCCAAGGTCATTTTTATGGAGAAAACTCAGGGTGAGTCGCACTGCCCCAGCCTCGCCATCTTTAAAGAGTCATTTTCCAGTCTAAAAAAGATCAGTTTTATTGGTTTACTGCATTTAGATCAACCATAAGAACATTAACAGCAAGAACAAATGAACCTATGAGTGAATGTCGGTCCGTCTGTTAGTTCTGGTGTTAACAGGACTTGGAGTCATGGTAATGTCGTGACAACTAATGACTCATAACTGGCCATGGCTGTAACATTTAAGTTCATGGCTTTCATGTTTCACCACCATCATTGTATAGATGAAGCTCCATGCCTTGCATGAGCTATTTGCATGATCCAAATGATAATACTGCTGTGCCTCACTTCCTTCTGCCCTTTTATTTCTGACTGACTTCCATGATCTCTTATCACTGAGATGTGCCTTTTGTTGTGTGATTAATAGTTCGAGGTGTCACATGAAGAGGCGTTTCATGTGTTTCTTCTTGTTGCACCTAGTTTACCCTTACGTACATCTCGATGGAACAAAAGGGTTTTGTTTTTCTGTGTCTCAGTACATATTTCTTTGCCTGCTTTGCCCTTTATCTAATAATTTGTTTGCATTTGTAAGGCAATAATGAGTGATGAAAACATTTCACACTGTGTTTCATATTGCATTGGTATGAGGTCGAAGGTCAGTTATAATGCTATCACAGAGTAGGCAGTATTACATCTGCCATAAATCACGGCCGTAGCAGTTTACTTCTAGCTACTGCTCGAGTGTTCTGTGGTATGGATGGTCATGTTAAAATACGTCTTTCCCTGAGTACACCTCCGTGACTCACAGACTCCACTGCTGTCTGAGAGCAGAGTGCCTGGCTTTTAAATGCAAGCACTCAACTAAAACTTGGACCCACATGCCCTGGCTACTTTTTTTTTTTTCCTTCTTCGGGGTTCCCTGCCGCTGTGTTACGACACACCACAGTAATGGATAGTAAGACAGAGACGGAAAAAGAAATCTTACAAAGAGGGAATGCCATTGTTTTGGAGAGTTTCTTTATGACACAAAGTTCTGGACCAGTGCAGCTGTGAAATCCCTCTGAATGAGAGACAGCTGCCTCTGGCCGGAGCTCCCCTGGTTCTTGCGCTTGGACAGGGAGGGAAGGAAAGCTTCCTCCGGCCAAGTCAGTCCTGCTCCGACTCCCTCACTCCCACTTTCCTCCTCCGCTCACAATTATCTCCAGGGGGAGAACAAAAGTCGGGGTATCCCTTAGAGTAGGTTTGCAACAAAACGCAAACAAATGCAAGTGCCAAGAAAGCAGTAGTCATCAAGTTTTGTAAAAGGAGTGGAGAAAGCTGATCATAAAAATAACATTTAGAAAAAAAAAAAAGTTGGCAAGTTGTGTGGAATCCCCCTTTCTCCTGCTGACTCATTTAAGCCATGTGTTTTTAATCTGCATTTTGACAGAGGGTTTCCCACCTACAGTAACATTCAGACAGAACTCACTGCAGCACATGTTGTATCATGTGTTGGAGCATATGGAGTTTACATTTACAAGAACATTTAAGTGGTTTTCCTATCTGACAGTTTCGATGTAACGTGATGAAGTGTGATGTACTTTGAGTATAAATGTAAACCCTAATCAGTCTTAACGTGTATAAGTGCTTATCACATCACCGCTTGTTTCTTTCACAGAAGACATGATAAAATATTGCTGTCCATGTTTGATGGATGCGTGGGAAATTATGCATTCATCAAGCATGGAGGGACATCTCTACTTTTAGGCTTGCTAGATGACATAGGAAATGATATTACACACCAACAACAAGGCATTTTCTCTCCATAACAATTTAAAATCAAATTGTGGTGCCACACATGTGGGCATCTATGCAATGTTCGAAATGGGAATAGTTTTTAATTTGCTTGATTGGTGACAATACCATATTTCCCTTGCTCATATTCGACTTTTTGATCAGAATCAGAATTGTTAATTACTACCAATAACTTGTATGCAAGGAAATTGCTCTAGTGGTGCTTGTAAAGGTGCTGCAATAAAAACAAAAACAGATAAAGTATATAAACAATTAAGTGGCAAAGTGTTTGCAAGTACAGTACAATAGTCCAATAGAATCCAAGGCAAGGTACAGATAAATACAAGCCATGATGAAGTTTTCAGTAATCTTTACTTCGTCACAATTCCATTAATTTGGTTGGTTTGCTTTACTTCTTTCCAGCTGGGCAGCAAATATGGGAGATGGAAGCAACAGTGGACAAAGACAAAAGTCAGCCTGTAAGTATTAAAAGGCAGATAGTTTCATAAGATATTCCCTTCCATAACATGAAATACCTGTAATACGCACCAAACCTGTAAGCTTTCCTTATCAGCTCAGTTCAAAACAAGGTATTTTTTCAGCAGACACATAATAGAGCATTGTCTTGCAGAACATGCTGTTTGTGGAGGTGCCGTCCTACCGAGAAACGTCTGTCTGCCATCCAGTCAAAGTCAACTTCTACGTTATTAACGGCAAGAGGAAGCGCAGTCAGCCGCAACATTTCACCTACACACCACTGGCATGTAAGAATGCTGCTCAGCATCTGTGTGGTATGCTCATATCAGATAGAGAAATGATTAGATACTAATGAATTGTATTGTTGAGAAGTCACAAATCAGACTATTGAGAACATTTTTTTTCTTCACAGCTCCATCCATTAAGACAGAGCCTCTTGATGAGTATGAGGCAGATCATATGGGCTTTGCCATGCCTCAGATCTTGGGTATTTCCCCTCATTCCTACTACCCTAATCCACGCAGCGTTCTCCACCCAGACAACGGCCTGGTGTCAGGTATGGCCTCCTGCCAGCAGGCGCGTCTCAGCTCCAGCCTTCCAGGCCAGGATGCACGCTTCCAGCAGCAGAGCCCTGCCATCATCTACTCGCGTGGGGGAAAGAGTCTGAGCAGCAGCCCTGGCCTTTATCAGCAGACTGGAGGGATGATGCCTGACCCCCATCGGTCGGTCCTGGTCCACACCGGTTCCCCGGCTCAGTCTGGAGGACAACACCCCTCTATCATCCAGTTCTCCCCGACTAATCACCATCTGCTTCGGGCAGGAGACCCTCAAGCTCTCACTCCTCCTCAACCTGACAACCAGCCGATTATCTACTGTGATGGCTACTCCCCACAGGCGGCCGCCACCCATTCTCCTACACCCCCTCAGGCTCAGACGGCAGTGACACACCCCCAGCACTATCCCACCGTGATACAGCAGCAGCAATATGTCCAGAAGGGACAGCAGAAAGGCCGTGCTCCCCCCGGTACGGGGCAGATGGAGGCACCAGGAGATGGACAGAGGAGGGTGACGGTCAAGGAGGAGAATTTGGACCAGGCTTACCTAGATGATGGTGAGTGTAAGTTACTGATTTTATACTCGGTATGAGTGGGAAAGCTTGGGCATGGTGTGTCTTTTGAAGAGTGTGTCTATAGCTACTTTTCCACCGCAGGGACTAGGATCTAAATTTTAGTTCAAAGGACCCCCAAAAAAGTCTCTGCTCTGGGATTAGCACTTTTTGATCTCAGGAACTCTGGGGGTGGGGCTTGCAAAGCTGAGACCTGATTGGTCATTTGTATCATTTTATTTTAGCCACCATTTTTAAAAAGCTGTAGCTGTAAATTCTGGATTAAAAGTTCTGGGTACTTTGGGTGGAAATCCAGCATGTATCACCTAAACCATACTGTAAGGCAGACAGACAAAGTGATGAATATGTGTAATTCCCTTTTGTCAAAGAGACTGATGATAAGACAGGCCAACACCGATATGACTTTTCCTAAGAACAATTCAAGGATATTTACAATATCTGCTCCATCTCCTTTTCACATATTCCCCGTCCGATCTACGTGCTATAGTATCCCTCTGAACAAAGCCAAGAGAACAGGCTCACACTGTTAAAACAATCCACGCCAGGAGGTGTAGTTATGTTCCACTCAAGGTGGAAATAACAGGGATTATGAGTCATATGTTTATACTTACGCTTGTCAACCCCATTACCCTCTGGCAGTATTAATGTCAGGCCACATCCAGCAGCAGGCAGGAGGTTGAACCTCTTCCTTATTTTGGAGGTAAAGGTTCTCAAAACCATATTATGATTTACAATATAATGACAGCTTCTGAAAGTGCTATACGTCTTGTCTTTGGTCAGTGTCAGAAAGGTGAGGTTTTAAAGGCAGCTCGAGGTTGTCATCATGCGGTTCCATTCAACAATGTTCATTCTGCTGGTCGCAGGGGTTTGTCTGGCACCGCCACACATCAGGAAATTAGCTTTTTTTTCTCTCTAGTATTAAAGACAGAGAGGGAGGGAGAAAAAAAGTGTCACTCTCCTGACCGCCTGGACATGTTGACACTGTTATGAAGTGAAAAACAACTTCCATGGTAACCATTGTCAAACAGTGGAACGGGCTGCCTGGGAGAGCTGGGGAAAGCCTCTTTGTTTGTTATAGTTGGCCGGGGCTTCTCCTTGGCCTTACGCCCCTCGATTCTGTGGGGGAACCCACCAGAGGATTAGGTTTTTTTCCGACCACGGGATTCTGCCAATCTGGCACAAGAAATTCCTATTTGCAGCTGCTCTCCTCCAGAAATCCAGCCTGATCCCTGTAAGATAGCAGGAGGGTGGAGGGTAGTTTGCAGGAAAAGGGAAGGGGCCGTGTATGTGTGTGTTTCAATGGAAAAAATGAAACGAAGAAAAAAGGCCAGCAATGGAATTTGTGTTTTTTGGATGGAACTTGTAGGGTTTCCCTCCACAGTAAACAGCAACAGTGTTGTGAGTTGGTGAATTAACAAGGGGTTATAGGAGCAGTCATACTGAGCCTCACTGTTTGATCCTCCCAACATCAAAAGGTGATGACGGCGAGTGCCTCAGCATCTTTGTTCAGTTTTGCACATCACCAACTCCATGGAAATCGAATAAAAATAACTGCAAAATTAACAGTTATTTAAATGTAACAGCCTTATTTCATTCAGTGAGTGTTGTTGTTTAATAACTACAACTTCTGCAATACCATATCCGTATCAGCGATTATTAAGACTGTATTCATAAATAAGGCCATTCTTCCGAATTGGTGCAAACTGCTGCCCCACGACCAAAAACACTCATCCTAAAAGTGATTGGGTATGCAAATCATTTGTGTTCACTAAAATCCTTTTATTATCTATTGAAACCCCAAATAATATTTGAAACAGCACCGATACTAACCTTATACATTTCATCTAATGAAAATGATGCTGAAATGGTTAGTGTATAATGAGGATATATGCATTAACCTTAGTGTTTAACATCTATGATCTGCATACTGAATTGCTTTTTAATGTTTTTGTTAGTTTTTTTTGGTCCTGTGTCAGTACTTCGCACCGGTTCTGCAGCTGCAGTTGGATGGTGTGTCTCCTGCTTATCAGTCCAGCAGGTGATAACCCATCTGGACTCGTCATTACAGAGTCTAGTCATTGCAACTTTAATGAGGAAAAAAGAGGGGACTTCCCGATATTCAAAACAGGTTTTCTTTTTTTTAAACAGGGTGGTGAAGATAAGCAAAGTCAAAAAAAAATCCCTCTTGTGTTTTACTGCAAAGGTGATGAAGACTTATGCAGCCACAAAACAACCATTTGAGTTGGGACCATCAAAGACATTTTCACCAAAGTGAAATTGTCAACATTACTCACCTCGACATGCGTTTCGCTCTGGAGTCATTTTTGAAAAGGGGGGTGTTGCCACATCCTGGTATCGTCACGGTGTTGTGGTCGATAACTGTCACTGAAGTGCTTCAACTGTGTCATCTGTAGTGAAGGGTGCTAAATGAAATTCATGTGTGCGTTTCATCTTGTAACAGAATGTGGCTTATAATCTCCCCCACACATAGAACCTGTCACTTCAACCCCTCAGTTCCCATGCCTCCTATTGTTTCTCAGAAAAAAAAACTCCCACTAAAACTCTGCTGACTGATATTTATATTTATTCATTTTACTGGCAAAGGGACCTGTAGAAACCTGCCTTTCACTTAGAAAGAATGTCTGGCATTGCTCGCTGTATGCCGCATGCAGTTTGTGAAAACAAAAAGGAGCCATTGGTATATCTTACAAAGGCTGAGGGTGACAGATTTATTGGTGTGGAATAAGGCCCAAAGGCAGTGGAGCATTTGAAATTGTTCCAGCAGGTAGAGATCAGGGCAAGAGAGATAAAGCACACAGCAACAGCCCAGTGGACGCACATTAGTTTCAGCTCACTTGCATCCCATTTGGAAGGCTAGATCAAACACACAGTGTAGCAGTACTCTGTCTGATCCCGAAGCCGCTCTGACCACATTGCTGAGAGTATTTGATTTTAGTATTTAAGCTCTTCTGTAGGTTTGTTCGTTTGTTCGTCTTCTATGCTGACACATCAGATCTGTGGTTACATGTCGACTCGTGCTACTTTCTCTTTTCTCTTTACGGTTTTGGTCTTTACACTGACATTACAGCCCACATCAGCCTCTCAGCCGAGTCATCTATAGCCTCGTAGTGCAAGAACATGAAGATACACACACATTCCAGCTTGCAGCAGGCAGCGTACAGTGACTGAGTCAGCTACTGTACAGGGTGTCTCTCTCTCTCTCTCTCTCTCTCTGTCTCTGTCTCTGTCTCTCCTCCCACTGATGGTTGGTAAACAGTGCAGCTCATTGGTGCAGAAACCAGGAGCCAGACACTCACCTATTGAACAAACTAGCCCGAGTGTTCCCCGGGCCAGCCTCAAATAGCCGGTCCGTGCCAACCCTTCATTAGCTTCAGTAAAGCCTCACTGTATGTTGCCCCACTGCGGCACTCCTGCTGCTTCTCTAAGCTCGTTTTATGCTCAGGAAAAATCCTGTGGCACCGCTGGGGAGATGAAAGTTTCTTTAAGGCATTAGGTGTCAGAGGGAATTCCACTACAGACTAAAATAAACAGGGATGCTGAAGCTGTGACGACAGCAAAGCACCCAGTTTGGCTGCTCCTGCAGTTTTGCAGGCTGCTCTGGCTATAAAATGTGCTCAGTGTTAAGCTGCTGCTTTCTCTTTCACATCTGCAAATGATCAGATAGAAAGGCAGTGGGAGAGACGGGGAGAAGAACGAGAGAAAGAGGGGTTTGTTGAATGGAAGACAATCTCTGTTTAATAATCTCTGCTTAATTAGATTTCAAACATCTTCTCTGAATATGTGGGTGCACGTTACTTAAATTAGGAATAATATTTTCTGCCCATGTCCAAATTAATTAGGCAAAGTGCTCTTAGTATTAAATAAGAACATGAAATCACCTTGCATCAGTTCGGATAAGCTATTTTTTTTTTTTCTTTAATTTTGTTGTCAGCCTTGTTTCCGTCACTGTCTGCCACCCCCTCACAGACAGCGTTGTAAGGGTGTGATGGTATGCAAATTCCTCTCATATGTGTTTTAATAGTTGTCGCCTTTGTACAGTGTAAACTGAGGCTCGAAATAGGTCTCATACACGGCGACTGATCACACTTCCTCTACCAGTAGAACGAGATGTCGAAGATAGGAGCGTGTAGGTGACAAATGATCTCAGTGTCATCATTTTTATTTTTCATTCATCCGCTCTGTTTCTCTCAGTTGAGTCTTGTCGAGCCTTACGTGACATGTTAATGTCAATTTGTATGCCAGTAACTCCGTCACAAACTCAATTTGTTAATCCTGATAATCCCATTAACGCAAGTTTAATAGCCCAATTCCAAGTGCGGACTGTTACCATGGATACAAAATCACAGAAACGATATGCTCTGTAATAGCTTGGTTATGGGCAAAAAGCTTTTTTGGCCCACTTTGAAATACTTATATTACTCATCGGCCTTAATGAGTTCCCTGCGGCACAGTGGAAGCTGTGGCACCAGCTTATAATGTCTCTGAGTGCCAGTGTACACACACAAACACACAGACACATCCACAGTAGGCTTCCAGGCCTGGGCTGCCACATAAACAGAGCTCAACACAGACAGTGTGGCATATCTGGAGAGATGACATGTTACACATACTCGTCATTCCTTCCTGTTTAATGCAGAACTACCTGTTGACTCTGTGGCGTTTGGCCCTGTTTAAACAGAGGTGAACAGACATAAAGGCAGACTAACACAGTCGCAGGCGCTAAAAACACTTCCTCGTCTCTTCACGTTAGTACTTTTTATGAACATGTATATACAAAAAAGATCCATATACTCAATGTTTATAGGCTGCGTGATAGCAGGTATACAACAGTGTAATTTCTATCAATCCGAGAATTGAATTTGTATAATATGGCAGATGCTGTTATACACCTCCTCACATTGTGCTGCTATTTTTAGAAACATGACACTGTGAAGTTTCCATTTCAACCTCCTTCCTCTATTGTTGACGTGTATACGCACAGTTGTAAATCGGCTCAGCAAAGGGATGTAATCACTTATAGACTACCTCTAGTGGTTACTCACCCTCAATGCAGCATCCATCTGCCTTCCGTCGACAGTATGCACACAAAACCTTAGCAGCCCTGTTTCACTCTTTAATGGTGTTAGATATGTAGATATGATGGTACTGTCTAGGACTTGTGTTGTAGAAACATTGACATTAACACCGTTTCTCTTGTTTTTTCCTCTTTTTCTTTACAGTTAATGAGATCATAAGAAAAGATCTGACAGGCGTCCAGGCCAGAGGGCAGACATAGACGAGGGTCCTGAGCAGGAAATGACGACATATCGAACACAGACACTCACTCCACCTGAAGGTGTGGTGAAGCACTTCCAGCAGCATCCGTACCTTCTCTTCAGTATAAACCGTTTCATTTGACGAAAAGAAGAACTCATTTAACAGATAACCAGCGACATCCAGCAGGTTTCTAACAAAACAATGAGAACCAACAGGTTAATGTGCCTTATTTTGTTGTCGCTTATTTTCTCTTCAGGTTGAAGATCAAAATATTATCTGCTTAACAAAAGAAGAAAGATAAGGTGGCAGGGAAAAAAAAAAAAAATGTTTCTGAAATAGCACTAGCCATAGCGTCCAGGCTATAAACTCACGTGTTTGCATCCCATACGTTGGCCTCTCTCTAGTAAATGATGGTTATGTAGCATGAAGTACTTTCACAAGAAATGTGTGGAAGAAAACTTTTCAATCAGCCCATATATTTATGTTAAGCCAAAAAAATAAAAAATAAAATAAATGTAGTTCCCAAATTTAAAGGTCAAATATTTCTTGTGACCAAAAGCTTATGTTTTTGTAAAAATCCTTCTCACACAGTGTCTGTTTTGTGTGACTTTATGCAGTTTTACATGAGAAGATTGTGCTGAGCTTACATGTTGATCATCTCATCTTAAAGTGTGTTACCGAAGCACACACTGCCTTATTGTGACACCTCCTAATATGCACTGTTTTCAAAAGCAGGGGGTCAATGTTATTACTTTTTTTTTAAATATATATATATATATATATATAAAATTCGAGTCATGTGAATAATGTATAATTTTATACTCATAAAATATATATTCAGGTGATGTGCCAAAGTGGCTTCACGGGGGCCTGTGATGTTATAGTGAGAGCATAGCATTTTTTAATCTTGCTTTGAGAATCATTTAAAATTTAATCTGGAGACTCACGCAAGCTGAGGCTTTACACTCAGCTTTACAGATGGCGCTCTTGCATTTTTAATCATAATTCAGTCTTTTTAATTTTCTTTTCTTCTTCATGTTGATTGTAATAAAATCTGTGATACATTTTCCAAAAATCTAAGACAAAATTAGAAGTCTAAAACACCAAATATCCAAAATCCCCTATTATGTATTGTTTTGTGTATAGTTGAATTTTGTCTGTATACTCAAAGCTAATTGCTTGCCTATGCAGAAACGTAATGCTTGCCAGTGTGTAGGGCAGTTTCCTGTAATTGCCATTATATAATACAGACACTGTAAGCACAATAATATACAGTGTGGATAACTGACTTGCCAATGCATGCTTTAATGATAAAAGCAGTAGTTTAAAAATGTATTTTTGTGATAACGTTTCACTGAGTGAATTGGAGTTTGTTAAAAGTGCCAAGTGCCATTTAAATGATTGTAATGGAATGTGCTGCAAGTGAAGTAAAGCAGTAAAAAAAAAACGCAAATGTGAGACTGAATCTCAGTGTTTAATATTTGATATGAACCTATTTGATCGAAGGCTTTATTGTGTATTATCAGTACAGCTAATATTGAAAGATCTATAAATGATATTTCCCATTGAGCCAGTGCAGCGCAAGGGTTATTTGTCATTTCTTGAATGTAATCTATACTGTAGGTTTTCCCCTTTCTGTAAATATTAGATAAAAAGTGTGATTGACCATGTTTTACATTTAAGTTTCATTATACTAAAATAGAAAGCATTGTCGTCTGTAATGTACCTTTTTATATGTTTCTTGTGTTTATACTCAAATTTAAAGTTATCGTCATATCTTTTATCTTGTTTATTACAAAGTAAAATGGTTTTTTTTTTTTCAAATTTTTAAACCCCATTATAGTTTATTTTTTTGTCCATGCCTTTGTTATTGTTATTTTACAATCTTTAAAGAAGTCTTGGGTGATTAAAAGGTTATTAATACGCTGTTATTTTATTTTCCGTGTTGATAGTTGTTCATGTATATGTCCCATTTTGAAACTACGAGACTTTGTTCCACCTTAGACGAAAAGCTTCTCTTTCATGCTATTTTTGTATTCCTAAAAGTAGCAATAAACAATAACCACATACAGACCGTCGTTGTTGTTCTGTTTTAATCTGACTCTTACATTACCTTGGTGACTGAATTCACAGATGAATAAACAGATTTGAATTAGGACCGTCTTGTTCATCGCTGCTGGTCAAATAGTACTGTCACTGTCTGCATGTAGAGGAAAATTTAAGGTGTCTCTTCACTCTCTATGGTGCATATTATGAGAGGAAAATTGAAAATTAGTGGACCCACGGCAGACAGTGACTCATCACGTTCAGCTCCTC
>JAPQRN010000025.1:5203124-5232435 GCA_037367275.1 Coranthus polyacanthus | reverse complement strand
AGCAGTGATTGCATACCTTCACCCCCCCCCCCCTCTTCCCAAAGCAAAACTCCCCTCCTGTCCCGGAGCCAGGAACAGACACTCTCATGGGACACCGCGCATGTTTGTTTAGAATTCAGGCAGCGAAATAAATATTCAAAACATAAACCTAAAAAAGCGTTGTGCTGTTTACCAAGGCGCAAACGCTCATGTGCGCAAACACACGCACACACGCATGCTTTCAAACTCCGTCCACCCCTCCCTCAAATAACAAATAACAACAAAGAGGGGAGCTCACATGCCCCGCGGCTGTAGTTGCTATGGAGACAGCTTGTTTGGTGCTTGGTCCCCGTGTCGGGAGGAGGGCTCTGTGAATGAACCTTGTGTTCAGGAAGTCTCTGGCTATGACATCACCGTGGCTGAAAAAGCAGCACGTGGGCCTCTCTGCATGGACAGTCACCAGCCCACTCATACAGATATGCCACGATGACTCACGCGCCCTTTAGTGCTCAATGGTGTAATGAGTTCAGACCGCATACGGCTTTACTGAGTGAAATCGAACAGGAATGAAATACATGATGAGCTTGGCATTTCATTCAGCTCGCTTTTGTGTTAGTTCAAAGGCGGCGCTGAGCTCACCCTACCAAAGAGCGTAACAGGGCGCCGAGCTTAAATGTCCACAATATTAGCGCTGATTTGGATTAAGTCTCGCACATACAGTAAATCCATGTTGTACATAATAACGTCCATAGATGAACTGGCTTGTGTTTGACCTCTGAAGTGCCCTGACGTGGTGTTAAAAGAAGGGGAAAACACAAATAAAGTGACAGGGTCCGTATAATGGGCTGTCTGTGCAGAATAAGGTTGACATTGTCCATTTGCAGACATTTCTGAAAACTCAACATGATTTTCTCAGAGACATGAGTCAGTTTCCTGAGCCTCAGGTGCGTGAACGCTCCTCTTAATGCAGGCGAGGGTAGTCTGATTGAACGGACTGGGTGGAGGACAGATGGAAGAAATTTGCATGAAACATTATTTAAATATGTGATGATTAAGTACGTCAGTCTCCGAGTTAAATGGATCTGCTGTTCACCATCAGTTTTTTTCATCGAGAGTGCCAACTTTGAATGGTTTATTGTAACATAATGTCACTTTGAACTGCAGCTTTGGACATAAAAACACCCGCTGCAACCTGATTTTCTCTGACATGTACATAGATTATTAAAAGTGTACGTGCAAACATACTGCCGCATGTTCATACCTTGTATTACACTGACTACTAGTGTAAAAAAGAGGAAATTGAAAGCAATTGTTCAGCTTCACTAATGCCCTGCAGAGGGAGACAACAACGTATGTAATTCAACTGAAGTACAAGGAGCTGTTTAACAGCCTCCACTGGATTCAAGAGACAGTTACAGAAGTATGTTAGAGGACAGAGGAGAAATGGGACGACTTTAATGGGGTTATTTTCATTCTAGGTGCACATCAATGTAAAGAAGCACATATCAGCATCTTAACGCTTTATTTGACAAACCAAAGAAAGCCAGCACATCCAAAAGAATGTTAATGTCAGCGCTTTTTATGGGTTACAATGGACTTAATGCAAATTGTAAATGCACAGGCATGGTTCGAAGGTTGAAGAAAGCCTTGACAGCAGCACAGTGAGGAAAAAAAACCCATATCATAAAAAGGGACAAATATACAGAATGCACGTTGCAAGAATTACATTTTAATCTGTTTTGCGTTTTGAATAAAAAGACCAAGAGATCAGCGGAATTTGCCAACTGTATAAACATAAAAGCAAACAGGATTATGAATATAATCACACACACGGACAGCAGAGAGGAAGCTGCGGGATGAACGAAAAGGGAAATCAACCACATAAAGAAATCCCCAAATCAAGTCAATCAAGTTTTTTGATGTAAGCATTTCATATACATTTTTACAGTGGCAGAAAAGCAAACGAATGGAGAGCTGCACCGATTGTCCAAACCGCTATAATAGTTCATTATCTTCTATTATCAGCAGTTGGTCAGATTCCACTCTTGCACTGAGGTGAACGGTGACATCAGCTCTGAAGTGGCTCTGGTGCTCATTAAATCAGAGGAAACAACAGGCTCCAGTGGTAAATACAGCTGCCGCCCACCACCAGCAACACAAGCAGAGCACTGCTCCGTAGTTCATTCCTATAGTTCCCTCCAGCTGCGCCGATGCCAGAGTTCCTGCGTTTACATAATGCTTCACTGCAGCGCACTCCTGACAAGGGGAGTAATTTGACAGATATTCATAGAAAAATTTATATAGAAGGACTCGCTTTGATGCAAATAGATTGGTATAGGTGAATATGAGAATGTATGAAGCTGCCGAGGCAGGGTATTTGCATTTAGAATACTTATTAAAGTTATAATAAAAACCCACTCACAACGCTCATCGATGATCATAAATGTTGTTCACGAGCTTTGCTGTGGGTTACTTGGGGCATTTTCATTTTGGTGTTCAGTGTTCCCTTAAACATGTTTCATGTCATTTCCATGCACGCACTGTGAATCTGAGTTTGTGAATTTTGAGTAATTCGCATGACGACCGCCCACCCCCACTCAAAACGTGGTATACTACGAACTATAATACGCTCACCACTTTACATCGTTCAAAGAATAAGTGTCTCTGCAGGTTCAGCTTCACGGTCAACACAGCTTGGTCTGCAGTTAAGAAACGGCGTCCGTCTTGACCCGCATTTCACCAACTACACAAACGCAGACACTAGACAAACGTGACAGAATAACACAATACAATACAATAAAATACCCAGTGCTCCAACAAACAAAGTACTTCAAAAGCGAAAATGACAAAACTATTTTGTACCGTTTTATTTTACACCAAATAATACAGTGAAGTAGTGTCTCTAAAGAAGTAGTTTCTTTTTTTTTTTGAGTTAAAATCTCATGGTTAGAGATTATTTTTATAGTCCAATATAACAAGACAAATTTTCCTCAGTGGCCTTTACAGTTTGTACAATGTACAACAACCCCCCGTCCTTCGACCCAAGTAAGGAAAAACTCCCCCCAAAAAACCCTTAGATAAATAATAGGTATAAAAATCTAAATAAAAATTCCTCTGAACATCAAAATGGTTTATTTTCAACAGATGTGCAGCCCATTATCATAAGGACAGTTGATGGTTAAGTGTCTTGGACAAACATACACTTGAACAACAATTGTTGTGTGTGGGTAGATGGCTTGTGGGCCACACAATGACAATGACAACTCTGGGTTTTAATCCACTCTTCAAAGCCAAATCACAGCCTGCATGTTTCTGTAACGCCGGTAGCAGTAGCACATTATGCTGTGACCAATCTACTCCATCATCTGTAACCACTGTATTATTTGTTGATGTTTACTTCTGAATCATGTGTCTCTGGATATCAGAGAAACGGTATCATATTGATGGCGTGAAGACATTTGATCAGTCTGTATCTCGTGTTTCTCTCTAATTGTTGCGATAGTTTTGATTGTTACAGCATGAAACGGCTGCCGGTAAGTCAGATTACACGGACGTCCGTCCTTATGGCCTCTCGCATTTCAGATGCACTCAGCTGCAGGGACGTCTCAGAGGGAAAGGAGAGTGGCATCAGTGGTTTCATCTTAGAAATCAGACCATTTACCAACTACTTTCCTCCCATCTAGTCTTTATGACTCACTGCTTCACGCACACACAGCAACCGCACATCATCAGCTCACAAAACCAGTTTCGAAGAGGAAACTGTGCTCCTGTAGAAAGTCTGTGACTTTCTTTTTCTATTTGTTTACTGGGTTTAGTTTAGAAACCAAATTAGGTAACACTTTCTATGAAGCCTATGTCTATAATGACTTATAATGCATTACAAACATACTTATAATGCATTGTAACTGTTGTATAATCATAGTTAAAAACACTTCATTATTATGAATAAGTCTTAATGATCATGAATTATGAACATGCTTATAATTTTTTACAGAGCGGTGTTTATAATGTGTGGACATAATGAGTTATGATTGTTGTTATAAAGCATTATGATTAATCATGTCATATTATAACCATTATTATGCAGCATTATGACTACATTATAACACATTATAAGTATGTTAACGCATTGTAGACCTGGGCTTCATAGAAAGTGTTACCCCAAAGGAAAATGGAAAAAATGAATAATTAATTCTTGACCAGGCGCTCCCATTACCACTTACAAATTATATCATCTTTCAAGTTTCTGGACGGATTAAACTACCCAAAGTTTGCCATTTCCGAAGGCCCATATTGTCTTTGAGAATAGAGCGAAAAAAAAGTTCCATCTGCCAAGTTGAGAACAGACACCAAAGGCCTCCTGTTCATTCATCTCACTTATACATCGAGTCCAAGACATTTACATCCAGCACAGACTGTGTCAAATAGCAGGAAGCTGAGTCCAAATGGTGTGACTAACATTGTCCATGACGGAAAAAAATCTAAAATAAATGCGTTAATTTTATGTTATGCATATGAGCACTGTCGAGGGAAAACCTTGTATCTTTTGCGGAGGAGTCTTCACAGTTTATTATTTGATTTATTCAGTTTTTACGTTAATTAGCAGCAAGAAAGGAATATTATCACTCACTTCTTACACTAACGTCACCAGCTGAAGGATACATTTAAGTACCGTGTTAAAGTTTTGCAGGTAATTACCAGCCAGCCGACATGAAGAGAGAATATTGTAACACCAACAATATGTGGCTGCTGTAATAATAACAGTTATCATAGAAACACGTGAAAGAAACAAAGGGTCTCGTTAAATGGCTTCGGAGACCGAGGAAGAGCAATGAGAGAGGAGCTGTTATTTTGCACAGCTATAATCAAAGCCACAGTGATCAACAGACCTGCTGAGTTATAAAGTGACATGTCTTTAACACTGGCAACAGACGCTGACTTCTCACACTCGAAGCAGATTTACAGACTTACAGAGAGGCAGAAGAGGAAGGGGAAAAAAAATGAGGACAAACGTGTGTGGAAAAAAAAAAAAGAGAATGGATTTTTGGCTTATATTTCTATTATTATTCTCTCAAATGATTATTATTTTTTTAAGCCATCTGTTCTGTGAAGCCTAATCACAAAAACAAGAAGGTTCCAAATAATGCTGAAAACAAAAGACAGCAGGAACCGGCCCCAGTGAATTAATGAACCTTGACTAATTAGGAATTCAGTTAATCTAAGCCCTTTGACAAACATGTTCAGCCTTCTCACCATCGACGCCACTTTAATTATAAATCAGAGCCAAGGTGTGCAGTATTCTCAGCAGAGCTCACACGTTTTGCGTTTTGGCTAAAATGAGTTCGTAAAAATGACTTAAAAGCAGTGACTGAAAACTGAAATGTGTGGCAGGAAGGAAGCATGCTGCCTCCGAAGCAACAGCTGCCGCATTCTTTCCATTTAGCGTGAATATATATAAACCCTGCGTATGCCTGTACGTATCACATGTCTTTATATGCCACACTCCAACTAATCTTTCAACTCCGTAACATAGCAACAATGTGGTATCCATGGAAACTGATTTAAACTTATAACAATTGGTATTTATCTTTCTTCAGCTACAAGATAGCTTTAAATAGGAACGGATAGCTTTGCAGCGCTAATTCTTCGCAGGAATTAAAGGACCTGCCTTCTGCAACTAAATCCAAGGATACTTTTCTGGCCTGGTTTTTCACAGTTGGGCTTCTGCGACGCGCTGCCTTACAAAATGAAAGTAAATTGGCTGCGTCCCCTTGCTGCGACTTCGTGCAATCGTTACTAAATACATGTATGCCAATTCCACACCTTGAATAAGTTAAATTCCATGTTCTGATCCTCAGGATTCAGCTGTTTGCCACCAAACCAATAATCGTATCCACCTGCACCCCAGGCGTAAAATGTTCTTGATTAGATGGCTTGAATAAAGGTCAGCAAGGTGCGGAGCCCCAATCCAGTCACAAATGAGGAGTAACGGTGAAGGAATAATTGCAGCACACATAATGTCAGAAATCAGCACACGAGATTCTGAAAATAACTTTATTAACACATTACATCACTCAGTATGCTGCTCACAACCTACAGAGACAGACATCAAGTGCACTTAGTTCCCCTACAGAATCATTTCTCAGGCATTTTTAAGAAAACTCTGTTTCCCATTGCAGCTGCTGACCTTCACACCCATCGTGACCCATCGTGCCATTTTCAAGAGGATGTACACTACATGTTTCTCATTTTCACAACTCCCCCAGCAATCAGATGACAGCATTTCCACGGGGATGAGTCTTGCTGCTCTCTGAGCCAAAGGTCATCAGCTGCTCTCCGTCAGCAGGATGAGAGCTTTAAACGCTGCCATCGCTGTTGGAAGTCTCATTTTCCTGGGCAAACAGTTTCTTGACAGTGAAGCTATTTACTGAGTATAAGCGAATGATCACAGGCCAGAATCGTGGTAATGCAGATTAATAAACATCTGCAGCCTAGTGAGTGTATGCCTTGTTCTGGCTGCCAAAAACAGAAATAACACTTTATCAGTCTTCATGAATTTACACTTTTTACCTACATCACTTCATGTGCAGGTTGTAGAGAACGGGGGGGGGGGTTTGTACAAATTTACACAACCAGCGATAAAACGAGACGCACAGACTGTGAGCGCTCCAAATATTACACGCAAACTAACAGTAGAGCTTGCTGTATTATTGAAAATTATCCCATAAATAATACCTCAAGCAGTATATATTTAAAATATTCTAATAATATATGTATTAGTGTATTACTTATGTTTATGTGTTCATGAAAAGACGAAACTGCTTCACAATACGCTTCAGAGAACCAAGAGGTCAAGTCACGGCACTTTTACACGGCTGACACTTTAACCTGTCATGAAGGAAAAGCACAGGTTTTACTAAAACTTAACAAGTGTCTTCGAGTGTCTCAGTGACACAGTGAAAAGGAAGCCTCTCCCTGCGTTACTCACACCTTTGGGTTTTCTGCAGTTCTACAGTCACGGGTCTAATCGGCCACATAACACCTGTGTGAGCAGTGGAAAGTTATGATCCAAACACTGGAGCTGAAAACACATATACAGTATTTAAAGAATCAGCTGAATCGCTTCAACAGAGTAACGTATTGCAACAGCAGCTTAATCTTTTGCTGTTGTTCTAATTCATCAAACATACCCTTAGATATAGTTTGTAATCCCACAAAAGACGCATAAAATGTTCTGCTTTGCAAATTTTTAAGTTTAAATTGACGACAAAAACCTAATTTTCTGAATGTCAAGTAACGTATAAATGAAGAACACCTGATGTCGAAAAGCAATTTAGAAAGAGTTAATAGGCCAACAACAGAAAATCAAAAGGTTGAAGGAATGCTATGATGAATTGAATTCCTACAGGAAATCGCAGGTGGCCTAATTTCCAAACCTGTAAAATCACACATTTAAAAAGAGCAAAGTTTGAAGTTTAAGGTGGTGCTAAAGTGAGTATATATAAACCTGGTGCAAGTTCATATTTCTAATCATAAACAGTCACATGCTATAGACGAAGGTAGATCTAGATTCTGCATTCTTACAGTCACAAATATATTTTACATTTAACATGTCCTCAAGCCTTTGCTAATGCAGATCGCAGCAAGCAGTTTTCATGTCCAAATTGTGCTGATTAGCATCATTAACTCTGTACTACACTCTTCCTCTGAAAGAAACATATAATTCCAAGTGCAAACACATCGTCACGACCCAGTGAAGGTGTGAGATGAAGCCTTTGGAAACAAGACAGCACACATGAGCTAAGATCTCAGCCTGTATATCAGCCTCTAATGGGGATTCTGTGCTTTGAGAGTATCCACCGTGTAACCGCTAAGATAAACCTGCAAAGAAAAATAAGTCATGCAGGTCATACTGAACATAAAGTCTCTAGAGAGGAAGCAGAGAGAGAGGGAGACAGTTTGTAAGATGACCACAGAAATCATTATTCTGCTGTGGCAACATCTTCCTTAAAAAAAAAAACCATGCTAGGCGAAGACCTTATGCTATTTTTGGTCTCAGCTTATGTGAACCCTTGACATATGAACATGTTATACAGAAGCTGCAGATGCTGGATATTGTATTACCATGCCAACTGTACTTTCCTTTTGTTTTATATGAAGCTGGGATATAATTGCATTCTGTCGTCTGCAGCTGTAGCTCATCCAGATGGTGCATTCAAATGCAATTTCTGGTCCCGTCTCAGGCCTGCAGAAAGGCTTTGGGAGAATTTCTTGATCAATTTAAGTGTTATTGTGGATACTGCGGAGGATTTTCATTTCTGTCAGTTTACACCGTCATACTGCAGTATGTAAAAATACTCAGCTTAATCGGTTAATTCCTGCTTGTTTCACTTTTGAAGTATGTTGCCCTTTTGATGACATCCAAGATTTCATATGGATGTGACTGGTGACGGGACGGACCTTTTAAAACGTCTACATTGCACACGTGACGGCACATAACGGTGGTGTCACTGTGATCGATACGGGTAACGACGGTGACATCCCCCCTCTTGTCAAATGCATACAAAAGATGATCTTAATTGATGATGATGATGGGGATTAGTGCTGATCTTTGAATTTACAAACTGCAGATGGGAGACATTAATGTCCCTTAAGGAGCGGATACAGCTATAGTCCAGACAGTGGGAACTCAAAAGGAATAGTCCCTTAGATCTGCCTCCAGGGATTGTGAAGCATAAATCAATTTTTATTTTGTTGTCTCCTTCATGACAAATTGATTGGCGCTGTTTTGTTTCCAAGAAAAAAAAGCCTAATTTCATTTGTTAGCTGTTCTGGATTGCTTGTGTCTCTCTTTTTCTATCCCTCTCTCTTTCTCTCTGTACATGCTGTCTTTTGTCTGTGTGTTTGTGTGTTTGTTTGTGTGTGTGTGTGTGTTGCTGTCTCTTGTCTGTGTGAATGGATGTCTTTGTATCCTGTCCATTTCGTTCAAATCACCACGATGGACACGTGTGGTTCAGGTCCTCTCCACTGGCAGGAAGCTGACTATCATCTCTTGGATTATGCTCTGAATATTAAGTGACATATATCCATAATATATGGAAATACACACCAGCATGCTCCCCGTGTGTCCTAAAACAGGGATCTTTCCCTCCTGACTTTTCTTCCATTTTTTTCCCTGTTAAAGGAAGCATTCCTTACTCGAACCAAGGATCGAAGGACAAAGGGTGTCGTACGTTGTGCAGAATAGCTTCATGTATGAAATAAACTGACTAAAGCTGAAGAATTTTTCTGCTGTAAAGCCTTGCTTTTATTTCATTTCAGTTAACGAAAATGTTTCATCACACCTAGTTTTCATTATTTCTTTCATTTCCACCAATAAATATAACCTTGGCAATGATGATTGAACACGATCAAAAATCTAAGTAATTGCTCAAGCATTGGAAATATAAAACTGCATAGAAATTTCCCGCTGCATTTTCTTTTACTTTTTCTAAATCAAACAGATCAATCAGAAATAATTGGCTCTTGACACCTGAGTGCACTTCTACGTCAACAAAGCTAAGACGATGAACAATGGATTTTCTTCGGCTCCTTCACACCCGTTGTCCACAACACCTGACCTCCTGCCTCTCCTGTTGCATCTGAAGCTGGGGGTATTTTATATTGTCATTGCTGTCATCGAAAGACAAAAAACAACTAGGATTTTTTTTTCTTAATACACACACATTAACATATGTGAAGGGAGTTAGGGTTAGGACTTGGTGACGGTAATGGGACCGAACACGATCATCATCTGTAGTTGTGTGTTGTTTTGCAGAGATATCCACAAAAGACACCGGGACCTCCGCTGTAACGCACTGCTTGGAGTTCATCAAGAGCAATTTGACATCTAATTTGCACTCGCAGTTTTTACCTCTGCAGAGTTCAAAGGGGAGATGAACACGTTTAATCAAAGGACATAATGCTGTGAGACGATACTGTGATGTTGCAAAAATCATGCAACATATCTGATGTAATATCAAAAGGAATGCTAAGAGATTTCCTCATTTAAATGAATATATACTTTTCTCTTTTTATGCTTTTGCTGTTGCAGCTTATAAGTCTGAGTTCTTCTTTCCGACTAAACCTTTTTTGATCTCCTTTGAAGACTCCTTCAAATAGTCTCAGAAAAGGAAGTAAATTTGCAATTTCAAACCTCTTTTTTTTTACCTTCCGAGGTTCCGGGCTTCACATTAGGTGAGAGGAGACAAAGGTGTGCTTAGTCATACTGTGAAGCCACAGACCAGAGGCTCCGCTTCTAACTGTGGGAGTTTTCTGTAGTACTAAATGTGAGGGTATTCTACTTTTTATTCTCTGCAAAAACGAATCTCCAGATATCCTCCTCCATCGTCAGTGTGCGATGAAATGTTCCTGTCGAGGTTACAAACACGGCGGTTGTGCATATAATTGCACACTGAACTGATAACAATGACAGAGCGCCTGAGGCTTTGATCACCTTGTTCACACCACAAGTGCAAACGTGTTATCTTCAGGTGAAAGGCAGTGAAGTCAATACGTACGTACACAAGAGCTGCACTTCCATCAGCAGCTTTAAAGTTAAGCTGAAAAATCTGCTCAAAGTTACTCAACTCTTAACTTTGAACTTTTACTCTATAATCCATACATTGTGGATTATACATACAGTTTGTGCTTGGCATTTAAACATATAAAACATATAAAATGTGTGATGTATTACTGTGTGTAACCTGCATCATGTATTTTGTGCTGTTTGTCTCATATGTTGTTCTGTTGATGTTGTGAATGTTTTAACTGTAACCTACCAGGGGACTGCAGATGAAAATGAGCCTTAGGTTAACTCTGGTACAATGCATCAGATGGCAACATTTAAGTTTAATATTGTCCGTGGTCCCTCACAAGTAAAATGAAATAAAAATAAAATATGCGCTCGGTACTTTGGGAATATATAAGGATTTGAAATTGCACTTGTTCATTATGTATAATTCATGCATTAGATGTGAATATGTATCGACAACAGTTAAAACTATTATTAAAGTAAAGGATTTTCTGATATTTTTGTCAGAGTAGAAGCCTGGCATTGGGATCTCTCAGTTCATTTTGGATTTCCAGTTGGTGTTTTCCAGATCTAAATGCGTCTGGATGCAGCTGGACAGACATACAACCAATCAGAACGACGAGCCAGCCGATAAATTAAACTCTTCAAATTCTGTCAGAAGTATCGCAGCACATTTCACAAGTGCGGTTGTTTATTCTAACAGACTGAAAATGTTGTCAGTCGAATCATATTTGACTGTTCAATACAAAGATTTGCTCCTTTTTTGTTTCTTTTTTCTCATTTTGCAATCAGAAAATCCTTTTGCGTGGGTTTTGGTGGCGATTTTGACCACATTAAACCTAACCGAATCATGGGGACATACAGTATTTTTGAGCGTTTAAAAATCACACTCCTGCACCGGTAGGCTTTCCCACATGGACAAAAGCCAGCGCTCACCTTGATGAATCGCAGCAGATAAACGGTGGTGATTGGTCCGGCCCGTGGAAATCAGTTTGAATGCGAGCAGCGCCAGACCAACGCAAAGGGAAAATTGCACTATGTTAAATATTACTTACTCAGATATTATTATAAATTAAACAGATAAACAATGAAACTGATAATGAAGGGTATTTTTATGTTTAAAGTGCAGAATGACGTAGGAGTTTCCTGCATTATATATGGAAATGTTCATTAGCCGTTGTCCAGCCAAGTCCTACGTGGTTTATTTCGGCAGACGTTGACTCACTGATACTTTTACACGGAGCTGGTTCCCCAGTTCCGTTTCTGCTCTGCTTTTCCATCAATTCCAATGGTAATAATATAAGCACAGTGTGTCTGTGAAAGTGTAAATGTTAAATATGGACTGTGAAATAACTGCCTACTAGTAAAAAGGAGAATCATGCATATAAATGACAGCTTCTTACTGCTATGTGTGCGAATGTGGCTGCGTGCGTGTGTTCATGCTTTTGAACATTACACGTACGCGCTTGTTAGTATATCACGCCACCCTTTTCACTTCATGGAGATAATTTAAACCCCGCGCTTGAATCAGGTGAGCACTACTATTTCTAACATCATCATCTTTATTAACCTCTTGACCGTTATCTCGCTGTCTTCGCTGTCTGTGTAGTCTTCATAGCATTGCTTGATAACCCAGTACTTCAAGAGGAGATTGTTCAAAATGAGCTCATTTTTAGAAACCGGTTCACACAACAGATGGACCATTATACCTGCCAAAACATGATGAAAAAAAAAAATCCCTGGGCTACTTATGGAAGCTGCAATTTTTAGGGCATCCAGGTGGAAAGATTAGTATGTTGCCTTCAGTCTTGCCGGAGTTTTTCTTTCCCCTTACGTTTAATACAATGTTTTTTTCGAATACTCTTTACGTTCAACATGACTAAGAACTTAATTTGCTCATGAAATTACATAACTTCAATGGATCGAGTTGGAGCCTCATAACCAAAGACCTATTTTTATCTACGGACATGGTGGTAAATGCATTCAGTGTTTTTTACATGTGAATAGAATGAACCGTGTGTTGTTTGAACAAACGCTGTGACCTGACAGCTGTCAGAAATAGGCTGAGGTCACAGTTACCTCCCACACATTTTTTCACTGTCATACATTGTGTTCTAACCCTTCCGCTCAGCGAAAGAAGGACTCACTATACAGCGCTCATTCTGCTCTTGTTTTGACTCCATCTCACACTGAGGTTATCTTTATCATCTGCTCACATAAAAAAAAAAAACTTACAATATTGACTCTTTCAATGCCAAATCAACTCAGTTGTGTTTTTTTTTTTTTGCAAAGCCAAGTTGGGATTACAACTGATCTCAGCCAAACAGACGCAGCTGTGCCTCTTTGGCACCTGAACCTCATTTTGATTGCAGCTTTGACAGATGGTGAAAAATCAAGCATGGTTTTTTTTTTAAAACTATTTCCATATTGAAGCATTCCTCTACAGACAGTTTATTGTGTGCAGCATCACGCGTCGAATCTGGGAATCACATCATACAGTAGAAGCACAGCCGCCGTAATCCCCACCCGATGAAGCCACTGCTGTTACCTTTGGTGTTGTTCTATCAACGTCTCTGTATCTACTTTTTCTGCCACAACAGGTCAGCTAATGAGGAAATTAGATGATCAGTCTTACTTACCCTGCCTACGCTTACTCTGTTTTTTAATTCATCACGGTTTGGAAAGCTCATTCTACAAGGTATTATGAGAACCCCGGGCACTATTGTTTTGTTGTTGCCATTTATTACAAATCTTATTAAAAATCGTATCTTCTCCTGTAGGTTGCCTTCACTTTAATTAATCTCATCACGACTGCTGCAAAATCCGCATCAGCTATGCCTGTAATTATTAGCCTCTTATAACAAAGAAAGCATTTTCAGGTTTTCTTATTATAATGGTAGGGAACGATGCTCAACAGCCGCTCAGTCGGTGAAAGTATATGAGTGAGAGTCGATGTGTGTCTGTTTTGAGGGAATGAAAATAATTTTTAAAAAAAGACTCTTACTCGCTTTCTCTTTTCATCATTGGGTAAACAATGTGTTGGTCAAGAAAAAGAAATGTTGGTGAGTAAATGAAGAGATACATAAGCATTTGATGGATTTTCAGCAAATGTTGTTAATGAGGAATGTTCATAGTGTTCATTTTTAATTTGAGAAACCAGTGTAGACTGTTTATTGGTTTCAGGCCCATTCCCACAGAGAGAGCAAGTGCTCTTGTGCAAGTGCAGGTTTCTCGATCAATTAAACATGACTCGGAGAAGAGTGCAATAATGACCCCAGCGCCACTGCTTTACGATACAATTACAAACCATACGGACATAAACAGTCCCTCTCCAACCCTATATGTTCTTGGTTTTTTTCCACACAGCTCATTTTAATAAGTGGTGTATCTCCTTTGCAAATGAATTAGTGTGGATTAAATCCTGAGTGCTTTTGGTTTTTTTGCGCAGAGATCGGTCATGCCACTGGATGTGGCGTGGCAATTAGATGCCTGTGGGAGATAAATGGAGATCTCAAAGATGGCTCCGGATGAACAGCTAGCAATATTCAGCCCTGGTAATGCACCACGTCGAGGAAATATGTTAGGAATTTAAGTGGAAATAATATTGACTGAGTGGATATTGTAGCTACATCAGCTTAACTAAAAACAGGCCTAATGGGGAAATACAGCGAGAACAGCTTGGGTTTCTTTTACAAACCGCTTCAGAAAAGCAGCAGTGATCCATAAGTATAGCCTTGTGGGGCAGTATCACAACAACAAAAAAACACAAGACTTGATATGCTTGTTTTATGTAATAAATAAGGTGAGATTCACAGGAAGAAGCTTTTAATGTATTGAGTGGAATGACCAGTGTGTAAATATAATGATATACAAAAAAAAAACCCAACAGTGAGACACATACGGATATTACATTTGTACCCTTGAGTATAGGGCAGATTCCCTATCGGAAAGCCAGCCTGACATTTTTATTCTTTTTCATCATCTCTGGCTTTTCGGAGATAAAAGGTGCCTTTGAAATTGTCTTTGAATATTAAGCGCCGGAGGATCAGAGAGTCTTCAGGTGAGGCTGAACATTTGGCCTTTTTAAAAAGAGAAAAATAAGTAAATCGCAAACAGAGCACGGCATAAAAATGCTTTTAGAGGAAAAAAAAAACTGAGGAGGTGAGTGCAGTGTCAGAATCTACATCAGTCCTCTAAACTATCAATTACTAGCAATCAACAATCAGCAGGTGAACACCTCCAGGCACAATCACTGCTGCTTCTGACTCGATAAAAAAACAAAAACTTCACTTAAGCTCTAGCGTGTTAAATTTCCATGTCATTCTTGTTTTGTAATTTTTATGTTTTTCTATTACAAGTTTCCCACTAGTTCTCTCCAATTTGTATTAGCAACGCAGCATGTCTGCATCCCTTAATAGCTGTGAATTGCAAATACGCCAGAGGTAAATCTGCGGCTGATGTGATGTCTGAATATGTTTAGAGCTCTTGTTTGTTTGTTCAGTATAACGGAACTTAACACCCATAAACCTGCCCAGTCAAGTGTCGAGCCGAAATTATCGCATAATAAAACTTAGTCAAGAAAAACAACACCAAGCCTGATCATTAATTTGACTCGTGCAACCATAAGCTGTAAATTAAAAGCGAGCAAACATCAGTCATTTAAATCCTGCACAGTGTGAGGAAAATCCCACCCTTTCATTGTTCTTAAATCATCTTTACAAAACGGAATCAATGTCTAAAATGTAAAACGGGATTATGGATATAGTGGTTCATCTCAATGTTATACGACGAGACGTAATCATACCAAGTAAAGGTCTGGTTCTGCACTGTGTAAACTCAGTCAAAACTTAATTTGCATGTATCCCGATGGGGCGCACACGTGACAAACTTTATATATCTTTCATATTCAGCATGAAAGATAAGGATTATCTGATGGGGATCATATCTTTCATACTCAATGTGATATCTTCTTTTTACAGTTCAGACATGGTAAGTATTATCAGCAGAAACAACAAGGTTTGCTGGGAAATTGTTTTTATTGAAGGTCTTTGTCAGTATCATCATTTGCCTTTGGTCACCCAACAACTAGAAGAAAGAGTTACACACTTCCTTTTCCCTCCTTTTGAAAGCACATGCTCAGCACTTTGTCCCTACACAGAACACAATAACAATATCTATTCAAACACTGGACGCAAAACTTGCAAAACTGGACTTTTTGTCGGGCTAATGGCACCAAAAACATACATTCTTTTTTTCCCACTTGTGCCTATTATGAGTTACATAATAGCGCTGAAGTGAAAATAACACACACTTGTCATGTGTGTTTACTCCTGCAGTTCCCAGACAGGCAGATCAATAAAGGTATAATAGACCCTAACACAGCGCAACACAATTTTGAGGTAATGCTCTGCAGACGTGCAATGCATACAGAGAAGATTCTTAGTTGCTGATGTTTGTGAGAATAGCATTTTGTGCCCAGTATGCTTTGTTAGCATTCATATTGAACTGGTCACGTTGCACAAATGGAATAATTCTGACGGCGGTTACTGAGCTTAACTTTATGTTCCAGTGTGATAAACAAATGTTACCAACAGGGAACAGATTCAACATATGAAAAATATGGCTGCAGCATTCAGTCTTACGTTTGTCTATGTAATCCATGCCTTCCTTATCATCATCATTGCATTTCCAACCACTAAAGTCTAAAACTGGAGTCCACAGAGGCCCTCCTCCTCAGCCGGATAACTCACCGGACAAATATAAACCTTTGTGTGAATCTGCAATCAAAAGACACTGATTATTCTCATTTAAACGTGGAAGGGAAGCACTGCCCGCTAGATGGTGGTTGCCATGGATTTCTCTCAAAAGCTTTTGGTATATTGACACATCCCACTTCTGATGTCAGCGCTGGAGGAAAGGGGGGAGGAAGGAGTTGAGAGACCGAGAGAGAGGGAGGGGTGAGGGCAAATGGAAAGGAAGGAGGGAACAGGGGAGGGGAGGGGTGGCAGCCTGTTGCTCATGATAATCAAATAACCTCGTCGTACTCCACAAAACCAGTGCCTGTGCATACATGGAGCAGAGTTAAAAGATGAGCAGAGGAAGCTGAAACACATTTCTCATTTTCCTTCACGGGCTTCACTCTCAGCGCTTCTTCAGCAAACTAACAGCAGTTGAAGGATGATTCAGAAGCACAGTGAGTATTTTTTTTGTTTATTTTTGACATCACATACCGCGTATATCTTAACTTAAGGTTAGTCTTTGTAGAAAGTCACACTTGAAGAGTTTGCCACATGCAGCTCAGTGTCTGTTTCCACAGTTGAAAGTTGGAAATGCTGATAAAAGTATGCAATTTTTACAAATGATTTTTGATTGCTGATATCTCTTGGACGTATTTTATCAATTTGAAGGCTGTTATCATAGATCTCAATCTATGGTTTTGTTGCTGTTTCCCTCTTTGCGGAAATAATCTGAACCAAAAGATTGAGCTAATATAACGTACGATTTAAAAAGACTTCATAGTCCGTTTTCAGCTTATTAAGCCATCTACAATATGTCTTTAACAGATGACAGTGATTTGCATGCTGGATTCACTGCACATACTCCATGGTAACAAGGCTGCAGTTACATTACGGTGTGTTATGATCTGTCAGCATTTACTGATATCTCATCAGAGGTGAGGTTCAGTCTTGTTGAGAGACATTTTCCACATCATGCTCTGAAGGCAGGGATTTATATTTATGAATGTGTTCACGGTGTAATTTGCAAGTACTCTCTACAGTGTAACTTAAATATGGAAAATTGCAGAGAAACTTTTCAAGCTGAGAGCCACTTAAAGTCCTCAAATAGTGAGTTATGGCTGATGTTGCATTACAGCAAATCCGTCCAAGGGATCATTTTCAACACAGCGCATGGTCTCAGGTTGAAGATTATGTTAGTGGCTCATAATGTGATTATGAGTCCGCAATGCAAATGCCTCTGTATGACGTTGGATCAGTGATATATTATATGTAATAGATCATCCTCTCTCCCTCCTCCAGGTAATTGGTACTATAATGAGATGAACTAATGACTTTTTCCTGTTCTAACAGCTAATAGTGACTCTCCACAAAAAGGAGCCACCAAAGTAATTATAATCTACTATTCCCAGGTGTCTTTATGTGTAAAGCATCTGAGATAGAAATCCTGAAGTGTCATTAGAGGAGATCGAAAAAGTCACGGTCCCAGCAGGAACACTATCTCCCGGAGCACCAGAGGGTACACAGAGTGATCTTCAGTCAGTGTTCAGAATCAACACAAATCGAGTGATGGATGTGCTTTGAAAGTGTAAGTAGGATAAAGTTCTTCTCTCTGTTCCTGCAAACAGAGCTTTTTGCAAAGACGTTGGAGAATGTCAATTTGGTTTTACTAAGATTGTAGCTTTCGGTCTACAAAATATCAGGCTGAAGATTTCTGGGACCCTTTTTCCAAGTGCCTAACGATCTGCATTGTCCTAACAATGAAAAACTACACCAGATTCCACATATTACAGTGTTTATCGTTAAAGAGACAGTCTCGGTTGTGTATCCTGTGATAGAAAAGCAGTTATTTTCTCCACCCTGAAGACTTTACCATCAAACAAATGTATCTAATTTCTTCACGTAGCTCAGGTCTCATTCGACAGCTGATGAAAAAGCCCTTTGTGGTTGTTTTCCTCCCATCTCATCAGCTAAAGTACTTTTTCTGTTTAATAGTGTTAAGAGTGCAGGTCCTTCTCCTTGCATTTCTTCACCTATCGGTGATTGGTCTTTGCTTGTACTTTGTTTCACCTTACCCTTCAGGGACCTGCTGTAGGCCCTTGTGCACAGATCTGCTAAAACACTGTTATGAGGTCAAGCCTGCCTGCACATGCCTGACTTTGTTTTGTATCAGATGTCTATGATGGAGAAATTGTTTATACAGCCTAGAGCGATTAGGTGTTCAGCAGAAAAAGGGCATCAAAAGATGAAGAGAAAGTCAATACAGAGAACTTAATGTTATGCAATTTTTATATAATGGAGTTATCTGAGCGCTTAGAAGGTGTGAGAGTGTGCAAACGTCCACTTAGACACGAATAAAAGCTTGGGATGAACAAACACA
The DNA here is from genome assembly GCA_037367275.1 of Coranthus polyacanthus. Classification (NCBI taxonomy): domain Eukaryota; kingdom Metazoa; phylum Chordata; class Actinopteri; order Kurtiformes; family Apogonidae; genus Coranthus; species Coranthus polyacanthus. The sequence goes on along the minus strand of JAPQRN010000025.1, from coordinate 5,213,768 downwards.
AAGAAAAAGACATAATGCAGTTACCCATTCAATGTGTTGAAGTTAAGGTGATGGTGAGGTGTTTAGGTGCTGAGTAAATGTTGTACGACACAGTTTTCTGGGGCTAAGTGGACGAGGCATAATGTGGAACAGTGATGCAGAAATGTGGGGATTTGGTATGTCAGCTCAGACGCTGTCTGGGGGATAGAGTGCTTTAAGAGGAAGGACAGACAGACAGAGAAGGGCTGGGAAATAAACTGTAGACAGAAAATGGCAGAGGTGTGATATTTCCCATTTGCTCTTTGCAAGGGAGACATTTTATTCAAAGAGGAAAGTGAAAAAATACTGGAATGGCATTTCAAAAGGTTACTCTCTTTTTAGCATTTCAAATATGATCATGATTCCAGCTTGAAAAAGAAAGGAAGGGGAAGGTTGTTTTTTGATAAATGTACTGTATTAGTTCAGTTCATCATTCAGACACACAGTTTGCATTCCAGCTGAAATTGAACAGGGTCAACATGATTTATCATGGACACATATTATCTCTACAGCATACTTCTCTTTAACCCAGAAACAGAAAGCACTACACTGTGGTGTACCACAGACAGAGTTGAGGAGACGGTTATTGCCCTGGAGGTATAACTAGTGTGTTATACCAGTGTTTTCAGTATGCATTAAAAAACTTTTTCTTACACCTATTCCCTACTGGAATGACTGTAAGGAAAGGTCTGCTGGGGTAAAACAGCTTCAGGCATGTCTGACTGTTTCAATATTTAACCAGATTTAAGAGAGAGAGAGAGACAGATCTGGATCTTGGCAGCTCTTGTGGTCCATTTCTGGAAACACCACCCTCTTATAGTCCATTAGAGAACAGTGAGCTGTTAAGTGAATAGGAAGAGAATTGGTTGTTTGGGAGAAAAAAAGGACACTGTGTAGTCTGAATGACCATTATGCCTGAGGGAGAGTGCAGGATAGACTCAATTTTCAAGTGGCATCTATCATGCCTTTTCTTGCTGAAACATCTATTGTATATTAAGAGACTGCACTGCACATTAATGCTGAGCCAATAGCTATAAACACGGTTGTCGAGCAAGAAAATAAGAGAGCACTGTGCACAGCTGTCACTGGAAGGATTACAGCCTGTTAAATATGTTTCACTTTAATTGTGTCTCTGAGGTTGTGATTTTCATCAGAAACACTGATCACTCATAAAATTACCATGTGTTTGAATTTCACAGACTGAGTCAAGTCTGTGAAATCCTTTATTCTGAGACAGATTGGATAAATGTAACCAGTTTTAATCTTTGGTCAAAATGACTCACAATCCCTCCAATATAACCAATAGTCATCATCATTTAATGAGATATTCATGTACAAATCCTTAGAGACTGATGATCAGGTTGCTGTGTTCGTTTCAAAAGGGAAACATGCATCAATCAGAGCCATTTCTACTTTACTGAAGAAGAAAACAGCACATAGTCCTGATAGAGCCTCTTAACTTCTAACAAGCTTTTAGACCTTTGAAAATTTGCTCTGCTTTTACCTTGCAGTGATCATTAAGCTCATTAAAATAATTTCAATCAATATTAGTGGTAGTGAAGCTCTCCAAAGCCTTAAAGCCTCTTGAAGAGGGCAATGTGGGAAATGGATGCACGATTCAAGCAACAAAGACTCAACCAAGTGAGTCACCAGGCAATCTGGAGAACATGCCCTGTGGCTTAGCTGTGATAACGCTGGCACAGAGAGAGGCCAGACCTCAGCCGATCTGGTGGGGAGAACAGGCTTCGCTGTCTTTGCAGTGTTTCATCTCTCCTTCTGAGATAGACTTCGTCCCCAGAGGAAGCATCTGAGGCACAACAGAGCGGAGAAGAGAAAAAAACACTAGTTTAAAAAAAAAAAAAAGGCTCCTGTGACTTTGGAGAAGAAAAAGCACAATCGGTTAAAGTGAGAAATCAAACAGTCCCAAGGGGTTAAGTGTGATTTAATCTAGTAGGAAAGCTACATAGGCCTGCGCACATCCGCACGAGTGGTGCATTGTAGGCGTATCGATAACCTCCGCCGCATGGAGGGAGAATGTGAGAAACTGCAGATTTGTAGCAGCAAAAAGGAGGGATGTAACGCCCTTTGAGACGAGAGTTTCATTCTTGTGTTTTGGTTTTGTTCAGTGTTTAGATAAATGGAATTTGCTCCCAAAACACAGCAAATAGTACAGAAAGAAGTTTCATCAGGAGCAACCTTAAGGGCTTAAGGGATCCACTGAATCATTTACGCTGTAGTAAAAAAAAAAAATAAAAAATGACCACAGCAAAACCTCCTGAGCCCAAAGGCTATTTCACATGTGAACTGTGCCATGATGCTCAGAGAGTGTGAGAAGAACTTGGGGTGGGTTTGCTCTAATTTCATGGGTAGAAGATGGTGCGACTGTAATCAGAGGCTCAGAGAAGCTGACAGTGCAGGTGCCTAATAACCATTCAGTGACACATTCACATCCCCGATTTAGAAGCTAAGGCCTACTTCCTGACCCAAAATTGGTGGTGCAGCAAATACGGGCACTGACATTTTAATTCCTGACTGGCTAACCTGCCTCCCCCTAAATTACTGTAATTGATTAAATTAGTTTGGACAGAGGCCACGAGGTCTTCGCAGTATTGTAGATACACAGTGCACACTTTCTCTTTCCTTTTCTTTATCATCATGCGATTTTGTTGTTTCTCTCTTACCCTTATCCTTGCACTAATGTAAATGGCTTTGCTTGAAAAAGACGTCATATCATTGCTTTGATGTCAGTGTGTGTTTGCGCTCAGTAAAACCAGACTATAGCAGCGTGAGTCAGCTCACATCCACCTTATGACAGAGTTCCACAATCGAACAGTTCAGAACATTTGAAATACTTAACCCTCAGGCGTTCTTGCGACGCTTTTAGGGATTCTCAATTGTATTTTTGCTCTCATTTTGGCAGTTTTTATGCTGAGATGATGATATCTGGCAAAGGTGTTGATTTTTTTTTTAAAGGAATTTTGGAATTTCAGCATCAACACTGAAAAAAAAGAAATATATTTCCACTGTCCCCTTTTGGCCCCATTGACTATCATTGATATTTTTAAACATGATCCATTGACCTAAAAGGGCCTTAAGGGGAAAAGTGTGATTTTTTTTTGTATTTTTTGTAATAGCACAAAAAGTAATAATCTATCAAAATCAACATTGTTTCTAATCATTGACATATCCCACACTGATAATCCCTGCACAAAAAACACTTTGCATCAAATAGAAAATAATTCATTTTTTGTGTAAAAACAAAAAGTGGCATTATGTAAATAAACTGGCATTTAAAGGGTTGAAATTATGAAAATTAATTCACATTTGCTATACGTGATGAGGACTGGAGTTAATGACCAAAAAAATAAACAAAAATTGATGACATTTTATGATCCATTGACCTAAAAGGGCCTTAAGAGGAAAAGTGTGATTTTTTTAAAGGGCGCCCTGAGGGTTAAGTCATTAAGTACAGCTTTATCTGTAACTGCACAAAACAGTTGCACTTATTTTATTATTTTCCCAGACTGCTCTGGGTAACAGATGTTCATACACACTGCAGGGAGTGAAAGGTTTGTCCCCTGATACCTGATGTATCTACATCAGTGATCATTTAATCATGCAAAAATGACATAGCGCTAAGTGCTGTTTTTGCGAACCAAACCTGTATAGCTATATCTTAATTTCATTTGAGTCAGTGTTCTCCTGGGAATAATATGCTGGATAAATTATGTAAATGACAACAATGGCAAAGGCATGCTTTATAATGCAGGTTTTATTGGTTTCATTTCCTGGTCAGAAAATAAACCACATTACTAAATCTAAAAACGTTATGCCACATGCATTTCCGTCACGACTCCAGTGAGACGTGCACATTGCTCTGTGCTGTTTGGATTTTGAAATCGTCTGGGTTTTGTCATCATAACTTGTTTAGGACCAGACTGAAGCCTGAACTTTTTTGCCTCAGTCACAGAATATTTGTTTTGTTGGGACTTTAAATGTTTATTTCAACAACTGTATCTGTTATGCTGCAAGATCATTTATATATAGCAATCAAGGGTAGTAATGCACAGAGAGTTGAAATACAGTGTGTTTGACCAGTGGATTGTAGGCCTAAGGAATGTAAACAATGCCAATGTGGGAGAAAAGACATTTTTAATGCTGATGATTTTGTATGAATGCAAGTATAGTACCTCGCAATATTTGAAAAGGATTATTAAGGATATTAGCAGCACATTTTTGCCACATTTCCTGCCTTTCTCTGTAGAATGTGATCACAAGCTGTGAGTAGCGCAGTGATTTTCAGTGATTCTTAATTCTTAAGCCCTAAAGTTCAGACTTCATCAATGAAGTTGAATAAAGACGTCGATCTTCAGGGTTGGATTTATATACCATTAGGAGGACTGACAGGACTACTTTTCGAGCCAGCCATAATGATTTCATTAGCCATTCAGAGCCAGGCAAATGTCCGGCCTGTCATCTATCTTTTAATGTAGGTTATTCAGAGTTCAGAGTTTATTTAGAAAAACAGACTGCTGGAGTTTCCCTGTTGTAGTTTAAAAACATGAGAAAGTATTTTAGTCTTCATGTCTTCTACAGAAATAATAATACAGTGTAAACTTGTAACCGCTGTAGTTGTTTTTAAATGGTGATTTTGAGAGTAGCAGCAGAATGTTAAATTGTGTCAGTGTTGCTCCATCTTAATTCCCGCAGTCCCTGAAGACCTTTAAACGACCTATCTTAATTTATCGAGACTTAAATTCACAACCATCAGACCTCGTATGCAGTGGCAGACAACGTACTGAGATTCTTTACTCTTTAGTAAAGAAGTAAGTACTACTACTACACTGTGAAAATGCTATTATTGTTGGGTTGTTTAATCTATATAAGATCATCATGTCAGGATGTCACTGTCCTGTGAAAACCAAGTATCTATCTCTTAAATGGCAACTTTTCATGAGCTCAGAAAAACAGCCTTGTTTTCAGCTTTGTGACAATGTATTGCCCAGTGAATCCAAGAGGGTTTTTTGAAAGAGTTTATTTAGCTTAAGCTGTAGGAGAATTTCATCAACCCATAAACGAACACTTCATCCTTCAGTTTATTACAAACCTTCAAAGTCAACACCTGTAGAGACATGGTTTTCACTGGACTGGAAGGGGATGGAAAACTCTAATCTGAAAAGTAACTAAAGCTGTCAGACAATTATAAAGTAAAAAGCACAATATATGCCTCTGAGATGTAGTGGAGTCTAAACATACATAACAGAAATACTCAAGTAAAGTAAAATGGGCCTTAACATTGTACTAAGTACAGTACTTGAGTAAAAGTAATTAGCTGCATTCCAGTGTTTTCATATCAGTTGTGTTAGACCATTGTTTTCCGTCTTAATTTCTGATCTTTAGGTGACAGTGTGCTGGTGGAGACGTGAGCACAGGGATGTGAGCGCACCAGTAAAGATGACCCTGCTGGCAGGTGATGGCTCCGACTATGACTACAGTGCTCTGAGCTGTGCCTCTGATACTTCCCTCAACCCACCGCCTCTACATGAAGAGGAGGCTCGAAAGGGGGCCTTCTACAAGAGGGCACAGCGTGCCCCTGACCTTAGCAGTATCCATGGAGACACACCACTGTCCAGTGCCCGTAAACTGCACGCCATCATAAATGTGGGTGGCCTGCGTTACCAGCTGCCTTGGACCACCTTAGAGGACTTTCCCCTGTCTCGACTGGGCCAGCTGCACCTTTGCAGTAGTTTTGATGACATAATGCGCATCTGTGATGACTATGATGTTACGCATAATGAGTTCTTCTTTGACCGCAGCCCATGTGCCTTTCGTACCATCCTGACCTTCCTGCGGGCAGGTAAGCTGCGCTCCCTCAGGGAGATGTGTGCACTCTCCTTCAGGGAGGAACTGCTCTACTGGGGGGTCCCCGAGGAGAGCTTGGAGTGGTGCTGCCGCCGCCGTCTGCTGCAGCGCATGGAGGAGTTTGAAGCGATGGAGCGAGCAGAGGAGGAGGAGGAACTCTTAGAGGATCTGTTAGATTCAGACAGTGGTAACAGAGACCATGTAGCAGAGTCCAGACTAAATCGGTGCATGGCCCAGCTAAGAGACATGGTGGAGAGGCCTCACTCGGGCCTCCCAGGGAAGATCTTTGCCTGTTTGTCGGTGCTGTTTGTCACCATCACTGCCATCAACCTGTCCATCAGCACCATGCCTGCCATGAGGGAGGAGGAAGAGGCGGTGAGTAAACAAATGACATTGAACATATCACATACAGTTGGGGTGAAAAAGAAGTTATTGCATACAAAAGCCTAATGCCAAGTTGCCAGAGCAGTGGCTCATGACTGGTCAGCGTGATCCAGCTGTGATTTTTATAACCTATATTTTATCGGTCAAGACATTAAGGACAATTTCTTATTTATGACAGTGTCAAAAAACACTTGTAGGGGGAAGGGAAAGGAGGAGACACAAATATAAATAGGCATTAATCAAACAAAACAGAAGAAAGGCAATTAATCAAACCAAAGCAAAACATTTACAAGTGACTTCAGTTCATATGTAGTCCCTTAAAAGCAGGGATTGAGATAAATTCATTCCGTTTTCATGTTTTTTGTAACAAATTCCTCATCAGCAGCAGCAAACTGGGATGACAACAGGCCAATGGATGTGTTTATGGGTCTTTACTTACAAATGGTAATCAAATTACAGAATGATAGATTGTGTCAAAGTACTGAAGTCTTCCTTTGCACGGCAGCCTCTAAATTGTTTCCCCCTAGTCAAACAAGAAAAGAATAATAATAATAATACCCGAGATGTCCCTGAGATTCAAGAAACTGGGGTCATCTAATGTTTACTAAGCAAGCATTTACATGTCAGTAAATCAGACAATGCAGCTTAAATGTCCAACTGTTGATGGTATTTCATGATGACAGCAGTCACATCATATAAAAAGTGTTATAACAAGTACTGACAACGAGCATTTGAACTACTCTGAGGTAAACTGGGTTTAATCTTCAGCAGATGTGAAAGCAGCTGTGTTCAGAAACTACGCTGAGGTAAAGTGACTTGCTATTTTGAAAAGCAGTCATTATGAAATTCTAGGGCATGTCTTGTCTGTCATGTCATTTAAAACCTCGCAACAAAGGAAGCAGAGAGCTGCGAACCACAGTACGTACCAGTTGTTTTGCCAGATTCTAAAAAATATTAGAAGAGTTCTCGGCCTGCCTTCATGAAATGCTTTCATTATTATGTCTGACTTCAATCACAACCATAATTAACACCCTGACGTCTTTTGTCAAATCAAAAGAATGGAACACAATATGTGAGCCACACACATAATTTTCTTGCAAAGTAAAGTGCAATCGGGTTTTAATGAAATTATGATTTGTCTTTGGCATTCGATGAAAACACTGCTTTGAAAGGAGGCAGTGAGTTACTTTGCCTAAATAAAGTTCTGATGGTTGTAAATTTCTCTGCTTCCAATTGTTTTTGTGTGTACTCAGGATTTCCGGTTTGAAGACGCTATATATGTGTGATTTAAAAAAAAAAAAAAAAAAGCCAAGTGCTCACATTTGAGCAGGATTGAACTGCTGACCACATCTCATGCCGCTGACAGAAGTTTTAAACTAAAAAATTCTACTATGACTGTCTCACTTGGTTATGTGATGTCTTGGCGCTCCATTACAGTAGGCAAGAAAATGTGTTTTAGACATCATGATTAATTACATTATCCTACACCTCCTGTACGTCTCCCGCTCCGTAGAAGTCACTCTGCTACACCAAGCAATGTCCATGTTCAGAAAAAAAATAAAGGGAGAGGAAGAAGAAGAAACAAAATTCAAAAGACAGCACTTGATCTGCTGAAGGGATGACACAATTGTTATATATTCTCACTTTAGTGTCTCTCAGTATGCCTTAATTAAACAGTTAAATCAAAAGTGGCAGTAATCTCGTTCTCACAGCTTCACCGAGTTGAGTGTTGCATTTGCAAGCGAACAAGTGCTCCTGTCTCTGAGAAAGAACAGGCTCACTGCACTTTTCGGGTGCTTGTACTGTAGATGGGTCTACTCAAACCATATGGGAGTGTGTTTCATAATGATATTTTCCTCACTGCTTTCAAAGCCTCTGTGTTGTGAAATGCTCTCAACCATACCTCAGCCACGCACTGAATCATTATGATTGTTTACAGCCTTAACACTATAGCCGCCAACGGGTGAAGTGTACCTGCAGCTGTTTTTCAATTGTGCATTACTATGATTCGATGAAATAGTGAAACCCCCCAGTTTTTAGCTTTCACTAAAACTGTGTCATGTTGCACTCCTTATTGTTAAGTATAGTCAAGATAAATCAAGATTAAAAATATGGACATTTACACCTATAACCTGCACCGGGTGGTGTTTCTACAGGGGCATGCATTGATTTTTGCACTGTGTATGTTTATATGTATGTGTATGTTTAAACATCTGTGCCTTTCTAAGTTTTTAGGCAGCGGCATTTGTTATTGTGTGATCTGAACAGCAGTTTACAATGATAAGAGACACACAAATAGGCAAATATGTTCTTCTAATACTCCAAGTGATGCGCATGTTATCAACTATGGTAAATAAAAACTCGAACAATTTAAGATAAATGGACACAGAACACTACATAAAAAGTATAACATACAAAACAAACCCTGCCATCCCCAAACAAAGAGACAAATCAATGCTAGTTTCCAATTAGGGAGCATGGCATCAGGAATCCTAATACCATTAAAAGCAGACACTTCATCAGTACAACACATTTCCAACCAGACACTCAATACTAATACTGGCCACATTCAATGTCTTAAATGCTGACAAAGTCAAACAGCTGAATTGTTGAATCGGTTTATAAACTGTTAAATGTCACTAATACTCTGTAAATTCTCCTATACATCACAAATATGTTACTGAGTATGTTTTGGGCATATGTAATGAGTCAATATTTATCACATTTACGAGTTAACAAAGTGTTATGTGCTGCAGAATCTTGTATTTCACATTAAAGTGGCTCCCTCTAGTGATTACAGCCATCACCCACACAATGCCACTGATGACTGACTCAAATGTCTTTCTTCAACAGGGCACATGCTCCCAAATGTGCTACAACATCTTTATCGTGGAGACGGTGTGTGTGGCCTGGTTCTCCTTGGAGTTCACCCTGCGCTTCATTCAGGACCGGAGCAAGCTTACCTTCCTCAGACAGCCCCTGAACCTGATCGACGTGGTGGCCATCCTGCCCTACTACATCACTCTACTAGTGGACAGCACCTCCAAAGGGGAGAAGCGGCTGGGCTCTGGCAGCAGCTACTTGGACAAAGTGGGCTTGGTGCTGCGTGTCCTCAGGGCCCTGCGGATCCTCTACGTCATGAGGCTAGCTCGTCATTCTTTGGGCCTGCAGACGCTGGGACTGACAGCACGCCGCTGTACAAGGGAGTTTGGGCTGCTCCTCCTCTTCCTCTGTGTGGCCATCGCACTGTATTCCCCCTTGCTGTACTTGATTGAGAATGAAATGGCTGCAACGCAGGAGTTCACCAGCATCCCCGCTACCTACTGGTGGGCTGTGATCACCATGACAACAGTAGGCTACGGGGACATGGTGCCAAGGAGCATCCCTGGTCAGGTGGTGGCTCTAAGCAGCATCCTAAGTGGGATCCTTCTCATGGCCTTCCCTGTCACATCCATCTTCCACACCTTCTCGCGCTCATATGTAGAGCTGAAGCAGGAGCAGCAGAGGCTGCTGCAGAGGAGGACACACTTTCTGCTGCGGAGCCGCATCGCCGGCCTGGGCAGCAATCTCTCACTGGAGAGTGATATGCTCTTCCCTATTGGGTCTGACACCAGAGACATGGATGACTGAGACTTTTATACAAAGATGGAGTATAAAAGAATAGAGTGAGGCTATGAGGAGGCTAAAGGTGTGAAGCAAAAGACAGTATCAGAACAAAACAAGGGTGAAAAGGAAAGGATGTAGATAAAGGCATAGTGGCAGAAGCAAAAAAGTTTTTTTATTTTTCCCAGAGATGTGTAGCATTGACTGTACGAGTTGTTGAAGAGAGAAAAGGATGAGGAGAGGAAATAATTTCTGAAAAAAAAAAAAAAGCATTACAGGTTGGTCACAGATTGTCAAAATTAAATCCAATTTACTCAATAAACCTCATGAAAGTATTCAAGCATAACAATGATATATTTTACCAGTCATGGGCTGAAATAAACACGCTATATCCAGACATGTGAAATATGTGATAAGACATTAGAAAAGCTAAAGAGCACAAACACAGCATCTTTAGAGTCCAACGACATAGTGATGTTTTTTGATGTTTGTTTTGTTTTTTAATCTCTGATTTCTCCAGACATTTTAATGGAGTTGCTGATGTGAAGTGCTCCTGGGAGTCAGTGTATTTTAATGGAAGATGCTCTTTGCTTTTGTCCCTAAGGTTAAGTGGATTGTTTTTAAGCTAAAAATGTAATCCTTAGTCCACTGAAGCATTATAGCTATTTTTTCCCCCTCTAATGAAAAATGATGTTGGTCTTTCTTAATATTTCCCCCTTTGGCACTGACAAATTTAACGTTTTAACCGCCCCTCTACTTCTTCTTCTTCTTCTTCTT
>JAPQRN010000025.1:5183904-5196443 GCA_037367275.1 Coranthus polyacanthus | reverse complement strand
AAAAACAAGCATGTTAGTGAAAGAAAGGTTTTTATATTTTATAATAAAAGCTGTTCCTTGAAAACCTTCCCTCCACAGTTCTGTGATTCCAGCTTCTGAAATGTGAGTATATTCTGATTTCATTCCTCTTCTGTGACTGTAAACGGGAATACCTCTGGTTTGTGAACCAAAGAAGATGTTTGTAATTGCACAGTTTGGTCCAGTGTTCTTTCACAGTAGGAGCGTGTCTTTTTTACCTTGACTTTCAAACCACATTCCGGTTCTCATGTTGTGTGACACATGCTAAGGTTGTCGGGTGCCATGTGTGACTCGGGGCAGCCTGAACATCCTGGGCGGACGGTGTCTCTACCTGCTTCTCGTACATTCCTGCTGTGGGCTGTGTGAGCGGGAGAGGAGTTGAAACTCGCCTTGTCCTCGACTCTGCATTCCTCAGCCATGAGTGAGCTCAGTCACACCGCTGCAACAAACCTGGGAATGCAGCCCTGCTCGCATACGCACACCTGGCTCTCTTTCTCATATCGGAACACGTTGACATGACTGTGTTTATTGTCGCTGCGTAAGCTGAAAGCCAGCATTTTCTATTCTATGTATTATGAATGCAGCAGTCCCTTTGAGTTATGTTTTACATTTCAGAGATTATTTCAGAGCTGCTGGGATTTCTCTTACTGTCTGACTGTGTAGATCAGAAGTTAAATGGTGAAAGCCCTAGGTTACTGAAGCATGAGGCACAGGGAGTCTCTGTGGACATGAGCAGATCAAATGCTCCCCCTTTGAAATATAATGAGAAGGGGTGAATTTAAGGGTTTTCTTAAGTTCACTGTAAGTGACAGAATATAGCTACTCTGAAGCATAAAATCATAGGCTTATATGACATTGCGGCCCCTCTTGACTGCTTTTTTATGCAGCATCTCTTGTATTTTTGTCTGAGAGTTTGCATTGGTTCTTTGGAGCCCTCCATTTTCTGGTGTCAAATATTTCTCTCAGTGGTAATGTTGCCCCTCCCTTCAGAGCTGACAACAGTTTTGGTAATATTTGAGAAGCAGAAAAAGGATGTTTTTCCCTCTCACGTGACATACAGTATGGCTGACACATCAGAGGAAACAAAGTCTTTTATTTCTACCATTTCCTCCTTGAAATCTCCTGAAAGGATTGGAGAAAAGAAGAGGGATAGACCCAATGTGAGGGAGTAAGACTTGGGGGGAATAAAGAGAGCCAAAGCCCTTGAGGATTATCTTTTTCTTCTCCTCCCTTCCTCCATCTCTCTCCCTCTCGGTCTTCTCCTCGTCTTGTTTGAACACATGACCACAGCTCATCATTCTCAGTTCGCATAATGACCATATTTAGATGAGAGCCGCAGAAGAGAGAAGGAAGAATATGAGGCTGATGCCGGAGTAAAGCCCACAAGCGTCACAACGTGGATATTTGTCAGAAGCAGCACAGCAGATTTCCCCAGTACAGTAGTAAAGCATTCTGTCTATTCTTAGTCTTTAATACACCGCGGTGGAACAATGCTCTGACTATCGACACAATACAGTGAACACCCGCAGGTCGTTCAGCAGTCACGGTACTGTGCATGCATGCCACAGATGCCTCAGATCTCTCAGTTTTTCAGGAGAGATAGCTACTGCTGCTGTTTGACGCAAGTCTGCTCATCAGAGGTGATATGGGAGCAGCTGAGAGTCCTTGAGCTACAAAACAGGGCATGTGTTTTAACATGTTCACCGGGGTGTTTGCTTACAATTAGTTCATTTTTCATTTCATGCTTTCTTTTTGTCGTAAACGTGAAACTTGTACGGTGTTTGGCTCTGTAATGGTAACTAATGTGCCGGAATTTATTTGCTGTTTTGCAACAAACCCGATGAGCTAATTGGAGGAAATTACAGTAATGTCCTCTGTCTGTCTCATCTAAGCCACGCTAGTCACACCCAGTCTAGGAAGGGTAGTTGACAGTCTCACTTAAATCACCTGACTAGTATTTCTCGAAGTAGGCAGGCCTTTTGCTTTGTTTTGTTTCCTCAGACCTAAACTACAACTAGGAGGGCAACGCGCCTCCTATCTCATATCTGCCGGTATAGCTGGGAAATGTTTCAGTGTAGCCCTCAGTGTCGTCTTCTCCATATTTAATCACAATGCTGCTTGTGGAAGTGGGAAGTGTTCAGGACAAAGTGATTGGCGCTCATTCTAGTTGAGTCGAACGAGAAGAAAGAGCAGGAGAATATGCCAGATTGGGAATACAAGATGTCAGCCTGATAATGGCGTAGTAGCCGTAACAGTCTCTCCTTTCCCTCAGCCAGTATTTCTGACTCTATAATTGCCTAATTTGACACGGAGACCTTCTTGTAAAATATTCTGTAGTCTGATTTCCCTTCTTGTTCTCTTACCGAGGATAGACATTGACATGAAACAGACGTGTTGCAGCAAGTTTCTGCCTTACCCACTTTCCTTTGCCCAAGCCAACACATCACCTCATCTAAAATGGCCCAGATATTTTCTTACTGAGCCTCAATCCCAAAATAATTTGATGTATGTCATAGTCAGATTAGGAACAAGGGATAACAGAAAATCCATGAACCTGTAGTGGTTGCCAACAGTGTTTGTTGTTTGGGACTGGACAGAAAAATTCCTCTGTCAGCACTGGGTTTAAGATGAACTATCCAGCTGCTGCAGTCATATGATGCTAAGGTCAGGTTAGCTGTGTCGTTTGGCAAACAAAAGGTGATCTGAACATGGGATAATTTTTTTTTTTTTTTTTTTGCAAAAATGCCACTGGTGAGAAACACACAACCCCATAGTGAAAGGGATAAGGGCTCACAGCCTCTGATCCTATTATAGAAAGCAAAGCACCACAGGCTCCTGAGAGGCTGTGAAAATGGGTAAACATGGAGTTTTTATGGGAATCTCTTGGGGTTAAACCAAAAACATTACAATGGTACATACTCCTCCAGGTGATCTCACCTCCTCTCTCTTTCTCCGTGTCACTTTTTCTTTCTTTTAAACTCCCTCCTCTGCTTGTTTCTCTCCCAAACGCTCTCAGGAAGTGACAGACATCCCACATAAATTAGAGAGACGCAGCCTCAGCTAATCTTGCCTTTTTCTTCATCAGATAGGCATGCAGTGTTTTGGCCCAGAAAGTCAGTGTGCAACTATCCTACATCTGTGCAGTTTGTTGGTTTGTGGAATGCTTGGAATCGCCTCCATAGCAACAGCCGGGATCTGTGTGTGTATGTGTGTGTGTGTGGAGTGGTAAATATTGACTTCACTACCTCCCCATCCCTGTGTCTGTCCGTGACAGGAGCACAGAGGTGGGGGGAGCGTCGGTACACACACTTTATCCAGGACTCAGCAAAGTCCTGCCAACGGGGGCGTGTGTTTACCTTCAGAACTCCAAACATGTAGAAGCCTTATGGCTCTGAGCATAGTTTGATTCGACAGTACAGGAGAGGTGAAATGCCAATGGCTTCATGACATGCTCTTTGCTGTGTTACTTCATCTCATCTCTTTATAATGACTGCCCTAATGAGTAACTAAATGGGAGGTGTGGCTGGATACCACTCAGTCGCTGAAACCGATGCGGGGGTAGCCCTGATGTGTAAACACATTCAAAAGCCATTTCCTCTATTCATGTTTGTTGAAGGAGAAGAGAAACATGACATTCAAGCTAAACCAACCTTTGGTCTGATCCAGGAAACAGCCCACCTTACTGTATGTGCTACACGATAAGAGTTACTAAATCAAACTGTGTAACTGACTGGTAAATTGCCCGAGGTGCTTTCAGTGGAGATTTTTTTTCACCGTTTTCCCTTCCCAGATGGATTTGTTGAGACAGGATAAGAGAAGTGCAGCAATAGTGGTTTGACCAGTCTGTCCTGTTTTGTCATTGCAGCGAGCGTGTTGTTTGCAGGCCCCAGATGGAATGTCATCACAACGTTTGCCGAATACGATTAGGGAATAGATGTTGATAATCTGGACGGAACAAGCAGGGTTGGATTATGCTACAATTGGCGGCTGGTGACGTAGGAGCCAAAGCCTCCCCACTCCTCCCCCCCCCACCATAGTAATTACATAGAGAGCATTAAGATGAAGGAATACATCCACCAGGCTGACATTGAGAACACAGATGCATCCATTCTATTCTATGTGTTAAAACTCATCTGCTCCTCTCCCTCAAGTGAGGTCATTTGTTGTTTGCATTTTCCCTTTTCACTTTTATTGTGAGAAGCAAACACTGCGAGCTATCAGCAGACACCGAAACTGAACCTAGTGAATTAACCCGGTCATGTGCTGCATGTACTTTGCTTGAGATGGTTACTGTATATGACAACCAGATGGCAGCAGGTTGTAATTGATCAAATCAGGGAAACCTGGTCTGTGTAACTGCCTTTGCTGTTTATAGCCATAGAGCAGAGAGGATATACCCACTGACTTGTGTGTAGGGCTATTTGTTTTATGGACTCAAAGATTAGTCAAGAAAATAACAAACACCGGCCAACGTGGTATAAGACAAAGAGAAGACAATTAGAGCTCCAATGATAAGCCAATTAACTAATTAGGTAATTGCAGCCCTACAGAAATTTTAGAGAAGCTAGGAACAACAGATTTGGTTATTTATGATTGAAATAGTAATAGATTATCAAAATAGCTGATTAATTTCATTTCTATTGACTAATCTGTTAATTGACTAATCATCGCAGCTCTGACCTTTGTCCTGTCCTGCTGCCACTGAGTCAGTCAGTTTCAAGTGAAATGCCAAGTGGAAAAAAATAATCCAGAGTTTGAACAAAAGATTAAGTATAAAGATAGATGACCTGACGTCGTTTCATGCTGCTATGGAAAAATGAAGCCAAAATACCACAGTTATGGGAGCTGCTGCCATGTTGCTTCTGTGACAAGCCACGAATTAGAGCAGTAGAGTCACGTCTGACGGGATCTCAACAGCAATCTGTAATTAAGATGTCAATCCTATATTTTACCCCCCTACCTCTCTAGTTGTGGAATTTTTACCCAGTGGTGCCAAAAAAAACGTTGTGTACTGATGCTTTAAGTTTGTGTGTGCTTATATACTAGAGAGTATCAAAAAAAATGTCTTGTCATTTGGTACCTAAGAAGTAAACCTCATCACTGTCAGTGAATGCAGCATATACGCACAGCTTATAGATTCTTATTAATGATATTATGTGAACAGGCAACTTAAAGTTGTGCTGAATGTAAAAAATTGTATATTGTTGCATGTTGTAAAACTGCTTTTTTTGAGAGTGCAAAGGTACTGAAACATGAAACAGGAAACATAATATTCACCACATTGTGGTAAAATAGGGTTTTACGTTATGAAACTGCTTTGAGTGTTTAAAAATGCAGAGGAGCTAAAAATGAAAGTAAGGTGTAATAACAATGTCATAAAAAGGTGTCGTTCAGGAACCAGTTTCGAAGATAGCAACAATATCCAACACGAAGTGTAAATCTCACAGTAGCTGCAGTTTGTTGGCCTGCTCATGATTTTATGTGTCCGCTGGCATTCATGCTCTTCAGCACGTGTTAACAAAGCACACGTGTACATATGCCATTTTAATTGTTTGATGTCTGCTTATGCAAATGTAATAAAAACAGGATGCTATCTCCCTGTAGTCTGCACCTGTTGTTCCCTCCACTGCGATGAAAGAGGACTTTCAGAGGAGGCGTGCATGTGGAGACTAAATGTTCATTTGTCTGTGTTATCTGACAAAAGTGGAACGTATCGTTTGACTTTTAGATTCATTGCTCAGAGGGCCAGAACAATTTTTTTCCTTTTTAAATTCATCGCTGCACGTTCATTTATTAGGTATGTCTTGCCCAGGTGGTGCGCAGAGAGTTACTATTAGACTAAAGCCATGTTGAGATCCTTCATCATAGGTGAGCAAGGAGAAATTGAAGAACTGTTATTTTGCTGTTACAATGTGATGAAGAGCTAGTACAAAAGCTTCACTGTTTTAATGACAGTGTTACAGCAAAAGCTTAGTTGTGGCCTTTAACCTGTTACGAGAGGCTTTAAATATGTTGGTCTTTTAGTGAACAGAGTGTGCCAGAACATGTTCATGTATTAGACCACAGGCCAATAGCAACAAGAAGAAGTGAGGGGTCTACTGTAGCTGTCATATCAGCACACGAGTCCTAACTTGCCGGCTTCACACAGCACTCATTCACTGTCTCAGTCTTACTTTGAGTTTACTTTGAGTTCGTAGTGGGGAATCTTCTCTCATTAATTCTGCATACAGAACATCTGAAGCAGGCTGCCTCAATTTTGATCTTCATGACTGTTTGATCCTTTCCAAAAGATGAAACGCTCTTTAAAAATGAGCCAGAACACAGTAGAATTTGTTACAAAGCGTGTGTTGTTGAAGGAAATCGTCCACTGTCATGATCTGGTCCTGACAGAGACTTCATCAGTGAAGCCTGTTGATGGATGAATGATGGATCCTTTGTGTTATTTCAATGAGAGGATAGCATTCAGTGACTCTTAATTGTTTTCTTTTCACATGAAATAAAAGCGCAAGCAAAACGGGGATATGCAGCATTCTGTAAGGGAGAAAAACAACCCCGATGGCAATATTAAAAGCCTATTCCCGTTCAGCTAAAGCCCAGGAGACTTGAAGGATTTGGAATTCATTGCCTGATCTTATGCATAATTAAGCAAATCCCTCACCCACCCATCCAGCCACACCCCCTGCCCCGCCAGAGGGATTTTCATGCAACTCCCAGGCAGTAGGTGCTCGTTACAGTACCTCAGCCCTATTAGGCCAAAATCACTATCATTAAAATATACTTTTTAATTAAATGCACAACACAAAGATGTGATCCTGCCAGCTCTCCAGCAAAACATGACAGTGTCTGGCACGACTTCCTTCATTTCCATATTTCCCATTGGCTGTTAAAGCTAAAACATGCTAGAATCTGGCAGCCCACAAGGCACAGGCTACTTTTGTGTCTTGTTTATACTCCCCGCTGTGAGCTGACAAAAGATGGCTTTGTTGGAAACTGTTCTCGGTTCAGTCCTTCCTTTTGGGTAGTTTTTTTTTTTTTTTTTTTAGGTGAATTTGTCTTAGTACGCCCTCTGTGTGTTAGGATACTGGTGGTCAAAGGAACCAAATTTGCTTAAATTTGTAAAATGGGTCTCTTTCACCACATCAGATTCTTCAGATGTGACATCTGCTGTAACCGTATTCATCCTGTTACCATGAGCCAAAATATTTAAGCATATAGTCTGTCCACATAATATGCGAGATATCTCATTAAGGCTACACCCCTCGAGTGAAAGCAGCATCTGTGTGGAGTGCTTTTACATGACTCAGGAATGAGATGAAAAAGGATCCATCTCTCTGTCTCAAACAGCTTATTAACAATTCAGCCAGTCTGCTGGGGGAAGAGCACAAAACACACAAAGAGCAGCTCCCTGAGCCACCCGTCATCTTTGTGTCTCCTCTGTGTCTGTGTGTTAACCTGCATGCACGGTTACACTTACTGTGATGCGACCCCTTTATGCAGACATGGCCCGCGGGCGAGGGGGGAGATGTCGGCTGTCCAGCCCCACTGACCCCTCCTCACTTCCTCCCCCCAAACAACCCCCCCGCCCCCAGTCTCGCTCTTTCATGATAGATCCCCTTCCTCTGTGTCCTCTTCCTCTCACTTCTGACCTCTCCAGATCCTCTCTCTTTGGTGTATTTTATTATGTGTTTCTTAGATGCATCACCTATGAGACGCCTGTGAACCAGTGACAGTTTTCAACTCTTTCCTTGCATGGGCAGTGGACTGTCCTCTTCTTTCTGCTTTACATTTTCCACCATATGGCGCTGTCTTGGATTACGCTCCAGACTAAAACGAGGGCTAACTCCACTGGTTTCCCTGGCAGATGTGTGTCCTTCTAAATACAAGCAGTCAGGCAAGGGATGTCAGCAGATGCTTGAGTAGCCTGACACTCACCACATGCGTACTGGTCCTCATCTGCTTATCAGAAGGACTCCCATGCTAACAAACCTTAGTGTTTTCTGTTAATTAGCATTTCCTAGCGGACCCCCCGTGGCTACATCCATCTATGATAGCAGAGGCTTGAGTCTCTAAATTATCCTTGGCTTAGTGTAATGATTTCCCTGTGCTAAGCTGTGATTACGGAGCTACTTCATGTGCCTGAGTAGGCGGGGAAGATTAGGAAATGAAGAGACACAGAGAAAAGCCACAGCAATCCAAAACTGTACTCTTGATTCTTTGCTTCTATTATGATCAGGGTTTTTTTATTGGGCACTAATAGTGGATGCGAGTCTTGTCCGTTACTGAACATTCAGACGACCAACGACAATAACTCATAACTGTTCCTGTAACTACTTCTGTTTCATATCAGCAATAAGAAAGATACTTTCATGTTTTGTGTAGTAAGTGCTATGACCCGTGCGGAGCATATAAACAGTTCAGGGACTACAAAGTCGAGATGTAAGACGTGCCTTTTTTCTTTTTCTTTTTTCTTATTTATGTGCGTGGGAGGTTTCTAAAATGTTAAAGGGTATTTAAAATATCCAAGAAAAACTCCTCAAATTGCTTTGCTGTCTGGCTAAATCAAAACAGACAATTGGTTTTGGGGAGATATGCAACTGTACTGAAAGAATAAGTCACCTCCTCTTTAAAAGATCTGTGTGGATTATGCCAAAGTAAGAACTGTGACCCCATAACGCACTGTAACATATCTCAGTACATCTGTGACTGACACATGTGCATGCAGGAATGTGCAACATGTCTGCCTCCATGACTGTATATGTGTCTGTGTGCTCTGCTGGTGGCGGTGGGATGAACTGGATCCCATGTCTGTGTTGAAAATGTGGAGCGGCAGCTGCTCCACCATCCATGGGGAGGTTTTGCTTCATGCAGTCTACATGACACTGTGTCTCAGTGGGCTTAGAGCCTCGGTCTCCAGTCTGTCTCTGGTTTCTGCATCTGGCCTTGTGGCAGTCAGAGGAATTTTTCCACAGAATGTTTTCTAAGAAAATGAAGAAAGCACGCCTATTTGGCTCAAAATTATTATGTAATTTATTGTAATGTCGTTTAATTAAGACCTTTTTTTTAATTTCTGGTTTCAGACTTTTTTGTGTCTCTGACTGTATCGCAGGCCTTGGCCATGGGGGGATCCAAGAGTAAGCCCAAGGATGTAGGCCAGCGAACCCGCAGCCTCGATGGCAACCTCAGCTCTGGGGGAGGGGCTGGCGGCCACCACCTCAACTCCGCTCAGCAGTCCTTAACACCCAACCGGAGCCCTACTATGGATGGAGGGATCAGTTCCAATCAGCCAATGGCCAGTAATGCAGAACTGGCATTGTTTGGGGGTGTGGACAATAATAGCATGACCTCTCCTAACAGATGTACAATAGCAGGTGAGAACCTAGAGTGTACTACTTCAACAGTGTTTTTTAGATTTACAAGCTTTTTCTTTTTTTTTTTTACCTTGAGCGTACCGTGCATTTGTGTTTCTAGTGAAACTTCTCTGTGCTAACAGGAGGCGTGACGACCTTTGTGGCACTGTATGACTATGAGTCTCGAACAGCCTCAGATCTGTCTTTTAGGAAGGGCGAACGCCTCCAGATTGTCAACAACACGTAAGGAAAATTCAGAAAACAATCACACGCCCCCTTTATATCAATATCCGCCTGTTCTGTCATCTTTCTCAAACACTTGTATGCATAGATAAACTCAGTAGTCCAGCAAAAAGCATGAATTCTAAACAGTAACTGTATGCTGACACGTTCAAAGGCAGCGCTGCTCCTCTGTTTGAGTGCACCCCAAAAAAGCATATCGCTTGTCGTCTCTCTCTGAAACCTGCTGTAACCATAGAAACGGGCTTACTTGAGCAAGGCTATTTGTGTCAAGTAACACATTTCTTTACGATTCTGGCTCCATTCACAAAAGCTGATTATACTTCACTGCTCAGTGGACCTCAGCAAGGACAGGGCTAATTTTATCGCCAATGTATTCCTAAACAGTAGACAATGTGCGAGACCTAGTTTCGCAATCAAATCCTAACCTGTTAAAAGGAGATCCTGTTTGTTTTCAAAACAGGGGTTTGCTGTACGAATCAATAGAGGTGCAGTGAACCGTACAGTGTAGCGCCGCACCCCCAGTGCTGCTCACCCACTAACAAACTGCTGACCTAGAAGGCAGGAGCTGAGGACAATAGTGGATTATCACTGCATCTGGCCCCTTAAGCCAAAGACCTGGATCATTATTGGGTCAAGTGCATCCATATTCTATGAACCAACTCTGAGATTACTTAACGGGTTATCGCCGTCAAACGCAGTGCCTGTAAGATGTTTTTAACTCTCTTCTTGGTCCAGTGTAAAGTAATAACACAGTCATAAATTTGTGACCCGACTTTTGTTGTGATAATATTGAGCCCTCTGCATGCTGTTTTTCTCTTAATCCTGTTTGCCTTGTGTACCTCCCACATCTTTAAGTTATGAAACAGCTTGAATATTTTAAATTCGTAGCTTTAGCATATGTATTGTATTAGTCACATGTCTTTTCCGTGTGCTCTCCTGTACTGCCACTGCTCATAACATGCTCCCTGTATTTCTTTAACCCCTTTCTTGTTCACCATTTCTCTTTCATTTCTCCTTTTCTATTCCATCACAAACCATTTTTTAACAGGAGGAAGGTGAACTGCAGGTTTGTGAAGTTTCTCTGAAGTTCTGTATGAATGTGTTGTTTGTCTACCTGTGTGTTTGTAGCATATAGCGTGTGTTGTGCATTGCCACTCCATTAGAAAAGCACAAACCATTAAACTCCGTCCATATCCCATGATCCCTGAGTAGTCAAAGGAAGTAGATCCAAAGTCTTGCAGCACTATAACAATAACGCTCTGTTAAAAGAAAACAAACTAAACCTTTATTTTATTTCCCATAAGTATATCTAGTGCTGCAAAGCTATAGTAACTCCCTTCCTACTGGCATAGCCACATGAGTGCATGTTTGTTTAAAAATGTACTGTCACTTCAAATGATCATTTTTAACTGTAGAGACACCTGGGGCTTATATTTATCAAGTTTCTTCAGGAGCCAACAAATTAATTACTTTGCACACTACTCATTATTACTTAAGTGGGTGCCAAAAATGCAAAATGATCAGCATCAGTTTTTATATACTCTGAGACACTTGATAAACACTGGCCCTAAAATACATAAAGTGGGTTTTATTTGTGTTTTGGATGTGTGATGAGACTGTGTGTTCTTGTTTCTTCTGTGCAGAGAAGGGGATTGGTGGCTGGCGCGCTCCCTCACCACTGGAGAGAGCGGTTATATCCCCAGCAATTATGTGGCTCCATCTGACTCCATCCAGGCAGAAGAGTAAACCCCTTCTTTTTTTTATTGCTCTGTCTGTTTTATCGGTCTGTCATCATGCATATAGGCGAAAAGCACTCAAGTACAGGATTGTTTAGAAATCTCCTGCTTTTTTTAATCACAATATGATTTGCTCAAATCAATGTAGTGCATTTACTGCTTTCTACTTCTACAGAGCATGTGCTTCTAATTTTTGCATACTAACCTGCTTGCTTACACAACATAGGATCCAAACTAACGTTTTATAACAACATCATCTCTCGCTCTTGCCTTCTGCTTCACCAGTCATCTCAGACTGACTCTAGAGTCCAGGTAAGCAGCAGTATGCTGCATGCAAACACATTTGCATTTCACACAACTGTCCAAAATAACGAGCAGCAACTCACTCTCTCTTCGGCACTTCTTGTCTTCCACCCACACACATCTTCTCCCCCTCACCAACCTGCTCCCGTGTGTCCCTTGTTTTCTCTCTCATCCTCACCAGGTGGTACTTTGGCAAAATCACACGCCGCGACTCAGAGAGGCTGCTGTTAAGTTTGGAGAACAGGAGAGGGACTTTCCTGGTGAGAGAGAGTGAGACCACCAAAGGTTAGTGGAAAACTAGTGATTAGTCTCCAAAACAAGCAAAGGCTTTGTCAGAACAAGTATCACGTTGGTATTGCACCAGGTATCAGGTATTGCACCTGTGTAGAAAAAACATAACACCCCAGAATTTTTCACAGTAGAACTACGTTAAAGGGGCTCCAAGGAGAGGATACTCCCATTAAAAACTCATATTCTCATATTCAGTGGGGTATACCTAGTTATTGAATCATCTCTTGAATCCAGTTCAGATATAATTTTTGCCCTGTAGGTTAATTAAAAAAAAAAGATTACTGCTACCTCATTATTTTACTGGTATATGAAATATAGTGTATATATATATAAATGTGTCAGTAATTTCTAGGTTTTTTGTGTCAGTCAAAGACACACCAAAAAGAAAAAAGCAAATTTTTTCCAGCAGTCTAGATACGTGATATGCTGCTGTTCACTGTGCATCATGCTGCAGCATGTCAGATGAGTGGCAGTGTGGATGTGACGCCTGTGGGACCCAGTCTGGAGATAGTTGTGATGGGCAGCTGCTGCTGCTGCTGCTGCTGCTGCTGCTGCTGCACAGTCCCTGTGGGTTTAGTTAGCTCTGCACGTATGTGATTTG
>JAPQRN010000025.1:5162683-5175270 GCA_037367275.1 Coranthus polyacanthus | reverse complement strand
ACACTGACGCATACTGTACTGTGCAAAATTTCTCTGTAGATTTCATGCTGCGGCATGAAAGGTGTTAAAAGTGTGGATAAAATACAAACGGCACAGTTATTTGCAGAACTTGAATGTAGCTGTTGTGTGATATTTACTCAAAAGATTAGCATGTTGCAGGTGACAGGTTTTGAAAATAACCTCATCTAAAGTAAATGTTAACAATAGCATGTGGATTGTCCACTCATGAGTCATATTGTATACTGACTATTCCAACAATTATGTATTTATTACATTAATATAGTTCATTTTAACTATATTGCTTGAATTAGTTTTATATTGTGATTATTTAATTTTTCAGGCAGTACTACCAGTACAACAGGCCACTGAGCAGCTCCACTGCTCTTAATAACGGAAGAGATTTATCTTTTTTGTGACTTGAACCATCTGCTCACAAGCATGCCCTTCCAATACTTTTGCTACACTTGCCCTATATTTCAGTAATTTCATTTACCAACTTCCTACTTCCAGGCATTTGCTTTTTCTTCCTTACCTCATACAGTAAACCAAACTGAACTTCAACTTTAGGACTGATGGTCCGACTTGAAAAGCAACTTGAACTGACGTCACCTTGAACTTTTTCATGGACATTTTCTGACATTTTGTAAGCCGACAAAAATGGATTAATTAGAAAAGCCCCATTCCTGAAAATTACTCTAATTTTTAGCTTATTTAACTCTAATATTATACTGGCATTTCATTAAATGATACAGTGACTACAAGCAAACTGTTCTTGATTGTTCTCTATTAGTTTTTAATCTATTGCTTGTAGGTGTGTATAACTCTTTATTATTGTTAGATTTAAAAAAATATATATTATATTCTCATATCAACTCTACTCATCGGCAGCATATAGTTTTTCTTTGTTGTCTTTTTTAATTATGAGGTGGTACAGAACAACCAGAGCAGTCCAGACATCTGGGAAATGTTATATTCAC
The DNA here is from genome assembly GCA_037367275.1 of Coranthus polyacanthus. NCBI lineage: Eukaryota > Metazoa > Chordata > Actinopteri > Kurtiformes > Apogonidae > Coranthus > Coranthus polyacanthus. The sequence continues at coordinate 5,174,293 of JAPQRN010000025.1, read as the reverse complement.
ACTATGTGTTTGAGCCATGTGTTTCCTCTAATACGTGTTTTTTTCCTGCTGAAACTACTCTTGTACATCTCCTGAGGCTTTGTATGAAAATGACACACCAGTTGTGGGCGGCGCGTTCACTGAGAAGCGGTCATAAAAAGAAAAGATACCGAGATCCACAGAAACCACACTGAGGAAGTTTAGTAATGACTCACCCAACCGGTGACTGAAGAGGTCCTCCGTTTTAAACACACAGACTATAATTAGGAGGGGCATGAGGTGGGAACTTCCCACAGTCATAGCACAGTAGGTGTAAGAGTCAGTAAGACTCGACCACCTCTATAAATGCAGACAACAAAGAACTTTGTGAACCTTTGATCACCTTAACCTATCCCTCGTGTTTTCTCCAGGCAGGACTCTCTAAAACCATACTGTATTTGCCTGTTTCACAGTTAACCTACAAACCCAGTGACTAAAGGATCCGACCCAATCGCCATCCTCTACTATGGCGGAACAAGACCCTGTCAATCCTTCACATGCTACATTTGACCTCTTTGTCCAAGCTCAAACTTGTAAGGATGTCAAAAACCACTTTGCTCAGCTCTGTAGACAACTGAACAATGATCCCAAGGATTTCAGAAGTTTCTACCCCAAGCTGAAGGAAAGACTGAACTATTGGAAGGCCAAAGCCCTGTGGACAAAGTTGGACAAGAGGGCATCTCACCCGGACTACCAGCAAAGAAAAGTCTGCTCCAAAAACAAGGTACTGACAGGAAATCATACCTTATCTTGTCCTGATTCTTTTATACATGTGGGAGGTAGTCTGTGGCTTCATTTTGTTCCTGTTTTTGGTTTAGTAATATCTGACCATGATAAATCTTGTTATTTCCATGATGACACATGTTGTGTATTGAACTTTAGTGAGTCCAGTTAATCATATAAGCCACGCGGTGTAGTCCTGTGGCAGTATGATGGATGTACCTTCTTGAGCCCAGCCAAATTAAAACAGTCTGTAAAACCAGTCAGGTTTTGTCTGGTTTTTTGATACAGTTTAAAAATATTTACACCACGTCAAAGCCAGAAAAGCCCAATCACTCAATCCAAAATCAACCACCATACAATTATAATCATTGATTGTGAAGAGGCTGCTCAGTCTGTTGCTGCTCCTCTCCATTTCATATGCATACTAACTGGCCTAAATAGGATATTGAATATTTAGTTTGATTGCGACATATGTAACTTCGTGCTAATTGCCCTGCGTCTATTTTCCTCCTTCTCTTACTCAGTGTCTTGTGTTGGGCGCTGGGCCATGCGGGTTAAGAACTGCTATCGAACTGTCCTTGCTTGGGGCTCAGGTGGTGGTGTTGGAGAAGAGAGAGTCTTTCTCCAGGAACAATGTCCTCCACCTTTGGCCTTTTACTATTTATGATCTCCGCGGACTTGGCGCCAAGAAATTCTACGGCAAATTCTGCACCGGGTCTCTGGATCACATCAGTGAGTGTGCTTCATGAAATGCCCTTTTTTGTAGTCAACCAGCACTGGCTGACTGACATGTCTAGTATCTCTGGTTACATCACACACTTTTCCAATGAAATATATATGTGTGTGTGTGTCTGTGTTTGCAGGCATCCGTCAGCTGCAGTTGATTCTACTGAAAGTGTCACTTCTCCTCGGGGTGGAGGTGCACAATGGAGTGGAGTTCCAGGGCTTGGTTGAGCCCTCAGGAGACAATGGTACTCACATTTTCAAACTAAAAATTGCTCTGCTACTTTTGCCTTAGTGCTGCACAATCATTGCCGTCACAATCATGACTGCAATTTTAATGTCAGTCTACAGTTATAGTGTATAACCTCAGAAGCCTGCAGTGTAAATGAATGAAGAATATGCAGTAAGCAGCGTGAACATGCAACGCTTTAATCTGTTTGGGTTCAGTCATGCTCCATCGCTGTAATAAAGAGATAACTGCGTAAACTATGCAAAGTGAAAGACAGTAACTGCAATCTGTGCATTTTTCTTGATAACCAACCAAGCAGACTCACCAGGCATTATGGTTATTATATTACTATCTAAATTGTAATGTTTCCCCAATAATCTCAGTATGATTTTTACCAAATTGTACAGACCTGTGTAAGATTTTCACTATATCACAAATTGGAAATTATTTTTTTATGAACCAACAGTATGTTAATAAAGTTTTGAAGGTGTTTCTTCATAAAAGTTTGATGTGTTTGTGACAGGTTGGATGGCCAAGTTGCAGCCTGCGTCTCATCCTGCTGCAAGCTTCCAGTTTGATGTTTTCATTTCTGCTGGAGGAGGCAGGTTTGTCCCAGATGGTGAGACAAACACACACACACTCACATGTCTCAATCACTTTGGTTCCCATTGATGCAATAGGGCGTGAACACCAATTTTGCAGAAATTTTGCAAGGTCTGACACTTTCACATAGTGGGTGGTTTAGGTTTTCACTGGCCTTGTTTCCTCCTATCTTCTTTCTTAAACTCTCAGGCTTTAAGCATAAGGAGCTGAGAGGCAAGCTGGCTATCGGGATAACAGCCAACTTCATCAACAGAAACACAGCTGCCGAAGCCCAGGTAGCAGAAATCAGCGGTGTGGCTCGCATCTACAATCAGAAGTTTTTCCAAGAGTTGCTCACAGAGACGGGTAGGAATCCACAGGTTATGTACAATTACACTGAGCCAACTGGAAGAAGACATCCTACTATGCAGTGACGCAGCTGAATATTCAATTTTTGTTGAAAAATCATTGCAAGGAAGGAAGGAATCAGTTGCTTCAGGATAACCCGCTGCACTAAATGAAAACATGTACTTCATTATGAAGTAAAGTCACTGAACCATAACATTTCTAATAAGAGCATGAGTCCCCTTGTTTTTATTTTATTGTTCTTCTGTTGTGCTTTGCTGATCGCAACCTTCAGGGTATGAAATGAATGTTCACACTGTCACACTGGGTTCAGTGTGAAGTGAGAAAGAACAGCAAAGCTGTTAATCTGTTTTCCAATCCTCAGTTAATTTCCTGTGACAGCGTTAAAGGTGATGCGGTCTACCCATCCTCTCGGAAACTTTGCAGGATTTTCAGATGCCGCATTTCACCCTGACCTACGTGTTGTGACTACTTGCTCTCTTACTCTCTGTTCAAACCAAGAGTAAGGCATAAGAAGCTAATCATGAAGGAAAATATCAGACTGAAAAAAACTACAAAATATAGAACAAATTAGTCTCAGTTTTCCCAATTCTCCCACACTGCTACACTGGTCTCTGTCTCGCCCTATATCCACCATGCCCTCTCTCTTTTGTCCATTCCAGGTATTGATTTGGAGAATATTGTCTACTATAAAGACGACACCCACTACTTTGTCATGACTGCCAAGAAGAAGAGTCTGCTGAAGAAGGGGGTCATTAAACAGGTGAGAACAGCACATCCATTACCACGAAAAAGTGTGATTCGTATTGGCACCAGCTACATCTCGGGCTGGTATAGAAAAGAATCACACCATAGCAACCAAGCAGGTGCCCCATTTTAAAGAGATAAACTGTCAATCATGGCTTCTTTCTCTGCAGCCTGGCCTGAAAGGTAGCTGAGTAAACCAAGTATGAAAGAGTTTGTTAGCATCAGAGAAGGTGTCACAAGTCACCAAGAAGTCCTCCTTGCTCTGTCATTGCAGGACGACAGTGACGCAGAGGCTCTGCTTGCTCCTGCAAATGTCGACTATGAGGCTTTGTGCCAGTACGCACATGATGCTGCGTACTTTTCCACAGGCGGCAAACTGCCTGACCTTCACTTTGCTCAGAACCATGTCGGCCAGAGAGACGTAGCCATGTTCGACTTCACCTGCATGCACCGTGCTGAAAATGCATCACTGATCAAGGAGAGGAGGGGCAAGAAGTTGTTGATGGGTCTTGTTGGAGATTGCCTGGTAGAGGTAGGGTGAAACATTTTAGTCTAGCACAGTTGTCCTCTAGTTGAGACAATTCCTACATAAAACATATCAATATATTTGAAAGCTCTCACTAGAGTTTACCACAATATAAATTGGTTCAGTAATTTAATGTGCTTCTTTGTAAATTCTTCCGTCATGTGCAGCCTTTTTGGCCTCTGGGGACAGGTATTGCTCGAGGTTTCTTAGCTGCTTTTGACACGGCCTGGATGGTGAGGAGCTGGGGCTTGGGAGTCCCACACCTGAAGGTCCTAGCTGAACGGTGAGCTGACTTTAGAAACACGCTGTTCTCTACAAAATGTAGTATCACAGCTTATCTTTACGTGATGAGCAACATCACACAAAACATTAGAGTTGATGGCACAGTTGCTTCCTGTTTTTTGTCCATTCATTATATTTTACTCACTGCTTAGTAATTCAGTAAAAACGTACACTCTTCAGAGCAATAACAATATTTCTTTCGATTTCCCAAACAGACGAAACAAATACTTACTGAGCACTAACACTGATAGGTTTCATTTCACTTCATATTTGTAGAAAAAAAAAAGATTTAAATGGTTTTAAAAGGAAGGATGACATTTCAAGTAGTGTCAGAATTAATCAATGCTCATCAAGTACCACCTTTCACCCTGAGATAATCAGTATAATGAATAGTTGTTGATTGTTATGATTATATAACACGACAAGAAAATAAAACAGGCTTCTTATATTTGATTTTACATTTTAAAAGATGAAGAAGATAACTTGATAAAATAGTCCCTGGTTTTGATTGATTTCTGAAAGTGTGAAAGCCTGATGAAAATAAAAGTCTTAAGAACCTGTCAGATTGTTTTATAGTTTTACAAGGAATCAGTGATTTTGCAGCATTATACTGTTTGTTTAATTAGTTGTGTAACAAGTCTAAAATGTTATACATGTCATTAGTTTTACAGTATTTTTTTTTCTCCAAGATTTGTTGGTTCTTTTCAGTGTTTCAAGTGTTTAATGACTGGGTCTGTGTTTGGATTTGCTTTTTGTTTCTTCACAAATGTACAGAGAAAGCATTTACCAGGTTTTGTCCCAGACGACACCAGAAAACACCAGCAAAAACTATGCTGGTTACAGCATTGACCCCAAAACGCGGTACCAGAGAGTCAACCTGTCCTCCATCCAGGCCAACCAGGTCGGCACTATTATCCTTTATTTACCCAACAGCGATGTATACCAGAGTTACTTTAATCATCATAAAGGTTATTCAAAGATACAGATTACAGCCTAAAAGACATAGTCTCACGAAAGTGAATGATTCTGCACATTGTTGCAACACTAAGAAAATAAATACTGGTTTAAGCTGAAAGTGAAGTCATAGATCTGCCAACATTTATTAGTTTCAAGCCTAAATAGTGGTTTGGTTTTCATAAAAGGACGCCATAAATATAAGGATTAAATCTAATAATCAGTCGTTGTATTACAGTTGTATTATTGTGTTACTCCATTCAGGTGCAGCACCTACATGATGTTGATAAAGTCAGTTCACTGAGCAAGAAACAGAAGAACAGGTCTCACTTGCGTCAAGGTCAGTTCCTCTTCATTGTGCAGGCATGATTATTCCAGTTGAACTTTTCCTTTTATTAGCCATTCTGAGTACAGAATGAATCACTTTGTGGCCCCATTGAACAATCATAAAAGCCAATTCTCTCACACCCTATTTACCTTTAACAAACAGGCATTACCTTATCTTTGTTTGTGGCTGGAAAAACCACAAAAGGTTGCAGAGCATGGAATGATGGTTTGTCTCTTCCTTTTCAGATTCAGTTAGTGGTTTTGAGGAGTTGTTGAAGTGGTGCCAGAAACACACTGCGGGTTATAAATATGTGAATGTAACAGATTTTACCCAGTCCTGGAAGTCTGGGCTAGCTCTGTGCGCCCTGATCCATCACTTCAGACCTAAGCTCATGTGAGTTGATCCCTTGGCCTGTGCCTGGTTTTCATCTGTGTTGATGACACTGTTGGCAGCTGTATAATTAGTAGTGGTGCTGTTTCTTTGAAACAGAGCTTCACATTTTTACTTAAGGTACCAGAGCTATTTAACAGCTGTTTTCCTTTAAATCAGTCGAACTTCAGTGTGGAGTAGTCCCTAATTTCTGATTCCTTCACAGTGACATGTCTGCCCTGGATGAGTCCAATGCTATTCACAACAATCAACTGGCCTTTAGCATCCTGGAGAAGGAGCTGGGCATCCCACCTGTCATGTCTGCTAATGACTTGGCCAACACTGGACAAATAGACAAGTTGTCCATGGTCCTCTACCTCACCCAGGTCCAAAATGCATTCACTGCACCAGCAAAAGGTACAATTAAGGGTATGTATCACTTTACCTGTCTTTCCCAAACTTGAAAGTGGTTTGCGGAGCTGTTTTTATTGGGTCGCCAAATGGCATGACTAAAGCCCAAAGCCATGTGAAATACAGAGGAGAGGCCTTGACAAAACAAAACAAAAACAACGTAGAAGACATAACAAGATGAAAGCAATATAAAATATGTAAAAGACATAAGACGAAAACAACGTATATGACGAAATGAGACAAAAAACATAGACAAAAGGTGAAAATGACGTGAAAGACATATAACAAAAGCAATGAAAAGAAGAGACTTTCAGAGACAGTGTTTTGGTGTCATGTGTTTGTGTACGTTAGCCTTTAAATTATTTGTTTCATTTGTCTGTTTGTTGGTGACGGTGTGTTTGTTAGTTAACAAACATTACTTGTATGTGATTAAGATTCAGAAGAGTCTGTAAAAATGTAGAAATAATGCTCATTCATGATGTATTTTTGTATATTTGGGTCCAGAGGAGACGCAAAACTGATCATTTGGGTCTCGAGCTCAAAAGGTTTGGGAACCAGTGCTTTAGGCTAAACAAATGATATAGTGCAGGTTTTTTCCAACCAAAACATTTTGCGTCGGTAAAACATTTCCAACCTCCCACCTTTTTAACAGTGAGTCAGTTAGTGATTAATTAATTCAGTCCCTTTTCATGCTATTAATGTTCTAATACTTCTGAAGAAAGCTTGAAGAGACAGCGACATAAATCTTACATAACTCAGTTGCTTAGACAACACACAGCATTAGCATCACTGTAAAAGGGTCAGGTACATTAGTCCTCCCACTGAAATGTGTTTGGTGTTGAGAAGTGATTAAATCGGCGCTGTCTCTTTAAGAGCATGTTACCCAGAATTCCTTGCGATCAAGTGGCTAGTGCTGTGCTCAGAGCCAGCCTCTACTGGTCGCGCTGCTCTCCTGCACTAAGCCAGCCCAGCAGCAGTCAGAGCAAACAGTCACTGTGTGGAGCTGGCTTATCGGGTGCTGATGGGACTAGCGTCTCTCGAAGGGGATCTACTATTCCTGCACTGAAGGAGGATTTTCTCCTGGCTGTTTGTAGCAGAGGTATTTTTATATGTCTTTGTAGCATGAGGAGTTTGTGCAGCGTAAATGCGAGCCCAGCATTCAGAGGCACTAAACGAGCTGAAGTGGGTGTGATAGACGCTCTCGGTGTCTGTGATGCTGTGCTGCTCTGCTTGGGATCCGCTGACTGATGTGCAGGCAGGAGGGAGCTGTCATTCTCCTGTAATCTTATCTGAATGATGAAAGAGTGGGAGTGGTAGTCAGAGGTGGAAGGTAAGAGTTTTTACGTGGATTGACAAGTAAAATTCAGCTGATGTTGGTGCTGTGACGCTACAATAAATACAAGTAAGAAGGATTATTTTAGTTCTGACTGAGCGTTCGTCATGAAGAATATACCTTGAAGATGTTGAAAAAGGTGCAGTGTTTTAAACATTTAAGCAGCTCCATGCAAAATAGGCCTTTCGAGAGTCTTTATGATTGGTATCTAGCTTAGCCTAATAAAACCTGAATTTGGTGTGAATGCCTGTCTTGACATTCTTTCATTCAATTTTTGTTGACTACAGACCCTGCGGGCTTCCTGCCATCGTCCAAGCCCCTGACTCTCTCCCAGACACAGTCAGCTGTCTTTTTCCTGAACAAGCTGAAGCACAACTCTCTGCAAAGACGTAAGGTACGCCCACAGTGACTAGAGTTCACTGTTTACACAGCAAAGAGAAATGTATGATAAAGATATTTTCAAAAACACTGGCTTGGTGGCTGGAGATCACGTCTAGGCCTTCAGTCTTTTATCTGTGACTCACATGGCTGCGGAGAAACCAATGCTAAGTTTAATATTTGACAGGAGGTAAGATATATTAGATATATTAACTATGTGTGGTTAGTGGTTTCTAGTGGTCATTAAAATTGGGAAGTGTGACGGATTGTAAATGTTCTTCATGTATTCACCACAAGAAGGTCACATGGTATTTATTAGTTTTTATTATTTCGCCTCAGGAGAAGTTGGCAGCTGATAAACGAGCAACAGAACGAGAGACAAGGATGGGAGATGAGGATAGTGTGAGTTGTGCTTATTCTTCCTGTCTCTAAAATACAGTTTAAAAACATCTAACTCTGTGTCTTTGTTAGTCTCTAATTCCTCCTTCTGAACTTTTTTTTGCAGACGGCAGTGCCCTCTGTGTCCCCTGAGCTCAAACCTGAGCCCGAGCCTGAGTCTGAGCACGAGCCTGACTCTGAGTTTGGTTCAGGCGGGTCAATGACAAACAGCGAAGAGTGTTACTTCTGTGGTCAGAGAGTCTATGTGCTGGAGCGCATCAGTGCTGAGGGCAAGTTTTTCCATCGTAGTTGCTTTACTTGTCATGAGTGTGGCATCACACTCAGACTGGGAGGATACACCTTCAACCAAACTACAGGTGAGTCCTGTCACCGTCCGGCCTTTAGTAAGTAAAGGGAAGACTGGACAATGTTTACAGTAACTAATGGGATCCAAACACCCATTCAGTACAGCGCTAGAATAATTTCACGACAAGTATGTCTCTGTGTATGGCATGATTTCTGGTTATATTCATTTTAAGAGCCTGTTGTTTGCCCATCTAGAAGTCCTCAATGAAGGCACTCGGTGGTGAATTGTTGAACATAAAGTACTTGAATTATCACACCTGTGGTATAATATCCCCTCTCGAAGCCAGGAAAAAGTTTTTTCTGCAATAAATGTAGCATTGCTTATTTTTATTTTTTTTATTGTTAATAATTTGTGCTGAGACTCTTTGTGAAGTGGCTTCCATTTAGACTGAAAGGACATGAATCATTTAATAGAGTAGGGTTTTTCTTCTTAAGCACATTATCATTGACCCGCCGCTGACTATTCAACTTCTTTTTATTGTTGTATTTGTGATGTACCCGCAGGGAGGTTTTACTGTGAGCTGCACTCTGAAGAGCTGGTACTGGAAAACACTGCTGAAACGTCATGTAAGGTGGGTCACTGAACAGCTGTAAAACATTCTGCTGCTTACTGCGGATGACTGCAGACTCGATGTCAAATCCTTGCCTTCATAATGTTACACAATATTCTGTTGCATGATATATCATCCTTCTGGTGTCTGGTCAGATGTCATCAGCCTGCAGGGCTGAATCTCTCACAGCAACTACACACCCCTAAGAACTGCTAGGAATACTTGTTTTTAAAACATATGTGGTATTAAGACTGATTTATTTATGGTATTAAAACTGATTTATCTATATTTGACATATGAAAAAGCTTTTTCCTCTTTTTAGGATAATGAAGATGGCAACAAAGGAACAAATGAAGAGAATGAGCTGTCCAGTGATTATACACCATCTCCATCAGATGACGAGTGTGAACACACTCTGGACTGTGTTCCTTCTACGCACAAACATTCACTTAAACCTGATGGACAGGACGGCCATATACTTGGATTCAAAGGAGATTCCCTGGAACCACATTCGTCAATATCTTTCAGAGATCCTGCTCTTAAAATTGAGGTAGCAGAACCGACCAAGGAGGAGACGGATGAACTTGTTCCTGCGGTGCCCTACCCTGTCCCAAAGCCCCGCCTCTCTCGGCAGACCAGCCCTCAGGCTTCTCCCCCAGTAGCAAAACCTCGAACAATCCACCTTGTTAACCCCTCCACCCCAGAAAAACTTTCACCTTTAACACCAGGAGAGATGGCCAAGGCAGCACCAGATTCCCGTCCTAAGCAATTGCTACGAAAGCTTCAGCTGACGGATGAGGAAAAAAGCCAGCTCGTCAATCTTCAGAGCTTCAGCGCAGATTCTGACTCTGAGACTCCCGGGGGGTCTTCCTCCTGCTCCTCTTCCTCTGCAACAGCAGGAGGTCCGAGCCCCCCTAAACCAGAAGGGCTCGATGGGCAAGAGGAGGAGGGCTACTGGAGTGGGAGCACAGCGAGTCACATCAGAGAAAAGAGGAATCGACGTTGCTTCAGGAGGAAAGAGATACCCAGTGGACAGACTAGAGTGCGATCCAAGTTTTCACCCTGGAATCTCTCGTCCCCGAGGATCAGCAGAGACAGCAGGCTCAGTGTTCTCAGTAGTCATCCAGGCAGAGTGGGTAAGTTAAGGACACGTCTCCTCTTTGATTGTGGGTGATGTTACATGATGATGGGATGTTTTAAGATCAGTCAGTGTTAGTTTATTGTACCACTTGGTCCAGCATGTTCTCATGCTTTATTTCCACAGACACAACATTTGGACATGTCCACAGCACCTCAGAAGAGGGTGTTGATGGAGATGATGACGATGACGGTGACGATGATGATGAGATGTATGAACGAGATGACACTGACTTGTTTGATGACAAAGTAAGGAGAAGAATAGAGCTGATGGTTTCATTTAAGATGATGGTGGACTGCTTAATTTAAAGCTGCAAATCACTCTGAATAATGACAGCTCTGCCTCTTATAGTTTCAGGCAGCGCCATCAGACCCCGTTGAGGCTGAAAAGTTTGAGTTAATGAAGATGAGAACACTGGAGCGACGAGCCAAGATGAGTGAATTACAGCGACTGCGCAAAGCTCAGGTCAGTATCTCTATCGCTTTGACAAAGTGGTGCAGAATTTTCTCACTCCTTGCTTTCTGAAATAACCCTTGTATATTAAAATGTATCTTGTTTTTAAATGTATGCTGTCTCATGAGTACCTTCCATACACTTCCTTGTTTTATGGTTAACAGTCCATCCAGAGGAGACTGGAGGAGATTGAGGTCACCTTCAAGGATTTAGAGGAGAAAGGTGTAGAGCTTGAGCGAACTCTGCGTGGAGAGGCTGGTAAGATCACAAAGTTAACAGCAGACCCAGTATTCTTTATAGCTCAGTTTTTATAGATTCATATATCATGAAAATGGAGCAGAACTTCATCTCATCATCACAAGTTTTTTGTTTTATGCTACACAAAGACGTTGATCATTGTAGTTCTTTTTTCCTGGAGCGAAATGGAGAGGAAACAACAATGCACAAAGGAATAAACTTACATTGCAAAAAATAGCCATGTAAAGTTGCATTACGTACGTTTTGTGCGTGCTTGTGTGCTTTCGTGAGTTTGTGTTGGAGTCTGTGTTGTACTGGGAGCCGGATGTTTTTTGTTGTTAAAGGACTCCTTTACATAGAAATAAATGTACAGGCTGTTAATCACAGATGCAAGAAAAACCATTGAGTATTTTTGCAGTAAACTCATGAACCACTTGAGAAACTATTCAACTCCACTTCTGTCAATGGACAAACTTAATGAAACTAAGGTGACAGAACTAACAAGTATCGTTTTTGTG
>JAPQRN010000025.1:5104917-5142426 GCA_037367275.1 Coranthus polyacanthus | reverse complement strand
AGATAGATAGATAGATAGATAGATAGATAGATAGATAGATAGATAGATAGATAGATAGATAGATAGATAGATAGAAAATAACTGTCTCAACACTGTCTAGAGGGAATATTTGCTTCACTTCTTGCCCTACAAATCCATGCCCTTTTACCCACATAAACTCCAAAACCCAGTTTCAGTATCCTCATAAATATGCATTTTTCAAGACTGTGGGAGTTGACCTGGCTCCATTTGTCTTTAAATTGCAGTATCTGCCCTTGTCTCTCTGCCTACGACTGACTGACTGGGCCAAATACTGGAAAAAAGGGAGAGTTCAGAGTGTGTGTCAAAGTAAGTATCGGTCTTTCACTGAGCTTTTTTTGTGTATATAGTTGAAAAACTAGGCCTATTTTGTTTCCAACAGTATTTTTTGTTTTTGTCTTTAACGTGTAATTATTGACAGCTGGACAATGTTGTCAAACAATACGTCAATGTACAGTCTCTCAATTATTTCAGCAGACTCATCAAACCACACGATATGGAAACCATTGGTGAGATCATTCCATTTGCTAAGGAGATGCTGAACCAGAGACCCAGCCGCGGCATGTTGAAGATCTACGTGCTTGGCACCACTCTGGCCATGCTTGGGGTTGTTGGCGGACTGGTGGAAACAGTTTGTCTGCCATTTGCAGAGCGTGACACTGCTGAGGACGGATCAATAGAGCTGGTCACGGAGGAGAAGAAGGAGAAGGCGCAGAAGTTGAAGTCACACACTACTTTGGTTAGACCGGATGTTGCAGACGTGCAGACAGTACTGGCTGAGACCAAAACCAAACATCTGATGGTTACTGGACAGAGAAGCTCCGCCAACCGATTACACGCTTCTTGAAGACTTTCTCCTCACCTCATGAAAATGTTATTGGTGGTAAATTAAATCACCATGTTGAATTCTTCCCTTTGTATTCTTTCTTTTGGTTAGCCATTAAAATAGTTCTGGTTGACGACCATAAAAGAGATGAGTTGATACACTGAAAACTGCAGGCTATACAGTACTGTCTGGCTGCTGGGCAGCAGATACATTGTGATGTATAATGTGTGTTGGCAAAAAATAATTTTGCACTTTAGTAAACATACCTTACAGCAGAAACGGATTCAGTTTATTATTTTATTGTAGTTCTCTGTTGTTAAGTTGCTTGAGTTTTTATTATCAGCAGGAATTGAAAGGAACAACTCAATTCAAGAAACGTGTCAGGACGTTTAACTTTTAGGATAATGAAACACATCTAACCTAATCTTAGAAATGTAGTAAATTATTTTCAGTGAGGCAATGATCAGCAGTGAAAGTGAGCCCTGTCACTTATTTACTTTATTTATTATATTATTTATCATTGTACAGATAAGAATATTTGTTAATAGTAGGCTACATACTAATAGGCTGCTGAATATACTCTATGTTCATACCATACAGTACTGGACCCATGACATGTAGTTCCACACGCTGACACTGGAGGGCTTTATCCCACAGCTGTCAGATCGTTCCAACTTCCGTTTAGTTGGCGGAAGTGACGTGCAGAGCCATGTTTACTAGCAGCGGCTAAATGGTGGGCGCAAAAATAAAGTTGTTGTTACTATAAACCCCGTTATTTCCACGTGGAGAGTTGAAATAATTAGAAATGGCGGACCCTGCGGTGGCATCGGGAGGGTCTCTGAATTCAGGAGGGGTAAGAGAGCGTCTTTATACAGATAATAGCGAGCAGGTTTACGGTTGGTTTGAGCTAATGTTAGCAGTCAAACCAGTCGCATCTGATTCAAACGTCTCAGCAAACACCCATTTAGCTTTAAATGAACTATTTACGGCTGAATATGTCACGAACCAGTTGCATTTTTTCCCCCATGTTGTACGGTTTAGCTCAATACGTCCGTGTGTAAATAGTTTAGGTCAATGATATTCGGATATAGCCTCTACAAGTGTGAGTAACGTGTTGGCTCTGTTTACGTCGGCGAGTAACGTTAACTAGCTAGGTGGTATCTAGCTAACATCACAATGTAAGCTAGGACTTAGCGGACGTAAATCCACTTCTGCGGCGGCATCTAGATGTTTCTATAAACACTGGCTGTTTTTAAAGGAGTCCGATTAATATCATGGCGTGTGTTTGTATCACATCTGTAAGCTCGGGTGCACTTCTGTGTTGTCTTTTACGTTACACCTGCTTATATATTCATCTTCCATGCACCACGTAGACTCTAAATGTAGTTTTTACACTAGGATTAAGATGTGTAAATGCTTCTTTGCTTCATTTGGTTGAAGAGAGCTCAGTGCTTTCGTGTTATGTATGTAGGGCTGCACCATTTGGTGAAAAAGTCATATTAAGGTTATTGTTCGATTAGAGTCTACTTAGCTACTTGGTCATCAAGGAAAATGCACGGAGTTTTAATTTGAAATGTGTATTTTTTCAGCTCAAACATACAACTTAAACTTGCATAAGAAATACAAAAAAAATAGTATCTCTCTCTGCTCATTGTCTCTAAATTCAAAATATCACCATATAATAGAGGTCGTGTCTTTTTCTCCATTTCTGCATATAGATCACCTTAAATCCTATCAAATCTGGACCTTTACATTGCAGCCTTTTGCTGATATATATTTGCACTGTTGCTATTGAGATTTGATTAACTGTGCAGCCCTGTGTGTATGTGAGAGTGTTGGTGATGTAATGCCTTTCCCACCATATATTTTGATAAATGTCTGTATTGTCAGCGTGGAGGTAGTAAAGCTGCCTCCAGCCCAGCAGAGAACTACCACCTGGCTCGCCGTCGCACCCTGCAGGTCGTGGTCAGCGCCCTCCTCACTGAATGTGGCTTCGAGAGCGCAGAGAAGGCAGCAGTGGAAACACTCACTGAGATGATGCAGAGCTGTATGTATGAATCCTCAGTGCCGCGATGGCTCTTTGTTGTTGTATTGAGGCATTTTTGCATAATTTTACCCTCATATTATTACAAGTCTTATAATGGTACATGTGTGAAGTGCCTAAAGCTGGTGAGAAGTGTGTTTACGAGTGTCTTTTTCCTGTTTCAGATATAAGTGAAATCGGTCGCTGTGCTAAAGCGTACTGTGAACACACAGCCAGAAGTGTACCGACCTTATCGGATACAGTTGTCACACTCATTGAAATGGGTAAGTCCCATTAGTGTCCGTGCATACATTGCTAACACAGCTTAAAACAGAAAATATAATTCAAATGTTTTGTGTCCATGCAGGTTTCAATGTTGACACTCTGCCTGTGTACGCCAAAAGATCACAAAGGATGGTTATAACTGCCCGTGAGTAGGCTCTCTACCAGCAGATGTTACTTTAAAAATCATGAAATAACTGAAAAGTTCGATTCACTTCTAAATGTGATAAATGGTTTTTCTTTTACAAATTTCAGCTCCAGTGACGAATCCTCCTGTAACTCCTAAAGCACTGGCAGCTGGACAGAAACGTACACACCCATCTTACATCCCCAGCCACTTCCCAGAGTTCCCTGACCCTCACACCTACATCAAAACACCAGTGAGTAGGAGAATTGTCGAGATCCCACAAAAAACTTATAATAACAATAATGTAATTCTCCTTCTTACCTACACCCTCTGTTAATAATGTTAAACTGGAACACACCGTTGCATGTTTGAGCAGTAGTACAATTTAATTTGTGTATTAGCAGTCAGTTCAGTTGACTGACACTTGAAAGTCTTTGATGAGTCATGGAAAAGTTTTGAAATTTTGTCTCTAAAAATGTGTGGGGGGAAGCCTCTAATATTCTATCTGAACATAGAGTAAAATCCTATTTAGTTTCTGTCACTGCAATCAGCAAAGCCTTCATTATGTAAATATCTGATAAGTCAGAAACGTATTAACGAATGTCCCCTAGGGAGCAACTAAGTTAATTTGAATCTGAAATAAATCTTGTTTTCTTTTGTACAGACATTCAGAGAGCCTGTGTCGGATTACCAAGTGGTGAGAGAAAAGGCAGCAACTCAGAGGAGAGACGTGGAGCGAGCACTGACACGCTTCATGGCGAAGACGGGAGAAACTCAGAGCCTCTTCAAAGATGATATCACCGCCTTTCCATGTACGTGATTTCAGCCGAACCAGCCGTTTCCCACAGGCTGGTTATAATATTTTGTTCATGCATTCAAGCGACTTTGTTCTTTGTTGTACGTGTAAACTTTAAAGGCGTGGGTTGTAATCCTTGCACTGTCTCTCCAGTGATCGCAGCGCGGCCGAGCACCATCCCTTATCTCAGCGCCCTCCTGCCTTCAGAGCTAGAACTGCAGACTCTTGAGGAGACTGACTCTTCTGAACAGGATGACCAGACTGACAGTGAAAACACAGCAGGAAACATCATCACTGTAAGTCTTGAGGAAGTTGGTTTTTTATGTACTTATACTACCCAGTGTTTAGAAGGCACCTGACTATTTTTGACTCTGTAATACATCAATTGTCTCCATTTAGGATGATCCGAGTGCTGACAAAGAGAACTCCATGCTTCCTCCCAGCGGAGTTGTTCCCTCCGCAAAAGCCAACGAGGATAACATGATTGACAACCCTTACCTCCGACCTGTCAAGAAACCCAAAGTGAGGCGGAAGAAATGAAACGGGATCAATTTGACTGGAACCTACAGACTTGTCTGCCACCGTGGTTGGTACATTCAGCGGTGCAGTTTGTAAAATCCTCCGCAGAGAGGAGCAGCTAGGGGTTGAAGCCTAGTGCGAGCCGGGACCAGCAGCTGCTTTTCCTCAGCGCTGGGTGCCGCTACTGCTGTTGACTTTGACTGACTTCTATTGAAGATAGCCTCTGTTTTTTTTGTTCTATTACATGTCCTTTTTTTCAGCAAGCACTTGTCCCTTCTGTTTAAAATCTCTGTGGTGTTATTTTGGAAAAAAAGGAGGAATTTTTGTGAATAAAGAGAAAAGTTCTTTTTTATTATTATTACATTTTCAAACTTCTTTCACACCTTTTGATTTCAACACATCTGGGGGTTTTTTTCACCGATTTTTAATCCATCAGCTTCAGTGTTAATAGTACAAACTCAGGTAGGCCAGCCTGCTCCTCCGTTTCTGAAAATCCTTTTCTTCGTTTAACTACAGGAAAAAAGGAGATAATAGCATTAGTTGTGTCTTATATAACCCAAAATTAAAAAGTAATGCAACCAATTAACTGTTAAACTGCCATTTGATGAAGTAATGAGACCAACCACAAAGCCTGCAGTTATTTTGGTCACTTAAATGGCTTCAGTTTAAAACTTATTACTACGTGAAATAAATAACAGGGCAGATTTCTGGTTACATTTTCTACACAGTTAAATCTAATTCGCAGCACTGGTAAAAGTCCTGGCTGGTCTTTACTTCACCCACCTTCACCCTGAGCGTTCTTTGGTCCAGCTGAGGCAGTCCAGACCAGTCTGGCCTCCCAAAGCGCATTGGCCAGCTCACCTTCCTGTTTGTCACCACAGCGTGAGCATCGTAGGTCGCAGGGCTGTATTACAAAGTAACATCTGTCAGCTCAGAAGACCACCATTACAATGAGCCGTGTGCCTCTTTTAATGCTGTCTCACCCTGGGCTCTCCTCAGTGGTACACGATGTCCTTTTGAACCTCTGTGTAGTTGAGTTGAAAGGTGTTTTGCCAGGCGGGGGGATTCTGGATCTGCTTTGATCTGGCTGGTACTGCTGTGGTGAAGGCACCACACTCTGGTGGTACAGGGTGTAAATGTAACATTAGTTAAACTGTTATCACACCACTTGGTCGTGCTTTACAGTTTGAAACTTCTGCTTGGTTTGTTAAACGCAGGGTTTTCCCTTCTATTATAGAGGATTAGAGGAACCACCCAAGTCATTTTTGGAAGCGCCTGAGCCAAATGGATGTAGAGAGCATCAAAACTAATTAAATGACTTTTCCAAATCTAATGGTTGGAGTTGATCTCGTGCACTTCTTTAGCAGGTTTTCAGATGTTTGTTTATTATCTGCTCTGGCTTCAAAATGTGTGTGCAGTGATATGGTAATAGCCCAAAAATATTGTGAAGTATGTATTAAGTTCATATTTTTATTGAAAAACGTCCAGATTTCTTGTGGGAGGTCCCCCAAACCCCCACCCGTGCACCTCGTGTTGATAAGAATATGAAGAGACTTTTGCCTGGAAGTATATTAAGTGTTGCCAGCTTTCTTCACCCACCACCACCACCACCTAACCCCTCTGAAAAGCTGGTGGGAGCCCTGTGATTGTACCTTACTACTAGGTGGAAAGCGTGCTGCAGTCCTCGCAGAGAGACTGTATCCTTTCTTACTCCCCGGGGTCTTCTGTAAGTCGTAAACTATGGTCCCAAACTGTACCGGAAATGAAAGATGGAAATTGTCAAGAAAACGCCACCCGTCTTATGACTCTATTCATCTATAGAAAACGTCGAGAGCACAGACTGTTGTGCTTAAAAAACTGTAGAGGTTCGGTTACAGTTCACTTCGACCCTCCGGCTCCGTCCAGCGCGGGTGTCAACAAACCTCGTGGTTGTCATAGCAGCCAGGTCCGATGTGTGGCGCTTCTTCTCGTGACATTTGGATCCCAAGCCGGTCCGGAGCGTAACAAAGTGGAAAAACTCTCCTTTCCTGAGAGCTGCCGAAAAACACCCTGCGAGTCCCGGACATTTTCTGGAAACGACGACAACAATAACAACAACTAACGGAGCGGAAAAAGTCTCGCGCCGGCACGCGCTTTAAACGCGTCCCGTTGTGTTTTGACCTGCTGCAACCATGGCAACCGACCAGGCGCATGCATTATGCAAACATAACGCATTTCCTTGTCGTTATTAAATTTCTATACAATAACAACTGTCTGGGTTATCCAAAGCATTAAACACATTACATCTTAAATTATTGGTATCTTTATTTGCCATTTAAAAAACCACGACTCAGCAATTGCACATTTTCAATAAATTTTGAAAAATCTGAGGCACTGTCATTATATGACATTTATCGATTTACCTGAAGCAGAGGGTAAACGTTTAGGGTCGGTTTAGCATTGAGACGTTTTGCTCATAAATAATTTAGTTGGTGGCACTTGAATGTAATTTGACAATGAGGCGTGAGAACACAACTAAGATCAAGGTAAAATATTAACATACTTACGTAAGGCAATTCCAAAATGGCAACATTTCAGAGCAAACGGCATCAAATTTTATACACAGGCACTTCTCTCGTCACCAGTAGTATTTAAATTACAGTTGAAGAAAAAAAAAAAAAGGTAAGAACTGAGGTCTGAAATTGTCCTACAGCATCCAGCAATCACATTCATGTTGGCACAGAAGGCATTCTCTGGTAAGAGTGCAATTTGCTTTAGGAAAACAGTGGCACCAAAGCATCTTTTAGCACACGCACACACTCATAATCAACACGAATAAAAAAAAAAAAACACCGTGCATCCGTTTTGGCACTTGCAAATGTTGATAGATGAAATGGAATGTGCCCTGCAAAAACAACAGTACAGACGGAACAGACAACTGTGAAGGGATTGAGTAAAGAAAAACAACAGGAAACCGTATGGATCTGCCTTACAAACATCTTAAAAGAAAGAGACCAACATGTGCGAAAACCTAGATGACAAGGAGGTCCCAAATCTGAAGGATGGCGGAGCAATGGCTGAGGAGTGTGTCACTCTGACTGAGGCACAGAAATCGACGGACCTTTGGGGTCATCAAATCGATCCATGGTGTTGAGCTGCATGATCATGTGCAGACCGTACACAAAAATTAACAGCATGAGCAGTGACGTCAGCAGCCCCATCCAAATCCCGGGGGTGAAGAAGCCTGCACAGTCACTGGCGTAAGAGAAATTTGTTCCATTCGTCAACCTGAAGCCCTGAATCTGTCAGGATAAAAACAGGACATGAATGCAAAAAGAAATAAATAAATAAGCAAAACAGTAAGTGAAGTCAGTATGGAATACTTCTCTATCAATACAGTGATGCATTGCCACATGGACATCAAACAGCAGAACTGTTGTACCTGGAAGTCGATAAAATTGAGCCTCCACTCATTCATGCTTATGTTGGTGTTGTTTGGCACTAGCAGAGCATCTCGGAAGCTGCTGACAGACTGGCAGTGGTAGGAATACTCTGCAGGGGCGTAGATATTGCGGCTCCCGATGTAAGATGCAACTGAACCGTTAGCCTGCAACTGTACGGAGTCCAGGGTGAACCAGTCCCGTGCAGACACCTTGTAAAACCGACGACTCATGGAAAAACTACACAAAAGAAATGTGGATCAGCATCTTAAAAAAATATATCAATGTAGAATAGTTGGATATGTATAATACTCTTGGGATATTATAACTGAGCTTGGGCCTTACCGCAGAGTAATGTCTGAGTCATAGTTGAGGACAAGCCTGCACAGACAAAAAGATTACGTTTAGCATGACCTCACTCCTTTACATAAGTCAAAAACGGTAACATGCTGGACATCTATTAAGCAAATAAAGGCATTCTCACAGTGAAACATTCCCACTACATATGGATCCTGTCAAGGAAGGTGTCTGTGACCCAAGGTCGATCCACCCAGTGCTTGGGAAGCTGACACTGAGATTCTGAGCCCAAAGTATAATGCAGGGAGAACCAGAAGCATTATTAAACACGATGGGTGGTTTGACAGTAGGTGCAGCTGTCTGGAGCAACGACCGGCCCATAGGAGGGTCCGAAAAAGTTGATTCTGAAACCACCTGCATAAATAAGCAAATAAAATAAAATGTTTCATGTTATATATGACATCCAGCAAACAAAGTGGGTTCACAAAGTGTGTGCTTTAACATTTTAATGTGGTGTTAGGATAAAACTGAAGTATCGCTAATTCTAATATCTTACTCGTGATGGCTGAAGGCCTGTGTATATCGCAGTGTATGGGACATTCTTGGCTTTCATAACGTTCAGAACCTTTCCAATAATCTCATCTGTTGAAAGAAAATAGATGAGTTAAAAAAACGGTGCATTTAAATTGTGGCATTGCTTTACACTTTGATATTTCTTTACAGTTAAAACTTACCATTGTGATGTAGGACCTCCTTGCAAGGTTTGTCCAAGCTACAAAACAAACAACCAAAAGAATGTTCACAAGAGAAGCATGACATGTCATTCACTGATGTGTTTCAAAACACAAGTCTTACCCAGTACAATAAGGCAGGTTAATGAGCAGCACATTGCTGACAGATGTGTTGATGCTGAGATGTGACAGCGTGTCTGCGTCCACGAGCACTAGTGACGCACCGAGCTTCTCCTGCAGCAGAGCTGGCACTGCAGAGGAGCCCGACCACTCCAAGGCAGGAAATGTCACTGACGAGGAAGAAGACTGCAGTGCAGCCTGGAGCGGAGTGAATGAACAAAAGACGATATCAGTTCTATTAGACGGACAAAATGAATCATTTAGGACTATGGTATTCAGTAAGGATGAAAAGATACCTCAAGGTTTTGAAAGGCACTATCCTGCTTGTTTCCAAACACGCCACCATAAACCGTGAAGTCATCTTTGCTTAACTGAACAGACAGAAAAGAGGAAATTAAAATGTGGGAGCACGATTGCATCAGCAAGTGAAAAAAGTACGGTGTGTTGAAACCTCGAAAATTTGAATGGATGCACAAAAACAATCGGTTTTTCCAATGACCATCTGCTACGGAGTAGAGTGGATGTGTTACAGAGGAACTGTGAAATGGGAAGTATGCCAAAGCTGTGTATCACACCAGGGTAAGAATACCACCACATCACATGGGACTGCAACTACACATGACTCGTTACTACCCCATTTCAGCTCAACCGCGACATACGTTGAATTTTTAAGAGATGTACATTGAATTCAACGAAAATCTATGAGAATTTAAACTGACTTGGCAGACCATGAGTCCCACTGAAAAGTTGTTTATGACTTATGCTCACTGCCTCTCCACGTCTGACCGATACAAGCATGTTTAAAACAGAGAAGTCATGCAGTTGTCGTGTTTCACCTTGTCCTGTAGAAACAGCAGCACGGTGTGTGATCCGGAGCCCAAGGCAGAGGTAAAGTAGGCACTGAACTGGTCAATGGACGTGATGTGACCAGCCGGTGAGGCCACAGGTGACAAGCTAAACACAGAGAAAAAGAATCAAGCAAAACTCTGACATCTAAGGTTTCTCAGTCGGACATTTGGGTTTTTTTTACTACTGCCTGTGTTTTAGTAAGATCTGCTTAATGGCGTAACGTGGAAACAAGTAGAAAACAAGTTAGCTGCAAGTGTTAGCATTAGCATAAAAGACATCTGGCCAGAGTTGACTTCGAAGATTTTTTTTTTTATTATTATTTTTAGATGAATAAGGAAAGAAATTCACATATTACCTTTCGGTGGACCACATCAGGAGTGGCACCTGAGCCGCGGAGGTCGCCGCGGCGAGAAACGCGAACAAATAGGCAATAAAAGGCATTAATGTTACTTGAGTCGGCCACCTCGATCCTGCCATTTTCGTTTACTTTTCCGCAAAGGTTTGGTCACGTGACCCGAACCAGCTGACAGTCATGTGCGCTCGTACTAAAGCAGGCACTTCCTGCTTCTTTCATTCAGCCTGCCCTGCCCATAGCCGCTGCTCCGCACCACGGCAGGATGCAGCTTCGTCCCGTTTGCTTCTCGTCGCATCAAATACCCCCAGAACAGAGGCTCACGGGCCGGGATGCATTCCTGCCAAGCTCTCGCGTCCACTGTCAGTCTGTAATGTCGGCGGTAGTAGTGTTCAGTGTTCCGACGTTCACTTCACTCCATTACTCAACGGTCTCACAATGAAAACAGTGACTGCCATGATGTTTGACGTAAAGAGACGTGTACTTTTAGTTCAGTTGTGTTTTTTTGCCGAAAGGACAGGTACACCTGGCAGCTGTCCATGGTGCTGATACGCTCATTTTGGCAGCACTATTTGTCTTGGCTCGGCCTTTCATTTAAAAAATAAATAAAATAAAATAAATAAACACAGCAAACTGGAAGCAAAATACTTGACGTAGTCGTTATCATAAAAAGAAAATAATACAAGTGTAGCCTAACTTGTGTAACTGTCGTACTACTGAAATGGTATGCGTGCTCAGTGAAAGCAACTCCCTTGTAGCATCCCCACAGCTGTGGCGGCGGATGGATACCAAAGTCTGAATCCACGCAACGCTGCGCCTACAACTGGAAATGAAGGCTGGGAAAGAAAATAAGAGAACACAGAGACCCGGACAAAGGGTCTTAAAAATGCAAAACATATACAACTCAGAGCCAAAGTGGAAAGCAAAGATGAACGTGTGCATAATCGCTCGATAAAGCCAGCTCGGAGCGGGGTTTCGTGTTACAGTCAGCTCTTGAGTTCAGTCCATTGTGTTGGCAGGGCGCAGTGTGGCCAGAGAGACGCGGAGATGCGCACTATTTGCCGACGCGCAATAACATAATTCTAGAGCGCTCCACGATCAGGGCCATCTTTGGTTGTCCTCGCCGGTGACAGTGTGGACAGTACATTTATTGGTCATTGATGCCTAATGATTAATAAATAACATTTAACTTTGGACGAGGCTTTTAAGTACTTGGGCTAAAACAAGGGAGCCAAATCCTGGTTTGTGGATCCTCTGGCATTCTTTCCTTCAGTACCCTTCATTTCTTACAGCAAAAAAAAAAGAGGGCGAGACGGGAGAGGCGGTGATACAACATGGATGAGGAATATGATGTGATCGTTTTGGGCACTGGACTCACGGTAAGTAGTCAAGCTTCATTTGATCTTCTCGGAAACAGTAAGGACAAATTGTTTAAAGCGCTAAATGGTTATTTTTTCACAGACCGGGCCTACTCCCCTCTAACCTAGCCCAAAAGTGAAAGGCTTCTGCATCTCTCTCTCTGTTTGTGACATTACTAAAAAAAAAAAAAAAATGTGGAAAGAAGCGCCGTTTAGAAATGTCGCAAAAAAAATAATAATCTTGCATTCGATGTTCTCGTACATCACACGGAGCAAACAGTGCCTTTGGATTTTTTAAATTTTTTTTTCCTGCTCTCGCACCGTCTCGGCGTTTGCTTCACTCAGTAGCATCTTTTAGGCGTAACCCCAGTGTGAGATGGTCCTCTTTGCATAGACAGGCCTCCATCCTGACGTTGGCGCAGGCCCGAGCAGGGGGTTTATTAAATGACTGAGCCTTAAAAATATAGCCTAACCCTACCGCTGTCGACGCAGCTATCACACCGTATGCGACATCAACACGCTTGAAATACTTGGTGTGACACAAAAGAGAGGTTTAACGTCATTTAAAAAGGTTCAGTCGGTCTTCAAATAGTCCTATTAAAGATATCAAATGTCGTTTTGTCAACACGTAGCCATAAAATCTTGTGTTTTATCACGTGATAGTGTAGTTCGTGTATCATTCTGGGGCTGGCATTTATTTTTCTTTGTATTATTGTTATTATTATTATTATAGTAGATACATGAGTGAAACGAGTCGCGCATGCGCACGCAGCATCTTCTGTGCCTCCCTGCAGCCTGATCTTAAAACCTTGTGTTTCTGTCTTTCATTTAGTCATACCGCTCCATTTTTCCTAGATTCGGTGCTTCGTTATGTTCAAACTGATATTGTGTTATAGATGTTGATGGTTGGTTTCATGTTTCGTTTCTGTAGGAATGCATTCTCTCCGGGATCATGTCTGTGAATGGGAAAAAGGTCCTGCACATGGACAGGAACCCCTACTATGGTGGCGAGAGCTCTTCCATCACCCCGCTGGAGGAGGTAAGAGGCTCCAGGGATCTATAAAGCAAATCAATATATTTTATGTCCCCCACTACATCTCATTTTACTTCCAGAGCTATTGTGCATCAGTTGCTCTTTTACTGCCTTCATTTGCTAACCGCCGCTTCAGATTTGGTGAGCTACATAGAGCCCTGTCGCACAGGATGTCGTTGATTTGTGTTTTTCCTGTCCCCGTTTCACAGCTTTACAAGCGCTTCACTCTTCCAGATAGCCCACCCGAGTCAATGGGCAGAGGAAGAGACTGGAACGTTGACCTCATCCCCAAGTTTCTCATGGCAAATGGTCAGTACTATGATACTGAGTTTTTACAGAAACAAGTATTGTAGTATTTTATGTACTCTGATTTATTGCCACCTGAACAGAGAAGTATTACCACCAACATTTTATTTAGAGGCACTTCGCATTTCAGTTAGCATCTATTGACGTCACCATCATGGATTTGGTTGCAAACCCAAACACCACAGTATTATTAAACTATTAATAGGCTTATACTATAGGATAGAAAAACAGAAATTGTTAATTGCAATTATTTGTTAGCCAAAACATCAACTAGAATTTCACGATTGTGACAGCCCTGTGTATTTGGTCACTGTAGGTCGATAAACAGCATGATGGTGCGTGAATTCCAATATGTGCCTGTATGATTGCAGGTCAGCTTGTGAAGATGCTGCTGTACACAGAAGTGACACGATACCTGGACTTTAAAGTAGTGGAGGGAAGCTTTGTCTACAAAGGAGGAAAAATCTTCAAGGTGCCATCCACTGAGACTGAGGCGCTAGCTTCAAGTAAGCCCCTTGAATATGTCTCATCACCATAAACAAGGATATCAGGGTTTAATATTTGAATCCCATTTAACTAACCATAGGGATGACAATAACATAAAACCGTTTTGAAATTTCAGACTTGATGGGAATGTTTGAGAAGCGAAGGTTTCGGAAGTTTTTAGTCTTTGTGGCTAACTTCGATGAGAATGACCCCAAGACTTTTGAGGGCGTGGATCCCAAAACTACAACAATGAGGGATGTTTACAAGAAGTTCGACCTCGGCCAGGATGTCATTGATTTCACTGGCCACGCCCTGGCCCTCTACAGGACAGACGAGTAAGAACAACAAAGAACAGCTATACATAACCTCTTATAAAGTCTTCTAACTTTTGGATGTGACTCACGCTTAGCTTCATTTCATAGCTTCATGTACATTATTAACATGAGGAATATACGCCTGTGTGTACATACCAACTACATGATGTCCAACACATTAGATTCATTCAATTCAGTTATGAGTAGAAGTTTTTGTATTTCTTGGCATAAGACAATGTTTTTGGTCACTATTTCTACATATTTAGCTTTTTTCTCTTTCAGGTACCTTGATTTTGCCTGTTTGGAGACGATCAATCGCATCAAACTGTACAGTGAATCTCTGGCACGGTATGGCAAGAGTCCCTACCTCTACCCGCTGTATGGTCTAGGAGAGCTGCCACAGGGATTCGCTAGGTAATTTTCACAAAATTATACATGGTAGGAAAATGCAAAATGTACGTATGGTGCTGTTTTACCAGTAAATACAGAGTTTATTATACAGTTTATATGACTTGTCTTAGGTTGAGTGCAATCTACGGTGGAACCTACATGCTGAACAAACCAGTGGATGAGATAGTGATGGAAGGTGGCCACGTGATTGGAGTCAAGTCTGAGGGCGAGGTGCGACTACGTTTATTGTTTATTGTCCCTTTCGTGGGATCAAAGTTCCCCAGACATCTAAAGAATATGGGTCGGATGTTATTCAATGACTTGACTCTACACAGTGAAACTCACAGATCACAGTGAGAGAACATGAAACCAGATCTTGTTTCCGAGCGGAGGAGGGCTTTAAAGGACACTTCTGTAGTATTATACACACCCATAAAGAAATAATTAAATATGCTGCGTTTGTATTGTCCCATTCCTGCTACAGCTGGCTCGTTGTAAGCAGCTCATCTGTGACCCCAGCTACATCGCGGACCGTGTTCGCAAAGCGGGCCAGGTGATCCGTGTGATCTGCATCCTCAGCCACCCCATCAAAAACACTAACGACGCAAACTCCTGCCAGATCATCATTCCTCAGAATCAGGTTAACCGCAACTCAGGTGAGGATTCAGATCAGATTAGCTAAGTGGAAAAGCCTGGAAGTTGTGTTTTGATTTCTAAGTACCAAATGACTCAGCGCTATTGTGAAAACAAATGAGCTAATGTATATTTCTAAATTATATCGAATATTCTGCACTACATTCCAATAGTGAGTTCCTAGCATTGCGCATTTTCACTGATTTGTATTTCTCCTTCCCTGTCCTTTTTTGTCAATTCCACAGACATCTATGTGTGCATGATCTCCTATGCTCACAATGTGGCGGCCCAGGGGAAGTACATTGCCATCGTCAGCACCACAGTGGAAACCAGCGCGCCAGAGGCTGAGATAGAGCCGGCCCTGGAGCTCCTGGAGCCCATCGACCAAAAGTCAGTCCTTGAACGTCATTCAAAGTTTAGCGCATAACACATTTAGCATGGGTCGTTTGTTAAGAACCAGAGGGTGACAACTGACAGCGCTGTTTTGTTTTCTTGTTTACAGGTTTGTGGCTATTAGTGACCTTTATGAGCCCACAGATGATGGTACTGAAAGCCAGGTGAGAGATATTTTTGTCAAATGTCAATGTTCAAGAGCTGTTGGATGAAGTTAAGTTAATTTATATGGCGACACACCGTATATACAATAATGAAAATATATGTAGAACTATACAAAAAAAAAATATATATATTTTTGAAAAATCTCTCCCAGGTCTTTGCCTCAAGGTCCTACGATGCCACCACTCACTTCGAGACCACTTGCAACGACATCAAGGACATCTACAAACGTATGACTGGGAGCGACTTTGACTTTGAGAACATGAAACGCAAACAGAACGATGTGTTTGGGGAGGATGAGCAGTGAGCGGTTGAGGGGCTTTCCGAGAGAGGGCGGGGCCACGGGGAGGAGGCGGGGCTAAAAGAGGCAAAAGACATGGAAGAGCCCACGGTAATGGGCCGGGGCTGCCTGAACAGGGCTTTAAAATCGCAAGGGGGTTGTGGGGATCAGCGTGAGCGTGGCGGAGGGTGCGTTTGCTCGGCTCTGCCTGCCCTAAGCCGTTTGCCTCCTTCTCCTTACGTCCCTCTCTCTCTTGACACGCGTTCAAACACACAAACGCTCACAAACACACACATACACGCTGTTCAAATACTCACACTCCCTATCTCTGTCACAGAAAAGCAGGGTTGATAAGGTCTTTCATTCCATTGTAGAAACTATAATCATGTCCTAACTATTATCATTAGAGGTGAATTTATCACTCGTCGTTGCCGATTTTCAAAGCATTTCATTCTTTCTGTAACGTCTCTCTCCTCATATTAGAGTTTGAGTGGATGGAGCAAGATCGGTGGCGTTTGGAGGTGTGAAGTGCAAGCTCTGACTTGAGAGACCTGTAATGGCTTAGTGTAGAATCCTCTGGAAGGGTCACCTCCAGTTAACATGCATGCATCTTTTACACACAGTAGTATTGTACATAGAAACCAATGGCACTGCGGTATGAAGGCTGGACCATTCCACGCATCGCTCCTGTCAACCCTGCTTTCACTTTTCTCTTACTTGGTCTTTTACCTGTGTTACTTCAATAGACGCCGCTCCTTTTGGCAAAATCTGTTGGTCAGGCAAAAATGTGATGAAAAGTTCCGTATAAATGGGCTGTTCTGTCAACTGATAGTGCTCACTTTGCAATGCTGTTGTGTTCCCTGTGCTAGCAGGCAAGCTAACCAGTGGCTATTAACTGTCACCCCCGCCCAGAACTGTTCCTTCATTTATTTCTGTCGCGTTTCGTCAAGTTCTGAATTTGAATAGTTTACTTTCTAACATTTTAAATTATTGAAGAGTTTTATTTCTATATATTTGGTGCACATTTCACTGGCTGAAGTTATGAAGTTTACAGAACTGTGGTTGAAACTGTGGTCTTCAAGTAGGCTTGAATATTAAAAAAAAAAAAAGGGAACGTGTGAAGCAAAAGAGGCACGGAGAGGGTTCGTCTAGTGTTAAGTCGGGATTTATGAAGTATTTGGAAACGAGTGGTAAAACCTGCAAACTGTTCTCGTCGAGTTGAGAGGACTTGTGTAATGGAGAAGAGAATGTACGTGGAGGACGTTTTGGTTTTGACATTAGGAAAGTTTCACTTTTGTGTTTTGAGGGTGAAGACTGAAATTTCGGCTCAGAGTGAAAGCACCAGATTGTGTCTCGGTTGTTTCAACCCTTGTATATGTCACTGAGAAAAGTCATTCCCCTAGGGACTAAATCCATAAAAAACTGTAGTTGTTAAACAGAGGGAAAATGTGGAAACTCTTTCAAAGTCTCTGTAGCATAGCAAACGTACAAAGCCACAGTTCCAAGTGCCGCCCCACGTGAATGAACCAAGATGCTTTTATTTGGTTGTAGCCTTAATTTGGGGTCTTATTCAAATGTTTGGGCCTCTCAAAATTGACTGCTTTGTTTTATCCGACTGTTACGGATCAGTCTTGTGCCAAAAATGGTTTTGCTGTTATTGGCTCACACGAAATGCTGACATCTAAAAAGTACTTGCTCAATAGATTGCTCAAGAGAGCTGACCGAATACTATCGAACGGATGCTGTTTTCTACCAAATCGGGGCTGTTGTTATAAATCAGTCGTGGTGTTATTCATATCTCACATTTACAGTCAGACTGATCTGTGGCTTTGCTTGTTACACATCAACAACAAACAAATGAGACGCTCCAATTGTTTCCTTTAAAATACTGAAGCAATTCCACTTCACTTTATCTGCCACTAAATAACTCTAAACAAAGTTATTGCGTGGTTGGGGTGTTGACGTGTCTTAATGTTATGCTCTATTTATTTGAATTTCACAGACGTATTGTGGAAGGTTTACGTCAAATGCTGAATATGCTATGCTCTTAGTTTATGTTCTGATAATAACTGATAAAATGGATTTTAAAAGTGATGCACACTGAAATCATTTGTTTGCGTTTGTTATTTGCTGTGTCATGTGTTCCGTTTACCTTATTTAGTGACCATTCCTGTGTTCGTCATGGTTTAATATGATTATTAGCATTCCTAAGAAACAGGTTTTGATGGAAGAATAACAGCAACAGTGTGTCATGGAGCTGAAATCAAAATCTCTTAACGCTGTCTATTCACAACAGTATCGCACTGTGCATCATTCAACATTGTGTGTGGTCGTCATCCTGGAAACATGCTATCTGATAAAAACTGGAATACGGTTTACTCTTTGAACACTGATATATTTGATGCCTCCCTCCCCAGCCCTCCCCTCAGCATCAGATACTGTCCTCTCTCTTTTTTTTCATTTATTGAAAACAAAAGCCTCATGTGTGGTTGTACTGTTTTAATTTCCATCCAGTTTGGCCTTTGAAAACCACTATTGACAATATCCCTTGAAATTGACAAAAGAAATAGTTCAGGTTGAGTAGTAGAAAACTTACTGTCCTTGTTTGATCACTAGTATGTGAACAATGCCTAATGTCTTGTGTAACAAATAAAATGAATTAAACTATGAATGAAATGATAGAAAAATAAAAAGCACATGGCAAACCTGGAAAAACCCTGATAATGTTTTGCATTTCTTTTGAAGACGTAGTAACCACATGCAGGTGAGTAACCTTTTCAGAGGGGGATTATCCATACATACAATAATATTTTATATACACGTACTAAAACATCAAACTTATTAATAGAATTTTTAATAATTACAAATGGTTCAAATAGAGGAATCTGCCTTCGACTAATAATTATTTCATGATGAAATATAAGAAAGATCTGCCAAATATCTTTTAAGTTGTGAACTGGAATAGTGTGCAAGACATTCTGGAGCTGCAGCACAAATGGACATTTTACGGTTGCCATGTGAACAGAAGAACATAGTGTCTCTGTTGTAGATTCAGAACACAGCTTGAATTCAGTTCAAATTCAGTGATGGAAAAGACACAACGACCTCTTTCAGTCCTTCACTGCATTAGGCAAACCATACATCCTCTTTAATTTTGTGTTTGCAGCTCTCTCTTTTCTGTAGACTATAATGTCACCCTCACTTTCACACTTTTGTAACCACACCCGTGTTTCACTGCTCCTTACAGAATATTGGTCTCATTCAAAGTGACTGTGGCAGCATGTTATTTGAGCCCCCGTGGAGTCCCAGTTGTTGTTCATCCTTTGTCCAATAACCATGCCCTGATTATTGTTGTGACCTGAGCTGTGCAGCAGGGCGGCAGCAAGGTGGAGCTGACTCAGTTAGGGTTACACATGATCCACCACGTAACTCTCATATGGATGACCCAGTAGTCTTTCTATCTCTGCCTTTGGCACCACCCAACACTTGCCTAGGTGGCGTTTTCGCACTGTATCTTTCAGTGTCTTGTCCTGCAAGGTGACCACCATGCGCTCTGATCCCCACCTCAGGATCCCCCTCAGTAGAACTCCCTCCTTGTTAGGCCGATACGCACCTCCTTCCAAGTGATCCTTCACCATGGTTACACTCATGTCAGCATGCTGAAACTGGCCTGTTGGCAGAGAGAGGACACTGAGTCAGATGTGTTTTTTTTTAGTGAGATGACAGTGGAAGTCAAAGTGCTGATGTGTGCGTACCCAGCAGGCCTTGGGTCGAAGCGGAGAGGCCTTGTCCATCTGTGATGTAAAAACCCAGGTGAGCCATTTGTAGGTAGCTGGGGTGTTTATAGTGGTGGAACAGAACCAGGAAACGCACGTTTTTGGCCAGCTCGATCCAGCAGCTGCGATGGTTGTCCACAGTAACCGTCACACCTTGCCTTGTCACCGATCCCTGCTGATTGATAGGAAGTCTGTCCCGCCCTTCCCCTTCCACGACTACTGCATCCAATGAGAGGGTGATCATAATATCACCAGAGCTTCCTGTGGCCGAGGAAATAATGAGCTGGTCAAAGTAGGTTCGGGAACGGTCCTCGACGCCATGCTTGGAGGGAGCTCCCATTAGGTGGCCATCTACGATGATCCCTTTAAGGAGAAAACAAACTCATTTAGTGATGCACTTTAAAAGTCATACTGTGCCAACATTTATGAGGTTACTGTAATGCATTTGTATTCGTACCTCTCTCTGGGTCCTCTAACAGTCGAAGAACATCGTTGGCCCGACCGTCTACTGTGAAACACAGGTTCTGATGCAGCTTTGGCAGCTGGACCACAAAATGAGGATCTCCATCAACTATAACAGACAATTTTCAATATAAATACAACAGAGTGCATGCCTTCTAAAAGTATATTTGAAGGTGTAATTAAAAACAAATGTATAAATTTAGGCCCCTTGACCTGATGAGGAGAATACTCGGACGGTGCTCAGTCTGGATGGAGGTTCTAAAAGCACAAGACATTCAACTAAAGGACAGTCCTCCTCACTCCCAAGCACTGAAACCAATGACAGGACTAGACATGTACTGAAAGACATAGCTCTGTCCCTACGTTCATTTACATGTTAAATAAGTCACGCAGCCGTGTGTGAAACCTTACCAAATGATCCTGTATCAGCGTCTGCAGTATCGTCCCCTGAAAGACATCAGGTATACATTTGACATGAAACTAAAATAAAAAAAAACAAACAATTGCCCTCAGATGAGCATTCAGAACTTACAAGCATCATAGTTGAGATCGTAGTCATAGTCGTAGGTGGCATCGTAATCTAGGAAATTAAACAAAACATTAAGACACCACATCAGCTTTAGTTACACGAGAAGAGATGTACAAGACACAGTATAAAGAAATAATAGAATTCTCACCTTTCACAAGGTCAATATCTATAGAGAATACAAGTAAATAACAGTTAATGCTGCCATCCAGTTACACATAATCTCATTTAAATATACATGTAAATAAATACATTTTTAGGTACATTTTAGGCAGGTGAAAAAAGTGGCTTGGTTATAAAGAGAGGAAGTTCACCTTTTCTCTGAATCTGAATGGAAGTAGAGACATCTAGTGGAGAGATGAAGAACATTCAGTTAGGGAAAAAATAAATTCAACCGCAGAATAAATATTCAGCGCACATCCTCTCAGGGCAGAGAAAGGACATGGTTGATTCAGTGAATGATAGACTAAAAATAGTTCAACTTACCCAGAAGCCCTGCTGCCTCCCACAGTCTTGGCCCTTCTGTTACACCAGGCATGGGAGCAAAGGTTGCTGAAATCAGGGTGGCGATACTCAGGTCCGTGTCTACACCTGAGTTTGTACTGTTGTCTACCAGAGCTGGAGCCGGGGCCGGCGTGGGAGAGGTGAGAGGAGACAACTGTTCAGGCAGAGCAGTGGTGATTACCGGCTGATGAATGTCTGTAGCAGATGTGCTGCTGCTGTTCTCTGCCTCAAAGGAGGGCACAGTCGCTTTGGCAGGAGGCAGAGCAGTCCTCGCTGTACTGGGCTGAAAGGTCAGTGGTCTCCCATGAACAGCTCCGGTTTCAGTTCTGGATGAAATGAGCGGAGTTGTAACACTGGTGGTCGGTGTTAGCGTTGTGGTGGATGGTTTCAAAGTTGGTGGAGGGACTGTGGAGACTTTTCCAGGTGCAGGGGGTGAGGCTGTCTTTAAAGCATTGAGCAGAGAGGTGGACATCCTACCAGCAGGAGGAGGAGAGGCTGTTTTAGACACATTTTGGGAAGGAGTGGGCTTTTTACCAGAGAATGGCGCCGGGGCAGTTTTGGTGGTGCTGGGACTTGAGGTTGTAGTGGTTCTCTTGGACGGTAACACTTTGGCAGTGGGCGGTGTTGGTGAGGTTTTTTTAGGCTGTCCTGGGGGCGGCTTAGGAGGGACTGGTTTTGTTTTATTAGGCCTGGGGTTAGAAGATAAGTTGTGCATTTTTGCAGCACCAGCAGCTGATGTTTTGGTAATAGCAGTAGTAGTTGCTGTCGTGGTTATAGTAGCTGCTGTGGTGGGTCTTGCAGTGGTTGGAGTTGGACCTGCTTCATCTGCATCTGGCTTGACTACCACTAGAGAAGTGACAGGTGTTACAAAGTTATATTTGAGGGAAAGGTTGGTGGCCTTTTCTGCCAGTAACCTTTGCATCGCAGGGTCAGTAGTGTTCAGCTTGGCCAAAAGAAGCTCTTTAATGGTGAAATATGCCCAGAGACGATGCACAAAGCTGGAAATCCCTTCTAAGCTTCCTGAACAGTCGTGCAGATCTTCACTCTCCTTTCCTTTTACGGGGGAAATCAATACGTCATTCTCAAATTTCACACGCCGCTTTGAATCAGTGGCACTCATTGATATTTTTAAGTCCTTAATGCCTGTTTTGACTCTCCCAGCCACCACTAACTCTGAACCCTGAAAATAGTTAGGAAAGAGGGAGCAGGTGACATCAAATGCCTGATCATCCAGGTAGGACAGCTGGATGTCTGATAGCAAAGGGCTGGCTACTTCATCATAGAAACCCTTCAGCTGCAGCGCTGCGTCTGCATCCTCATACACCATCCTAGCCACTCCTCGGTTATCCAGAGCCAAACGTTTCAAAAGGAGGAAGTCTGCATCGTCTCCAAACGCAAGGCCGAACAAAGAGGCCGAGCCCAAAGCCTTCTTGGCGTTATTGAGGATGGTGTCACCGGCCGTTACTCCAATGGTTGCCTCCCCATCTGTGAGAAAAATGACCAGAGGGACACGACGAGATGAGATGCGGCTGGAGGAACCGGAAGAAGAAGGGTTGACCAGCTGGGCTGCTGAAAGCAGAGCTGCATTAATATTGGTCCCTGAAACAAGAAAGGACAAAAAGAACAATTAGTCTTGCCAGAAAACACATGAAAAATGATCAACTGTGGATACGCAACTCAGACTAGATCACATTTTGACTCACATCCTTCAGCAATAATCCTCTTAACAAAGTCTTTGGCGTCTCGTACATTCTGCCGAGTCGCCCGCACTGTTCGCCCTTTCTTCCAGGTTTGAACCTTATCTGAGAAGGTTATGATATTAAAGTGGTCTCCCTCCCTAAGGTCTCCCAGAATGGTGCTCATGGCCTGCTTGGTCTATTGATAGAAATAATGAGAAATCCTGCATTAACTTCATCAGAACAGTGTCATAATTTCGAAAGTATCCTTGTGATAGAATTCTTGCCTCTTCAATGTAGAGCCTTACACAGCGCGTGCAGTTTTGTAAAAGCATCTTACCTGTTTTATCTTGGTGCCTATCATTGAGCCACTGATGTCGATGACAAATATAACATCCTTAGGAACTACCGGGAGCCCTCTGGGTGCAAAGTAATGCACGAAGTAGCCATCATACACCTGAGAGAGACAGAGAACGCAAAAGTAAAGGGGGAGTAGGCAACATTTGTACAAAACGTATTTTTATACTGTGACACAAATATCCATACTGGTGTACTTCACACGGTAGAAATGAAATAAAGGTGCTTACCTGGACATCACCCATAAGGTCTCTGAGGTCCACGTCATACTGAATGATGAAGTCTGCATTAAGACCTTTGGAGGAGACACTATTCTGCTGCTGCAAGGTGGGACTATAGCGAACCTGAGCACAGCTAGCGCTCCGCTCAACGTGAGTAGACGCAGGGGCATCTGCATCACCTGCAGTGAAATATTGTTACCATGTCAGTACAATTCACAAAGTTGTAGCCAGTTAAAAGTTAAAGAGCAACGTTATCATACTAACATACTACTTAGAACTCTAATACTATACAGGACATATTGCACTGGCATATTATGCAAATAATGCATCAGTGGGTCTAATAAAACAGACTGTGTCTAGTCTGTGATGTTTTACCTTGAGCATTGTTGGAGAGCAGTCGGCTTGTCTTTAGGGGAAGCACTTTGATGAAACTGATGCCTGTCCTCTCTGTTATACTGACATCTAACGTTAGGTTCTGCACTGGCTGTCCCGGCCTCAGACCCAGGCTGAGCTCGTAGCGGCCAAGTCGACGAAGTAACAGCTCCTCATACGTCAGACAGAAGGACATCTGAGCTCCTGATGGCACACTAACTGCCACACGAAACTTCTCAATCTCCCTCTCTCTGGGACAACACAGAGTGAACGGTTAAGCAGTCACATTATGGGGCATCTTAGGAACTATTACAAGTCTACAAAACATGTAGCGTAGTGCGTCAAATTGAAAACATGTCACGATGTTTCAGAAAACTAGATAATAGTAGAATAGGTAACAATTTTGCTTGGGACTGACTTTGTAGCGACAAGTCCGGCTGTTTTTCCTTGCTTCTTAGCAGCATCGTAAATTTTCCTGGCAGCAGCTCTTTCCTTCACCTGGGCTACATACACCTTGCCATTGGAGGTGCTGATGGGATAAGGGAAAAAGGAAGAAGAAATACAGTAGGTCTCTGTGTGACTCACAGTAGTCAGATTATGTTACAGTTAGAAACACGCTGGCCTGCATTGAGCTCTTATGCATGATTTATTTTATTTTGCTTCTTGTATTTCCAGATCCGTCACAAAGCTGGGCTATGTGCTTCACAAACACGCATCATGTTTGTTTACAGATGAAGTTCATGCTACGTGAAGGGGAGGTGGGGTCGTAAAGAGGCTGAGTGGAAAAGAGTAATTTCCCTCTGAAAACAGGATTAATGAAGAGAGATCTTGCATGCTGATGACGCTCCAAGGGAGTGCCGCTATGTGCTACACCCTGCAAAATCCCAACCAAAGCCAACGGTCAAAAGTGTGATCCAATTCACACAGTAGATTTTTAGTGACCACTGATGTCACGTGACGAGGTGCTAAATTAAGGTCAAGTGCTTTGAACAAATACATCCAAAGAGAAAAAAAACATTAAGGGCTAACTAAAATAAACCCACAGGTTTGAAGCGGGACTTGTTTGAGACAGAATGGCATGAGAGAGCAGAGTGGAAAATGGAGGCGCTTGTATTTATATGTGTGGCCGAGGGGGTAAAGGAATGGCAGTACATCAGTGAGTTTCACACAGAACACAGAGTTCTTAGTTTCAGAAACAGGAATGCCAAGGACCTAACGCAACACACGTCTGCCACAGCTCTTTTCCTCTGGGTATGTGGTGACGTGCTGACGGCCATATAGCTTCTGAGTGTGCATGCATGTATGTTTAGTTGTGTGTGTCTGTGACAGAGAAAGAGAGAGATGTGAAGGATTATGGCTCCAGACTCACACATACTTAAAAAATAAAACACGCGAGCACACAGTGGATGCAGGTGAGTGTGTATGTAGCGTATCTAAACTGGCAGTGTGCCTTGGTAAACTGTGCAGGGGAGAAAAGGGGGACTGGGCAAACTCCTGTCATTTTCTCTATTAACTTTCTGACTTCCATTTACAAAGCCTGGTATTCATCTGCCCTCTGGTTTCCCCCCTCCTGACCTGCTTCCGCTTCCAAATCCAGCTCCAGGCTGCCTGTTTGGCCTGCAATGTTGACTTATTTGTTTTGTTTATATTTAGCATTTTTAAAGGAGAGTGGTTTCCAACCCTCTTAGTAATCAAATTATGCACCGCCCCTGGACCGGATTTCTATTTCCTTACATAATTCCCCCGAAGTTTTATTTCTGAATTTTACCCATCAACAACAACATCACTTTTATTTATTTCTACAGGGAGGCTATTATCCAGAAAAGGTTTTGAGTGAGGAGGACACATGTTCCATGAGTTTCCACGAAAGCAAATTTTGCTTTTACGGAGATTCAAAGTAAAAGGAGTGAAAGCAAATAAAGGTAATAGAATTGAAAAGTCAGACAGGCAGTGTATAGGTGACAAACATGATGACTTACATGGTGAAGTTGGAGATAAATGCGGAGGACGGCAGGTCCACCTCAAAGGCTGCCTCTTTGGTGATGGGGAGCTGGTTCCAAACTGAACTCTGGACTGTGGTAACAGCATAGCGGGACACCACTGAACACTTCACATGGTAGTCTGTCACCTTCAGCTAGTGACATTACAAGTAAAAATGTAATCACTAAAAGGGTGAAAGGGGAACATCTGCCAACATCTGACATGTGTGAAACTCATTTAAAAGCAGAAAAGACAAATCAGACAGATCAAAGGTGTGTTTGTGATATGTTTGTGATATGACACCACCAGTCAGGACACACTGGAGCAGACAGCCGTGAGTGCTTATTTAAACACAAGCTACTACCACCAGACAGACAAAAAGCAAAAAAAGTCAACCTCGCATATAAATGTTTTTCTTTTTCCCATATCACAGTTTGCCCCGCATCGCCCTGACAAGTCAACCACACAGCACAAAGCAGTTCCCTGCATGGTGTCTCTGCCCTCCTCTTGTTTACTTGGGTAACGCTGGCGCCTGCTGAGACCAATCTGGTCAACACCGGCCACATTACTGCAGGACGAAGCGACAGGCATGAGGAAAAGAGCCACATCATCCCTCTAGCTCGCTGGTAAATCGGAAAGCTGTGGTTCACGCTGTACAGACAGAATTACTGTATATTCGGGTATTTGCTTCACAGTTAACACTGAAGCAAACAGAGTTCAAACCACAGTGGAGCTACTGATGATACCCTGAAAGGTGTCGGGGGGTTTTCTCTGTCTGGGAGGCTTATTCTGAAGTGAAAAATGTTGCAAAAACAGGAGTACAGAGCTGTTCTTTAGCTTTATGTATGTTGTTTTTGCATGCTTACCTCGGGTGATTTCATATGCTATAACATGCAGGGGCAGAAGCAGATACAACAACAACTGTAATACATTATACATTAGTAAGAGCACACACTTACCACTGGCTTTGCTGGTTTACTTTGCCGTCTCACCCTCTGGAAAAGACACAAGGCTGCAAGTCAAACAAGAACTTGGGTAGCTGTGTAAAATATGCGCTGGGTGTTTTTAAGAAAGAGAACATTGTAAGTAAAAATGCCATTTCTAAGCACCATAGTTTGTTCAGAAAGACCTATTTTTTAGGTTATCTTCACATGAGAAGGCTTGTTCAAGATTTTGTGTCAAAATACTCTGAATCAAAGCCATTCATGAATTGAGGGGAAGTGGAACTGGAAATAAATGCTTTCACTGTACACAGGGCCAGTGAGGGTGTACTGTTTGGTTTCAAATGTTAATTTTGCACACAAGTCATTCCTGTGTCAATATATTACCACATATCCTGGACATTGCTGGGAATTTAACATGAATAAATAACTTTAATAGTGGAAACCCTTTATAGGATACCATAAAAAAGTTAAACAGATATATCAGACAGGGGTACAGGATACATTTTGTGCAGGCCTTTTTGCTCTGTGACCCTTTAAACTTGTAAAATATACAACATTTTGCAGATCAATAGTTTAACCATGTACTTGCTGATGGGGTGATGAGGTCGAGAAACGGCTATTCCAGTTTCATTTAAATACACATTCAACAACATAAATGGTCATTTAGACTGAAAAAGGGTTGTGCTTCCATAAGCAACAGATGCCATGCTGACTTTCAACCTGACAAAAAGGTCTGAGTAAAAAAAAAAAAACAAAAAAAAAAAAACATCCTCACCTGTAAAAGTACTTTTCCTCCTAGGTGCACCTCATAATCTCCCGATAATCCCTCTTGCACATAAAAAGTGAATAATACTAAAATGCACTGAATTCTTAAGTTAAGCATGTCCATTATAAAACAGGTTTGAGGCTCCAAAATAAGTTGAAGAAGTTGCCCAGTAGTCTCACGTTGTCAACAGGAGTGAAGCAGCTCGTACGCAGGACGCGGCGCACACACCTCACATTTTACCCAAGTTATTTTTATTTTTTATTTTTTTTTGTCTGGGGCAGTGTTTTCCCCTCCCTCTGATTTAGGGATAACGACTAAAGTGGAATTCTGATAAGAATTAAACGTCCATCAGGTGAAAGAAACGAGCGTGTCACGAGGCGCGAGGTTCCTCCAGAAAGCTGCACGCGGCGAGTCCGTTCAAGTTAAAGCAGCTCCCAGTTTGGGCTCGTGCATACTGGAAATTTCGCGGACTGCTGCCACCGAAGACCACGAGAAATGACGGATTATTAACCCCTGCTCGACTATCCGAGGAGACGCGACGCTACCAAAACATCTCCTCCCCTTCCTCTCCCTTTTCCCCTGCTCCGTGGGAGTGCTCCCAACAAGTTCTCCGATCCGAGTCATATTCCGCTATTTAAATTACTTCCAAATGCGCGTTCTCCTTTCCCCTTCACTTCACAGGGATCCATTATTGGTTGGAAAGAACAGAACATTGTTGTTGAGTTAGGGGACACGTTTGCTAAATTTACCTTCTGGGCCAGACGTAACAAAAGTGCCAATCCATCACAAAAAAAAAAAAAAAAAACAGTTCTGACTAGTAATGCGAGTTTTGTATAATAATCAATGACATGTTCGAGGTATCTCTCATTAAATAATTTATTTACATCATCCCATCCAAGCCTCTTGGATTTGGGTATGGTATCTACATCAGAAGTGTTTCATCCAAGTCACGTCTATAACAAAATGATTTGTTTGTTTGGTTGCTGTCCATGGTGCTGATTTCTTCTTCCATAATTAGATCATCAACAACATATCATTTATTATCTGTACAGTTGCATGTGTTTGTAGACTTAAGCCACGATGATGACAAGCTTCCGACATTTTTAAGTGTGTGTTTCTCATCCTCTCGACGTTACTTCTTCTTTGCCATTTGTAAACAATACGACACTTTCAAAATGTAAAAAAAAAAAAGGAAAAAAAAAAGGAAACAGACTGATAACATCTCACAGACATGTCGAACACAGAGTCTCTTCACTGCAGGGGGAGCCCCACCTGCCCCTGTTAACTGGAGTCCATATCTAATATTTAGTGAACTTCAGCAGCAGTACATCCAGTTTCTGTCTGTGTCTGTTTCTCCGGTACTTATATGTGGTCAGGAGCGGTCTGCAGAGCTTCTTCTGGGTTTCTGCTGACATTAACATTCTGCAAAAAGCATCACAACAACTCATATTTAATACCAGAAAGGCTGTCATTTGACTTTCTGCTCACAATCATTCTAAATTATGAAGTATGACTAAATTAGATGACGTTAAATATATAGACCTAGTTCACCTCTGCATAAAGATTACTACCACAGACTAATTCTTGGCAAAGCTCAGTATCTATTATGATGACTATACTGTAAAATTGTGGACACTTACCCCTGGTCTTTCTCTGTGTGTGTTGACTGCTTCAATATTTAGGAAAAATGACTCCACTTTACAGCCTGCATTTGTGAGGAAGAAGGTCAGACCGTCAGGGAAAGAATTACAGAGACTGGACACTTTATGCACTTAATGGTAGCCACCTACCATAGGCTATAGGTGTAAGTTTGAGCACCGTGTGCAGGGGGCATCTGAGATAGGGCAGCTCATCTTTAGAAAAAGAGAACATGGTTGAAAGAATGTATTGCATAAAGACAGCATAGGCATAGCAGGGGGAAATGTAAATGGATTTATAATTCTTTAAATGTGTTTCAGGGAAGTAGAAAAGAAGAGCCCGTCTTTTCTGTACCTGCAGGTTTGTCTAGAAAGTAGGCCAGCAGGCAGCGCATCACAGCTTGGTGGCAGATAACCAGGACATTTTCCTGTCGTTCCAGCTCCATGATGACCGGCTCTAGACGATGTACCAGATCCTCATAGGACTGGACGCAAGACAGAATAATTCAAGAGTTTATCAATTATTCAGCCAGACTCATTCATCCCACCTTCTCACCGGCATGTATACTGTACGATGCTATCAACCGTTACCTTTCTTACTTAAAACCCTTTCAGACAAGTGTAAGCAGTGTGTCACAGTGTATTCAGTCACTCACCTCACCCTTTGGGTAGCGGTAACGATACTTGTCCTGGTCTCTCAGCGCAAACTCTTCTGGGAAGTTCTCCTGGATCTCCTCGTAGGTTAGCTCCTCACATACACCCTTAGTTGACACACATTGACGATTACTAAAACAGCTTATCTACAGGCTTTACAGTTGGAAAGTTAATTAAACTGTCACACAGGTCATCAAAACCTACCAACATTTGTAAAAATCACTTTATGTTTGCATATAGAGATGTACATTATAAACTCACAGCGTCTATCTCATTGAGGGCCTTCCACTGCTCATACTGGACTCCCAGAGCCTCTGCAGTCTGGATGGTCCTCTTCATGTGGCTGGTCCACACCTTCAGGTCTTTGATACTCTGACCACGCATGAAGGTCGCCAAAGCATTGGCGTACTGGAGAGAAAAGTGTGGTTTTAAACATTTTACATATTTTTACTTTTAAATTAATGAATTGTTGACTTACTGACTTACTTTCTGGCCTCGCGGGGACAGGCCTGCATCTCCTCCGATGCGTCCTAAAAGGTTGAGTTCGCTCTCTCCGTGGCGGCTCAGGTAGATGGACCTCGGTGTGACGTGGATGTTCATGAGGTAGTAGACTATTCTGCTCTGAATGTGGTCCTGCACTCGGTTCACCAGGTACCTACTGCCCACATCGAATATCTTGATGTAGGACAGCTTCCTATTTGGAGAAAAAAAAATGTGTTAATGAGGTTTGTAAGATTTGGTGTCCTGCTTTAATATCACATGAGGAAAAGCATCACGGGTAGCTACCTGTCTTTCTCATCGTCAATGGACATGTAGCTTGCTCTGTAACAATCAATGCGCTGAACGAAGTCTTCCATTGCTTCATCTATGTCCCGATCCACATAATCTGGACTCCCAAACTTAACTTGCTGGAAAGTAAAGTCATCTTGGCATTACATTGGAACTTCTCTGAACTGTTAACCTTATAATAAAGTGAATGAAGCTCCTTCTCACCTTGATATTCTCTGCAATGATTTCAGGGTCTTCACAGATTGATTCCACAAAGAAAACCTGTGTCATTGAAAAATTATGACTCATCAAATATCAGCTTGTAAAATATTGCTCTACTAGATTTTCTTTTTTTTTTTTCTCCTGTGACTCTTCCTTATTTGTACTTACCTTGTAACCCCTCTCTTTTGCATAGCTTATAATAATCGCCCTCCTTTCCCTGGTGGTGTTAGTAGCATCAAACACCTGGAATTAAAGATAAGAGACACATTTAATATATAGATGTGTAATGTATGTAATATATAAATATAAATATATTACATTTATATAAATATAAATATAATATTGGAAAATATCATTATTATGTCTCTTAATTACAGAACAACACAGTTTAAAATTTTCTACATAACACACCACTGAATATATGATCATATATTTAAAACACATATGAGCACATTTTGTTTTATATATTACATTTTACTACAAATAAAAATCAAAAGAACAATAATTTCATTGAATCATTTCCTATCTTCTTTCTAATTTTCTTGTCTGCAACATTTAGTCCACTGACTGCATTTGCTCATATCTGCACCAGGTGTCTCTTCTCACTGTTATGAAAGCGCGTTTTCTTCTCAGATTTCATTTTTAGGAGCTGTCTTGTCATGTTTTCCTCATGTTTTCCTCACAGTTTCAGTTGTCCTCATACTCACGGCTACTTGTCCCTGTTCCCTTGTGAAGTAGGCTGATACATCTTTGAGGGCAGCTGCTGCACAGGCCCTGAAAGAGATGTTGCACTCAAACAGGCGAAGAAGCAAAAACTACAAAACACGAGTGAATGATGACTGTGATAAGAAAACCGCATAAAGGAGAAATCAAACAATGCATGCAGACTTTTTCCACTGTGGCTATCAGCAGTGACAGATCTCATATTTGTCGTGCACAGTTCATTACAAATCAGTCGGCTCAAGGCTGTGTTGCTCTTACTTGCGGATCCTCATGGCCTCTTCATTGTCAGGTTTAAAGAACTCAAAGTTCTTATACGTCTTCACAGCTTCCCTGCGATACTGGCCCACATTAAACACTACGGGGATTTGAGACGCATAGGTCAGGTCGGTAAACATTAAAATACATTCATTTCCTTGGGCCTTTTCTACTTTCAAGCAAGGATATGAGTTGAAAACTGACTTTTTGTGGGAACTCCGATCCAGTTCAGGTAGCGCGTGAGTTTCTTGGAGATATAAGTCTTCCCTCTGGCTGGCAATCCCACCATGACAATCACCGTGGGAGAGTTACAGAACTGAGGCACAGAGGCTGAAATGAAAATAAACACGGAGGCACGTAAGACATTAGTTACTGTGTGTTGCTGATACTGCAAATGTTGCATATGTGACGCATCGTTCAGCAGAAGAGCATTTGTTCAAACTGCAATCCACTTTCAGCAGCTCTGTGAAACAGGAAGGACATGTGTTGTATGTGTGAGGTGTGCATATGTGCACCACTGGCTGCCAAGGTAATCTTCATTAAGAGGGAGAATAAGAGCTCCCAGATCAAGCTCAAATGTCTGTGAACTGATGTAGTGAGTCTTATGGCTTATCTGCCTGCTCGGTAGTGCACTGTGTCACAGAAAACTAGATAAACAAAAACAAAAGCCATGTGAAGACATTAGAATGAAATAATAATTGCCATATAATGCTAATAATAGTCAAATACATCCCTAAAGAAGCAAGGAACAGCTTACAATGACAGGAT
This sequence comes from Coranthus polyacanthus, assembly GCA_037367275.1. Classification (NCBI taxonomy): domain Eukaryota; kingdom Metazoa; phylum Chordata; class Actinopteri; order Kurtiformes; family Apogonidae; genus Coranthus; species Coranthus polyacanthus. The sequence continues at coordinate 5,110,101 of JAPQRN010000025.1, read as the reverse complement.
TCTCCCTCTTCTCTCAGGTACCTTGGAAACAACCAGAGCAGCCTGGTGTACTGTGCCATATGGCTAAGAAAATCCTCATAATCCCTTTAAAATGTACTAAAATATCACTCCCTTGCATGCAGATGGTTACAAACAACTCAATATTACACAGCAAGCAATATGCAACATGCTTCTATATAACTGTATTCTTACTGGAGAAATCTAAGGCCCTGATTTGGACTCAGATTCACGGTATTTAAACAGAAACTTACTGTGATAACAGAGACGCTGAGATGCTGTGTAATCAAATGCAATCAAGTAATCTTTGTTACAGCAACTTCTGAGATAAAGCAGAACTGTCATTTAGCTCCATACAAGTGTCACATATTGAAAGAAAGCGTCCAACCGCCCTTGTTCATTTTTCTTACCCCGATATGACCCAGTTGTTGCATTTTTGTCTGTCTCTGATGAAAAAAAAAATGGCAGTAATTTATAAGGCAGACTGCAGGAGTGCTTGTCAGTTATCTATACCCATAACTGCCCGGATGCGTTGTGTGTCTATACAGAGACATGGAGATTGTCAGACTCCAGGCTGTTCGATTATGAATGGAGTATGCTGCATCAGCGAAATCCTCAAAGGACCACGTCAGTGACTGAAAAGAGAGCCAACTCGGACCCGGCTTGGTCCAGCCTGGCTGTCGTCCCACGTCTGACTCCTGTTTCTCTCTCAGATTGCTGCCTGACTACCTGCATCCTCCAACGGGACCTGCCTCAGTAGCAAGAGGAGGGAGGTCAATGCTGAAGAGGCAGCTTTAAAGCATTCATTTGTTACTGCTTTATCACAAGAGGAGCAAAGTTTAGCCAACAATAGCTTCACCTGTTAAAACAAGTGAGTTAGAGCAGAGGCAGAACAAACAGCAGAAGGACAGAACAGGTAAATGCATCCTATCCTCTTTTCAAGCTGAGCTGTGTGTCACTGCACTTACATCCCCTCCTACGGTTCAAGTTGCAGCCCATCCATGGCACCCAGATCTTGAGCAGTGGAGTCTGTGTGAGTTTCTTCTGCTCAATGGCCGTGTTAATGATAAGAGCCATGAGGCCTGGACGTACAACAGAGAAGCAGGCGCGAACGACTGAGGCGCACGGCTCTATCTGTGTGGATACTGTGATGTGTGCTTCACTGAACTCTACCTACTGCAGGTCAGGTGACTGTTGCTAAGGACAGACACTTGGTAAGCAGGAGGGGGAGGACCTGAGGCCATGCTGCTTGCCTGCCTCTCCGTCTGTTTCATGATTTAAAAGGCCTGAGGGGAGCTGCCAAAGTCCTTGTGGTGATGTCAAACAGCGGGGAGGAACCATCCAAATCCATCCGTGTACATCTGTTGTTTTGACACAGCTGGTTTCTCAGCCAGAGTAAGAGTAAATGAGTCATATGAGACAAGTGTAACAAAGTGGGGAACATGTACAAATTAGTATGATAAGAGCTGACACGACACAAGCTTATTGTTTATCACCCTGTGCAGTGCAGAGAGGGGCGTCCCCTTTTCTTGCCACTAGAGGGCAGTAACACATTTGCTTTAAGTCTGGGATACAGCGGGAAATCATTGCTGACACGTCACAGCTCTTATAAAAGAAACATGGCAATGGGACAAACAGTTTGTGCTAGTCATGCCTTTTCCTAGATATAAAACCACAGCAGACATTTAGATGTTTTGTGCATGTGGAGACTGAATCAGATAACACTGGACCTTACACGTTGAAATGTAAATACAGATATTAACAGCAAATGCTCCAATAATCTATAATCACTATGCACATTAGTTACTTTAAAGTGTGAGGTGGAGTTAGTTTTACAGGATAGTGGTGAATTGTTTTTACCTCACCAACTGTTTTTGATCTGCCATGCAGATGAAAGTGCGTCTCAGAAGTTTGCATACATTAAGTCCACTGTCTTTAAAGCTTCCAGAAATTGGTGTCATGGTCTCAGAAACTTCAGATAGGTCATTGTCATTAGTCAGTACCTGTGGCTGTATTTTAGTGTCTCCTTTCATAACTACTGTCATTTTACTTGGCGTCAAGGGAAAGTCTAACGAAGTCAGCCAAGACCTTTCTCCTTGGGAGAATTTTCCAAACTTCTGAAGGTATTTCATTCATTTGTCCAAACAATAACACCAATAGTAATAGGACCACACAGACATTGAATCGTTCAGAAAAGAGGTATGCAGTGTGGCCATAACCTGAAAGGTTGTTACCAAGGAGGAAGTCACTACTCCAAAAAGACTAAAGTTTGCAAATGAGAACTGTGATACAGATCTGATGTAGAGGAATGTTCTCTGGTCAGATGTGACAAAAATATAACTGTTTGACCATAATGATCAACATTAACTTTGGAGGAAAAAGGGAGAGGCTTGTAACTCAGAGAACATCATCCCAGCTGTGAAGCACAAGGGTGGAGCATCATGTTGTGAAGTTCTTCTGCTGCAGAGGGACTGGTGCACTTCCTAAAACTGATGGCATCGTGAAGAAGGAAGAATTACGTCGATATTTTGAAACTTCATTTGAAGACATCAGCCACGAAGACAAAGCATGGACACAAATGCTTGTTTGAGCGGGACCATGAATCTAAGCGTACTTCCAAATGGGTAACAACAAGGCTGTCAACAAGCCCTGACATTAATCCAACAGAGCATTTGCGAGTCAAACTAAAAAGGTGGGTTTGTGCAACCCGACAAAGTGTTGTATGAAGCTTGTGGAAGGTGACCCCAGACATTTAAAGACGACGCTGCCAAATATTAATGAAGTGTACGTGAACGTTTGACCCTCAGAGAATATGATGAAATACAGAAAAAAACCTGAAATTAAAAATTCCGTCTATAATTCTGAAAATTGCAAATCACGAAACTAAAGTAGTTGGGCCAACTGAGCTAACGGAGGGGAAAATGAAATGAAGCTGAGTTTGAATGCCATGAGTCAAGAAGTGAACTTTCAAACCTCAACACTATGCCAGTCGTAAGTAAGTTGTATCAGATTATCAAGTCACACCACTCAAATTCAAACTGTAATTTCAGACAGGCGACACCACATACCTGATTGTGATCAAAGTCTAACTAGCATTTGCTCTTGGGCAGCGATTATGATTTAATGGCCAGCGTTTCCTGTTTTGGCTTCCCCATTACGAGAGGGTACATGCTATTCCAGTGGGCATAGGAGATCAGCATGTTCTCACAGACTATAGCCAGAGGGATCAGAGCTGTTCCTGTTTTCCTCTCACTTCTAATCCCTCTATGATCAGAGAGGAGGGTGTCCCACACTGTCCAAACACATATACAATATTTATCTGCAAATTCCTCCAAATATGGCAAAGGGAACAGGCATTTAAACATCCTTTTCATGCTATTTGTTTAACCTGTCAAGTCACTCCACACGTTCATCACTCTTGCATAACTGTGTCTTGCAAAGCATTTTTTTTTTATCTTTAAATATAGCTGAGTGTCGTATGAATGGAAAGGTCAACAAACAGCTGGCACGGCCGGTCAAGTTTTTTATCTTATTATTTAAGTTACCAGCTAGCGTGGCTGCTGAAGTCAACAAAGAAGTCACTTCATGAAGCTCTGCATGGAGCTCTGTACCGGTCGGCATGCTCTCTGTGTAGACAGTTCATCGGTGGTCTCACCTGCGCTGTCACACCTGCGACGCCTCAAATGTTCCAGCTGGGGAAGCTCCATTGTATGCAACCCTTCAATGAAGCAACCGGTAGAGCAGCACAATGCACACACTGATCATACGCAACAGAGCTGATGCTCTTTTTAAAGAAACTAAATCCCTCTGCCAAGTATCCTCAACCCACCCCCACCCACTTGAGCCCTCTCTTTTCACTGCACATGGACATATGATAGCAGCAGGGCTTGTCCTTTAATGTTTGCCAGGGCCAGAGTTCACAGCGTACACACATGGCGAGGGAGAAGCCACGCAGAGGGCGGGTCAAAACAAGTGCAAAGGTCGCTAAGAAAGAGACTGTTGTTGCACTTGGGAGACAACATTTATGCTTATGTACGCATCGGGTTTAATGAGCAGTAGCAAAGACAAAAAAAATACAACATTCATTCTTATCCAGTGGGGATGATGTGATATTTGAGATTAGAACCTGATGGTGATTATTTCTTCAATAAAACACAAAACATGATGATTGATTGAATTCTTCTTCTATTTGTGTCATGCACACAAAGTGCTCAACCCTCATGGGCGTACAAGACACCAAAAGCAACACTGGAGCGGTGCATTTCATTACAAAACCACAGTTTCTTTTCCCTGTTGGTTCTGTCTTCTCTGCCAACGTTGGCAAATAAAATCTGTTATAAAAAGGTTCCCTACCTGAAGCACGACTCAAGTTTTTTTAATAATCATCCCAACAAAAGAAGTGATTTTGATCTACTCACCCGAAAGACAGGCTCAGACATATACAGGGATACTGATTGAAGTAAAACAACACTTGAATGACCAGTGAGTCCAGTAAGATTCACCCTACACGCATGACATTTCTGCCTGCAGCTGGTTCAAGTGCCATTAGCTGTTACAAAAATGACCTTAGGTTTGGAGTTGGACTGTTGCCACACACTTCTGTCCAGTTAGAAATCGAATAAAAATGCCTCGAAGTATGAATGGAAAAGCACAAATGTACATTACACTCACTCTTTTGCACCAGTGTAACCATCACTATGCAGACATTTGTGTAACGTGTGGTCTAGAGCAGAGCAATTGTGAAGTCGCGAGCCAACTGTTGGGTCTTAAAATAAAACAGATGCAGTCCTGTTTTTTTCTGGCCTGTTCTCTACGTCTGTGCCTTTGTGTCGTGAAACAATGCTGACCTGAAAAAAATCAAGACAAGACAAGAAACATGTGATTGGCCTTTGTCTCCTGCAGACAAAACAATCTGTGATGAGGGAGAGAAACTGTTAATTAATCGCTAAGGTGAAAAGCTGGTGAACTTTAAAAAATAAAATGGCAAACAGCAGTGTAAAAATTAACTATGAATAGGTTGTTTTTTTTCCCAGTCTCTTTTGAATTTGTATACAAATTCATGTTTAACTTCGGCACGCTAGTTAGTTTTTTCTTTTTAGTGTGATGACATCCAGATGCTGTTTGAGTAAAAAAGGAAAATATCCGGGAGTAGGAGTGGTGATAATGTGTGTGTGGGGTGGGGTGGGG
>JAPQRN010000025.1:5083553-5100296 GCA_037367275.1 Coranthus polyacanthus | reverse complement strand
CCGAGGAGCCGAGGACCGAGGAGCCGAGAAGCGGGGGCAACAGACATTTCAATACAATGAGACATCCTTTCCTCTGCGCCACCATTTTAAATAGACGTCGGTTATATATGGCGCGTGTAACAGCTGCATCTTCTGTGTGTTATTTCGCTAGTTACAATGTTCTGATGTATTTCATGATCTGTCAGATGAGTGTTTATCTCCTACTTCCTCACTAAACGCTGCCCCCTCGTGACCAAAAGTTGTAACAGCAGGCAAACTTGTAAGACAGATTAGAACATAAATGAACCCCTGACAATGCTTAATGACATTACAAATGGACAACAAACAATGTAAACAATACACGCGTAAATAAAGAACACATCTACTTGTTTTCTGAAACACATCAAAAGGGCAAAAGTATAATAAATGTACCACCCGGCTACAGTAATAACCATGAATCAAAATGCAAAACTACCGGTTTCTGTTTAATTTAATATATTAGGTGATGTGAACAGCTGATGACAAATGGGAAAAAATAAAAAGCTACAGTATGTGCGTACACTACTAACAGCAAACAAGGGTGAAACTGAAACGCTGACAATTTAATAAGATAAAAATGAAGTAGAAAAGTTTGTACATGTCAATGAATATTATAATATATGAAAACACAAACGCGGAAAAATCATTGACTGAAGAAATGCTAGACGTGGAGACATATTTTACTATACATCAGACAAGTATTTACAACAAAACATAAAGAAATAAGTGCAATATCGTTGACTACATGTAAAAAAAAACTGTACAAGCTAAATCTTAGGACATCTCTGGACAGAAAAGAATATATCTCAACACATTGTGGGATAATCCTCTATCAACAAACAATATTTTTAGGTTATTATATTTTGCCTTTAAAATATAATTACATATCAGTAATGTAATTGTTTTTATAACAAAACTATCTTTATGACCAAACAAACATATGGTCAAGTGTCCTGAACATAATGTGTATGGTTTTTGTTTCTCTAGATTTGTGTTTGAATGTGATTTATGGATGAATTCAAGGTTGTTTTTTTTTTCAAGGTGCTGGAGTGTTTATCTGTTGTGGAATAGTGCAGACTGAGGTTATCCATATGTGAAAATCAAGGTTCATCCAACTCATTCACAGTTTCTATGTACAATGTTATTTTCTCCACAAAAGGTCCTTTAATTCCCAATCAGGGATCCATCTGGAGATATAGAAGGTTTCCTTCAGAACTAAACAATCAGTCATGAAGTCTCACTGCGGGTCAGTGAATCAGTGCGTCTTTCTGCGTGGCGTTCAGGGCCTGTAGCCCCACAGAGCGGGGTTAGCGTACGGCGAGTAGGGGCAGTTGTTGTGACAGACGCATGAGTGGATCATCATCACAGGTCGCTGCAGCAGTCTGCCGGAGGGGCAGCGGAAGGTCACCTCGGCCGTGGTGGTTTGATAAGGTGTGCAGCAACGTGAGTCAGTGCATTGTCCGCAGTAACGGAGCTGGTAAGCACGGGTGCTGTAGCAGCCCTGGTGAACGAGCCGAATGGGGCCCGGCGACATGTAGCTGGCCTTGCACTGCCCCTGCTGTCCCCACTGAGAATACAAGCACACACAAGACAGGAGAACGGTCTTAAGGCGATGTTCAGATTAGAAAGATGTCCAGGACTGCACATGGCTGTCTGTTAGTGTGACGATACTGTGGTAACTGACACCAAACTTGAATGAAGAAGAAGTTAATAAATGTGTTTTTTCACTGACTGAGGGACACATCATTTATATATTAATAATCACTAGATTAAAGACGTCATTTATTTGAAATATCAAAGTATGCTTGGGGAAAACTACTAGATACAGAGACAAAAATGGTACAAAGCCTGGTCTCTCCAGAGATCTGCAAACCCATGAAAACTACTGAAAAAACAGTCCTCATCTCTGCTTGACGTTAGCAGCTTGAAGCTACGTTAGCTGTGATTAGCATAACTCACTAACCTATTGGTTGCATTGTGGGTAGATTTTGACATGAAAAGGGCATGAATTAAAAGGCAGCTTCTTTACTTTTTCATGGAGGGTCAGTTGTTTAATTTTAAACTTGCCCACAGCAGCTCTGTCAGAAATATTTAATTCTGTGCTGCTTGAAGAACGGTTTACCACAATCCCATAAAGCAGGTCTCTTATTTACAGGTTGTGGTCTAACCAAACATAAAGTTTGTGCTGAGGTTTTACAACATTCATATCAGAGGACTTCTGTTTTCCTTTATTGTATAGGCACATGAAACCAAACAAATAAAATGCATAGAATAGGCTGTGCAGGAAGTAGAAGCAGGGTGTTGTTAGAACTCACCATGGGTTTTCTGGGCACAGGCTGAAGTGTACGGCAAGGCCGCACCTTGCAAAGTCGAGTCTGCATTTGCAGTTTACAGCCTGGGTTCTGGTTAGAAACCCGTGTGGAGACCCCAGCCCCACAGCTCTGGGAACAGGCGCTCCACTGGGTGCTCTGCTCGATACAGGTGGACACAGGCGGGACCAGTTTGTTCAGAGGGTGAGTCCTGGGGAGGGCGGGCCACAACCTCTCTGGTCTCATTGCTAAAGGAAAAACAGACAAAACAGTAAGTAAGACGTTCACCTCACGACATCACAGTTCATTTGCAGTGCACACATGTTGTGATTACAGCTTAAAGACAAGAGGTTAATAGCTCCTTAATGCAGGCCACGAAGCGGTGATTGGTGATTTATTTCACTGTCCAACCAAGAGATGGATCTCGTTATTGTGCGCTAAACGGAGACATTGACCGAACTCAATCACTTCAGTGAATCATTTCAAGGAATGTCTCATCTGAATGTGTTACGTTCCCAAAAATATCAAATTCGGTGTATTGGATTTTTATATTCGCAAAAATCCAAAACATTATTTCTGAAAAGATCCTCCCAAAAATAACAAGTAATCAGCTGATATTTAGGCATGACATAGCAGGTTTATAATCCAAGAACAAAATGTTCCACAGCTGTCCTCATAATGTAGTTTGACTCAGAGAGTGTTCCAGATGTTTTAAGAGTGGCTTCATTTCCCTTCATTTCACTTACACTCCCATTTTAATGAACAAATTCGGTCTCCATGTCTTCTAAGTTTAATTGTTACACAGTCAGACATAGCTGAGCTGTGTTGTTATGAAACTTGGAAACTTAGTGACTGGAACCAAAAAAATATGTTTTGACTTTCGGGGTTATAATTTGGACTGTGGGAGTTTTCCTTTGGTCAGACACACCCCGGTTTAATGCTGAAATGCTCCAGTAAAAACTTCCAGACATGACCACCGGTGACAAAGCTCAAATACACGAAGGAAGTATTATGTTGCCATATGGACGGGTCGTCAACAGAGGAATCAAGTTAATGGTGTGTATACTGTACATATTGCACTATAGGCGCCCTGAAAGCCATGGGTTTAGTCCAAGCTCTACCCGGAGAATCAGATTTTAAGACTATTGATGCTTCTGCTGGATTTCACATTGCTTCTTCTGAGAAATGAAACAAAGAGTTGTAGTTCTACAACTTCAACAAGTTCTACAACGTTTGGCATTTACTTCAGTTTCAGAGACTATGCTGATTGATCGTCTTATATAACTTCCAGTCTGTAGTAAGAAGTATTCCAATCCGTTCCTTAAGTAAAAGTACCAATACCACACTGTGACAATGCTCTACTACAAGTTAAAGATCTGCATTCAAAATCGAAAAATTAAAGTCGCTGTCCTGTGAGAACCACGTATCTTTAAAACGTCATCTTTTCACGAGCTCAGGAAAACGGGCCTGTTTTCAAGCTTATCTAAGAGGGGTTTTAAAGAGTTCATTTAGCTTAAGAAGCAGGAGAATTTTAAGCTCAACCCATAAAGGAACACTTAATCCTTCGGTTTATGTAGTTTTTACTGCACAGGAAAAGTGTGAAAAATTCATCTGAAAAGTAACTAAAGCCGCCAGACAAATGTAGTAGATTAAAAAGTACAATGTTTGTCTTTAAGATGTAGTGGAGAAGAGGTATGAAGTTGCATAAAATGGAAAAACTAAAGTACAAAGTGTAGTACTTGAGTAGAAGTACTTCATTACACTCCACCACTGCTCTTGCATATTTTACACTCAGTTTACCTGTGATTGCGTCCTGAATGACAGTGTTCTCGAGATTTTCGCACACCCACTCTTTGCAGCATTTCCCTGGTAACCGGACATGCTGCGGGTTGGGGCAGTCCGGAGTGGGAAGACGATAATTTAGGGGGCAAGCGGGCACACAGGTGACCCCTCCTCCTCTGCAGCGGCAATAGGTGTCACAGGAAGGCTGAAAGGACTGGCCCTCGTGGTAAGTGATGCCGTTCATCTCACAGCCAAGGTCCTCCTGACCTACAGGAAACAAAGTGCAGACCCTTACAGACACCTGCGACTTGGACTGATGTGGGAAACTTAATCAGGAAATGAAGGAATTAGATTAGGTGAGGAGAGGTGGAGGTGGATGGATACAGGAAAGCAGGAGGACACAGCAGAGGAAAACGAGAGAGAGGTGAGGACACAGGAGTGACTGTCCCTGCTGATGGTTATGTAGTTTTATGAGAAAACAGGCCTCTACTGAGAAACTGAGGGGTCTGTTTTTCAGTCCGTGTGTGTTGTCTCTGCAATCTATCATGCTCAAAGGGCAGTCATTAGAGCAAATGTGTCAACAGCAGCTCTGGAAATAGAGGTTCTCAAGTTGAGGCAGAGACTGCCGCTCAGCGGGCCGTCCTGCTTGGCTGAGCAGGATCTAAACATGAACTGTCTGTTTGTCCAGCTCCTGTAGCCAGGCTGTGTTATCAACCCCTCCTTCCTTTCCTTTCCCTGCACTGTACGTCCTCCTCCGCTCTGTCTCAACCACACAGACGTGGGCCAAGAGAGCCTGGTTGTTTGTTTGTCAGAAGAGACACTCACTGACACACTCCCCTGGGTCTCCGGGGAAGCTGGCGCTGTAGTCGCACTGCAGTCGTCTCTGACTGTCGCAGGGAAACATTTCAGTGCAGGGCTCGCCTCTCTGCCTGGCACACACCTGGCAGCACCGACAGCCATCTAGGACAAGTGGGACTCCTGTGGGACACTGTGGGGCAGGAGTGGGACAATGGCAGGGCCTCTCACACAGCTGACACAACACCTGCAAGGACAACACGCAAAGGAGCAGGTGAGATTATGACAGGAAAAACTAAACAAAGCAACTGAAGATCATCATCACCACCACCGTAATCATCACAGCTAAATGATTACATGATAGCCTTTACGTGTACATGAGATAGTAGAGGAAATATTATCGATATCCTCAGAAACCACACACTGGTGTCCAACACTTTCAGGCTAAACCACTGTTTCCAATTATGTCTAGGTGATGCAGCCAAAACACAGGGGTGCGTTGGACAAGCCCAGTCTCATTTAACAGAAGCCGAAGACTCCACTCATTGGTCTTGAGCAAAGACCACGTTAAAACAAATTAACATTTGCGAGGCTAATTTCCCCATCAATGTTTAACAATAGTCAGTCAAGAAAATAAAATGAATCAAAAAGGCTTCATTGTTTGAAACTCACCTACGCTCTTAGTCTTTCTCTCTCACGCGCACACACTCATCATAATCATCTCATCGGTAAGTGTTTGATAATAAGCAGTAGCAGAGCGCTCTCACCTGTGTAGCCACACACAGCAGTACAGTCACAGCTATCACACAGTCACACAGCAGTCGGTCCATGACGGCTCGTGTCGGTGATGGAGCTCAGTCTGTCTCACTAACCTGTACCAGTGCAACTGCTCATTCTCGCGCCTGCTGACATTTATAAAGTCTGGACTCTGATGTCACGGGCTGACTACCGTGTAAACAGCCACTGGACCAGCATCAGAAATGTTTCACATTCCTCCTCCCTACTGCCTATTTCCACTTCCAGACACACACACACACACCCTTCCCTCCACCTCCATCTCCACCCCGGAGTCTCTCCCCCCTTTTTCCTCTCCTCCCTCTCTTTCCAGTCTTGTGGCGCTCGACGTTTACACAGCTTAACACGAGCAGAGAGGAGAAAATACATTAGCCCAGTTGTCTACAAGTCTAACATCCTCCAGGGCTTTTGTGGTGACTATTTTGATTTAAGTCGAAGAGATTTTATCTTGCTGGTGTTTTTACAAGTTGCCACTTGACTGCATGGTCACTCAAATATAGCTGCTGATCTTTTGAGGGGACGGATATAGAGCAGATATTTCCACTATTTCATTTTTCATTCTGAAACCCAACCCTGTTGCTTCAGCCAGACTTAAAAATGATTCTTGTCTTCCTGCTGGTTTCCATGGTGCGTGGCAGCTGGTATGAAATTATCATGATTTCTCCTTTTGTGAGAGAGGCCTCCTCCTAAAGAGGATTCAAACAGGAGCCTTAAAGCAAACAGTGTCAGAAGACTGTTCAGAGGCCACAAGGAGCCATATGTATCAGACGGTCACACAGATAGTCAAATACTATCACAGCGTTGCTGACAATGAGACAGATCACTGACTCATACAGCATCTGTCTAGCCCAGATAGGGCTCATATGAAAAGACATTACAGACATATTCACAGTCATGCACATGCAGCATATCACAAAGATGCCGTCATAGCTCCGACGTGCCTGAATCCAAACATTACACTAAATATATAGCTGTCACTGAAACAAAAAGTAAGCCATTCAGGGGAAAAAGGAATTCAGTTAAAAGTAACACTAGATTCCTGAATTTCAACATGAACCACTTCTCACAGGGTGGGCAGGAAAGACGACTTATAAATAGAATGAGACAGACAGAAAGATAGAGAAGAGGAAAGTATGTATGTTCAGGGCAGGTGGGCTCCAGGTGGCTAGCCAGAATAGACCTATTGCGAAGCTTCAAATTCAGCTTTCTCCGAAAACTATGCTTTCCTGGCCTCGTCTCCATGTGTTTTAATGCTCTCCAAGAATGACAGAACCTGGAAAGATTGCACTGAAACATTCTCTCCAGCGTAACACACACCGGTTCACGAGAACATTTCAAACATTTAAATAAATCTTTTTATGCATACTTTTAAATGCATTTGTCATATATGTGATACGTATGGCAGATATAGCTCACTTAAACCTTAGAGTTTGTAGTATGTTTCATTTGTGTTACACAGCCACTCAGGTTCTGAATGTCACATTCAATGCTGCAACAAGGATATTGTTTATAACTCCATATAATATTTATAAGACATTTATAATTACAGAGCTTGGAAGTATCCCAGGCTGTAAATTTGAAAAAAAAAAACGACCAACCACCATAGTCGTATACATGTAGATACCACATTGATTCACTGAATCTGTTGCTGTGATACGTCAACGTGTCCGCCATTTTGGACAGGTCCAAACTGGTCTGTAAACACGTACAAGTAACGGAGGAGCTGTGGTTTCTCTGGATTAAAAGCGCTATGACGTTTCTATTTCTCCACAGATTTCAAACAGTTTTTATATTTAGTTTTATGATCTACGTGGGGTGGAAAGTTTCTGAAACAGCTTTTTTTTTTATTTCTCAACAGATTCTCAACAGGAACGTACGATCCAGTGGCCAGTGCAGCGTCTACCTGTATGTATCTATGCTGAACACCGCCCGATGAATTACAACTTTGTCACAGTGGGTTAAACCAACCAGTGGCACCAACCGACAAAAAGGAGGAAAACATGGGTCATAATTTGTGGTTTAATAGTATTGTGGAATGAGAATAAGAGTGGACTTCTAGTTTATTATGAAAGACTGTTAGTTGAGATTTTCAGCATGTTTCATCCACGAACATATCTTCTGTGAAAAGGAAATAGCTAAGTCATAACATTACCGAGTGCAGCCAATATCAGTCATAGTGAAATCATATCTGCCAATTCAAACCAAAAAGGCAGAGAAGGCTCCACACATTTTCCAGAGCAGACGCAGATGTTGGAAACCTCCTAGACAGTAAAGTATCACTTTGACTGACAGTGGACATTGCTATGTTAAAGAAACCTCCTAACTCTGTACAATGACCCCCATTCAGTTTGAGTGAATATTGTTTTTGGTATGTGATGGTATGTAGGAAAAGCCCGGTGGATTCCTTGTTGATTCATGCATGCACAAACTTCTGGTCCAAGTAATGAAAATATTATTTGTCCTGTAAAAATGTTAGAAAAGAATGCATTGATATAAGTGTCGAAAGAAAAGAAAATCATTCTACCAAATCTGTCACTGCGCAGCAAATATCTCTAACACATGTTCTGAAAAGTTGTCCAGCAACCCAAAAATATCTCAGAGTGGAGGCAGCATTAATACAACACTCAGACGCAGACTGTTGTAATGATACTAAGTCTGTGTTGTATTAATGCTCCCTCCACTCTTCTGTTGTAATGATACTCGGCTAAAGGTATGCAGTGCTTAAATCACGTTTACAGATGTAAAACATCTGTTCTGTCAGTATGTTATTTGTAAAGATGCTTTCATTGTACACGTTGACAGGGACGTTTTTCCTAATCATTTTAATGGTGACACTGGTGGCACAGATTTACGGTCTTTAGTTATTTGCACCTACAAAAAAAAAAAAAAAAAGGTGTTATATATTTCTCATTTTTAGGTTTGTGTTCTCACCGGAAAGTCAGTTTTCATACCCGCAACATTTGTGACCTCCGCAAACCCAGACAATATTCAAGTCTGCCAGTTTGTGGGTTTGGGTGGTGCCTACTAGCTGTGACTGATTTGAATGTGACTCAGAATAAACACACTGTGGGTTGTAACAGCCACAAATAATACTCAATTCCTCTCCCAGGACAATATTTGACACATGCAGTACATAACATGCAGAGCAGCTCCAAGAACACTTGGTAATTGGTGTCTGAGGTTTTGGCACAGTGTGTCCTTGAAAGTTTGGCTCCGCAGGTATCATTCCACTGAAGAAAAAAAAAAAACGGAGATTAGCTGTGAATGTTCGAACAGTCAGAAATAGAAGAATGAAGAAAAAAAAATCATTTAAAAAAGCATGTAAGTAACCGAGCCTTAAGTCAGAAAGCATGTGTGAGTAGGAGTCTGTTCATGATGTTGATGTACTGAGCTATACTGACTCATTATTCCAGTAAGGATTTTGTAGGCGTATTGTAATAATGCTGTAGATGTCATAGACTGGACCGTCCCAGTCCATTCATAACACAATAAACACTCACTAAACTGTATCTGTACAGACTGTAATGTCTCCTGTCATTAACTTTCATTAACTTTAAAATCAAATGAGTAACTTTGTCTCAAACTGCCCCTAGTCAAGATATTTGAATGAGTCTTGCCTGTTGCTTTAAAAGCCTATTAAGAGTATTTTAACAAACTCTGCCATAAAACGTTTAATAAGCAGGAAAGAGGCAAAGGAATGAGTGAATGTTTAGGCAGACAGAAAATTAGTCCAACACTTGTGGAACATATTTAAGCAGCGAAAGAACTTTCACGAGTAAAATGTCCAGGTGTTTCCTGCGTGCAACTTCAGATACTACAGGTTCACAGCTGTTTTATGATGTAATATATAACTTAGATCGTAATGAGTGTAAATGCATCCAAAACAAAGAACAGAGACATGACTGAATTCCACTGAACCATTCTTGAGACTAAATACAGTAATTACCAAAATTCCACACACCAGAAGTCTAAAAATGTGCTAGGAAAGAACTAAAAACGACAAAGTGGAAAGTTAGTGGACCTTATAGAGTAGGGCCTTTGTGCGTGTGAATTATACTCCTATTTGTATGATTATTTTGTGAAGAAATAATCCAGATGGAAGCAGCGACAGTAAGGAGAAACACGCACATAAGGGCTCTTCCAGCACGGACGATTCCCGCCACAGCCAGAATGTTTTCACTAAATGACATTTGGATTCCAAGCATTCCTGCCTGATGTGTGAAAATCCCACAGTGTTGCCACAGGAACACCCAGAGCCGATGATAAGGACTTCGTCCTGACCGTAGGTCACCTGTTGACGTACACGGGGCTGAGGTCACTGCCGTGTTTACAGAGACAAAAGAGAAAATATGATCATCTGGGCACTTTTTCACACCAGACATCACCATGACAGCTGCATGTATCAGCAGAGGTGGAAACAGCATCACACGTGGTATCAAAAACCAAAGAATGTTGCTCTAATGCAAGTGACAACTTACCTGCACAGCGTCACATTGCAGACTGGTTAGACTTAAATTAAAGATCTCAAAATAGCACTTCTACTGCACGGCATTAATGCAGGAAAATAATATGAGGCAAGTGTTTTGAATCCCTGTCTTATTTGAGACTTGTACAATTTTCTCCTCATATTATGTTTTTTGGTCGAATCTTCTTCACAGAGAGCATGGACTGACACTGTAAGCTTTATGTTATATTGGGCTCTTGGATATTACTATCTCATCTCCTAAATTATGTTGGCTTTTTTGTCTGAACTCAGTTCCTGGCGGTGTTTGCGGAGAGCTGATTGCAGCAACACAGAGTAGAAAATAACCGGCTGCGTCCGTGACACACCTAAACCAACAACACATCCATTTCTAGCTTCATTTACTAAAAATAAATAAGAACAAATAAATAAGCTACAAGGGCTCAATTCATATGGGCGACCACTTGTTAACATGGTGCACAGTGTCCATATTTTTAGCGGAGATTGTGCACTGATGTCAGGTAGAGGGAGGTATAGTCTGCGGACAGAGTTCGGAAACACAAGAGGGTCACTAAGGATTTGTATTGTGCTAGGTTTGCTTGGTGCACCAATAACAGCATCTGACACAAATGCTCCAAAAACCTCTAAAGCGAACTTTGCTTGCATTTGCATGATTAGTTTTATCTGCGCCCTTGGAGCCAGGGCAGCCCTCGGAGACCTAATATCTTATATTTGCTCTACGAGATAAAAGTATTCAGCCAATTCCCAGAGACAACAGCTGTGATGTTTTGAGTAGTAAGTGTCCATGAGCTTAAAGAGTGACTTCATCTCTGAGATAAACTGTGCTGGAGACACCACAGTGCTCCTTAACTGAATTATAAGTGAAATGGTTCAGTGATGGCATGAAGTCACCGCTGCCAATGTGTGGGAGTTGTCAGGATGTGTGAGTTTTGTTCTCAGCAATCATTACGCCATGCAGGACTTCTTTGTAAATGTCTGTGGATTTAAAGGAAGTTAAAGCTGTGGCACCTGTCATCCTGTGTGTATGTGTCAGTAATTTTAAACATTACAACACTCAACTGACACTTCAAAAAAAAAAAAAAATTCCAGTTACTGTTGCTAAATATCACTATTAACTCTTTCAGTGAGTTCTGTTGAGTTAATACCTGCTTGATTTTACTTAATAAGGAGGACAGGCTAAAACCTCACCAGTTCTCCTTAAAATTAGGTCATTTAAGAGAGGATTTCTGGACAAAAAGCAAGCGATCTGTGTTTGTATCGGTCACAAATATACAAGACTACTTTAAATCATGTGAAAAAAAATAATGGATGTGCTGGGAGTTGGCTTGATCACGCAGCCTGTCTGGGTCAGAACCGTGGATGCCGAAATAAAGTCCTTGAGTCTAGTTGCTACTTAACTACTTGGACGTATTTGTTTTCTGTCTGGTGGAATATTTTTTATGTTTGCAGAGAGCAGCAGAGTGCTCTTTATTCAAAAGGAAGAAATCCACTTCTGTAAAGAAACACTCCTGTAGAGGATTTATTTAACCCTATATTCATTAAAAAAAGCTCCTTCAGTTTGACAGAAAATACTGTCAAACAATACAATTTCAATTTTACATATTTGAAATATTACAACACATCCTACTGTGTGATTTCTTTGTTGTCTTTTTCTTTTATTCTGCTGTTATTACCACTCCTATATGTGTCTCTTACTCACTAAATGTCAGTTATTACCTTTATGATGCATCTCTTTTTGTTGAACTGAAAATCAATAAAATCATTTCTGTAATCATTGCAAGCTGTTCACTGAAAAGATTATTGATTTATGTGGTCAAAGAGACCTCTAGTGGCCGGGCAAGGAAAGTGTTACCCATCTCAAACCACTGCCAAACTTTCATGACATACTGCATCTTTCATTGGACTATAATCATAAATATTAGCAGCAGTAATTGTAGTAGTAGTATTCTATCCAAGTTATACTGGTTCACTGGAATGACTTGACTGAGACAATCAATGGAAATGATGCCAGTAGCTACAAAATCTATCTTTAAAATAAAGGAATTTAATGAGCTGTGTGTTACAGCCCTTAATAAGTCAATCAAATCAATCAAACCCTATTTTTGTCACTCATTTCATACGGGTTAGTGCAGCTCAAAGTGCTTCACGGATGACTGATAAGACCACTGATGTAGGTACAGTAAAGTTTACTTCATATAGTACATTTCACAAGGTCGCAAAGTGCTTCACAAGAATAAATGATCAAATGGTAAAAAGAAATACACAGAAAAACAACAGCAGGCCTTAAAAACACGACAAATAAATACCAACAGGGTCACAGGGTATAAACCATAATAAAATGAAATAAAAAAACAACTAGGCCGACATAAAACAGACAAAACACATAAAAAAACATAGAATAAAACTGTGCAACATGTAACAAGTGAATTTAATAAAATATGTAATGTCTCTAAAGCATAGTAGGGTTGGAGGTAGGTTTTAAGTTTAAGATTTCAATACTTCCAGCTAGTCCCAGGTCCTCAAGCAAACTGTTCCAGTCGCTGAGAGCGTGAAAGGTAAAAGCTGCCTCATCACATATTTTAGTCCTGCTCTTTGAAAACACTAACAGACTCAGAACAGGCCAGAGGACCTGAGGGGCTGGACTGCCTCAGTGTAAGCATATGAGACATACATGTTGGTGCAAGGCCATGAAGCGCTTTAATGAGTTACGGAATTTGAATATCACTGCAGAAGCTGACAGGGAACTAATGTAAGCGCTTAAAAACTGGAACAATGTGTTCTCTTATACTAGAAAAAATACTAGAAAAAGCCAAATAATACAAGGCATTTACTTTTGGACTTGTTTTATACGTGTGATTTATTTCCAAGGTGTTTTTGCTTTTAGGAGTTTTACTTCCGCTGTATTTGTAGGGAGCACAACTGTGTACTGTACAACATTTATAGTGCGACAGCTGGCTTTTCAAACATGATACCGTCACTCTGAACGGGATATGATTGTATCCCCATTTAAAAAAGACACGCAGGCGTATTAGTATTGGCCTCTGAGAAGTTTATGAGTTGCACAATCTTCCTTATCTTCATTATTTTCTTTAGCAGACAGTGGAATGAATTAGCAAGATCATGTACGACCAGAGAGAAGACAACACAGAGATAAAGACATAAACTGCTTTTTTTGGAGGAGGACTTTGCTATTAAAATCGCTTCAGGCCTCGTGAACTCATGGCACGACTGGGGACTGTATGACTGTTTTAGTAACTTACTCGCTGTAGTAATGCATTGACAAGTACAATAAGCTCATGTTTTTTTGTGCTGCCATAGAGTGTATGGTTGGTACACTGATTTTAATAGTGTTTTGTCTGTAAATTATCATGCAAGGTCGAGGCCTTTCGTGTTATTATGTAATATAATTTACACCAAATGTGCATAAGAACATATTAAGACCACAAAGGGGTTCATTTAACATGGACGACAACCGTGTTTGATTGCTATGACTCTGTTAGCCACTACTTGCATGTGTTGTATGTTGTGTTTGTTCCAGAAGTCTAACTTTTTGGAGGCTGAGAGGGACAGACGAGTTGCGAGGTGGCCATCATAACATATATATATATAATATCATTTTCACTGTTAAATCTAAACAAACAAATACTACACCTCAGAGGCGAATACTGCTTTTTACTCGACCTCATTTATCTGCCAGCTTTATTCACAGTTTAGCTACAGTTATCAAATCTAGATAATGAATATTAGGTCGCTGTTGAAGTCATAAGGAATATTTTGTTTCTTATGTTGTGTTACTAATCAGAGGACTAATGTAAATGTGTCAATGGATACACGGAAATATTTAGTAACGCACATGCGGGTTCAGCTATGTTTTGAATAAAATATATTAAGCTTTTACTGTGTTTCTTTACTCGATAAGGGTAGCATGGGTAATGATGAGGGAAGGTTTAATTATATGCTTAGTATCATTAAATTTGATAGTGAGCATATAGTAGCACATTTCCAATTCAAGTTTCAGAAAAGACAGAGGTATCTCACCCCCAAGAGTAACACTAGTTTATCATGGTTACGTGTTTTTTAAGCGTTAAACGCATCTCTTTTGCATCAATACGCGCTTCGTAGCAAAATACAACTCAAAGCCTGCAAGACGTTAACGGGACTCGAACCCGCGTCTGTTCGACAGGCTTCTACGGGTACACGGGGCTGACCTTCGCGTGAAACCGAGGGATTATCCACTTGACCGCATAGTAGACACTTAAATCACAGCTCGTGTGTAAAACAAATCGGTGTAGGAGACTAAACGGAGGAGTAACGGGGCTGAAAGAGACAAAACTGCGTTACCTGTGACATTTGGACCACTTTCCGTTCATTCTGACCCCGTTAGCTTCCGTATCCTGTCTGGATCTCACTCAAGGCCGCTTGGCAACGCGGCGAAAATCATCCAATCACATAAGCGCGAGAAAATAAAAACTGTTCTGATTGGTCACCTAATTTAGCGGGTTTTTTTTTTTTGTTTTTTTTTTTTTTACATATTTTCATTTCACCAGACACACGACCTTCTTAGATTAAGAATATTTTGAAAAAAAGTTGTACTTTTTCTTTCATTTCTTGAAAAATTCATAAAATGACCTAAAATGCTTGACGTAAATCAGACTCAATTTAACTAGAGATTTAGTAAAGAGAGACACATCCGGGCGATCTAGATGAATTTTTATGACTTTTTATGACAACTTTTGAGAGCACATTTGATTAATTGAAAAACAAACATACAGTTTGTTTTAGAAGTTTACATTTCCTCAATATTAGATGTCTCTTTGTTGCTATAATTTAAGCGACCAGTGGTCACACTTTTAACAGTGTATTATGTAGGTTTTATTTTTTTTTATTTTATTTTTTTTATTTCCCTCCCCCTACGTAAAGGATACGTTAAAAAAAAAATAAAATAAAATAGCGGCTTTACTTCAACGCCTCTTCCACCGCAGCTCAACTCACATTTGGGGGGAGTAGATTTCAAACATGGGAGAGATGCGTTTGTGCGCACGACAAAAATACCGCATGTATTTTTGTAACATGCATGTATTGTTTCGTAACAAATAATTGATTAACCCATCACATGGTCCAAAGCTGCTGCCGTACAAGGCTGTTAATCCCTTTTCCCTCGCTGCTGGCCGAGGCGTGTCCCCGACTCATGCATATAATAGTGAGAAGAGCTGCGTTAGGCTTTGGCTCTCCAGTCGTCCGTTCTCTGCGCGCCAGCGGACTCACCGGCAGCCGCGGGGTCTCCACGATGGCCGAGCACTCGTCTGAACCGGTGGTGTTCAACAAGCCCAAGGTACGTTACCGACCGGCGGGATCAAGTGCGGTCATTAATAAATTCAACGCAAAGGAATTATTGATGGGCGCTCGTTTCCTTTTACTTTACGCGCGTTGTGACTATGTAAACACGGTTTGAGTGTTAATAGTATTGTTAAAGATACATTTAATACGAAAAAAAAAGAAATAACATTCCCATAACGTTTAGTCTACTTTTTCTTCGTTTGTGTCATCCATTGCAAGACTCATTTGACATGTGGCTGCCTGGCTTTTACCAAGATTTGAACAAGCCACGTATCTTTGTTATGAATCATATTGGCTTTTTTTCCCCACTGTCAGACGTTTTGTAATGTTGTTGACCCAGAACAATGTGATTGTGTTTCTGATTTTGAAACGTGAAGCCTTTGTGTCGTGGTCACTGGGATGTTGGTTCATCTTCAGCTGTAACTTCTGCTCCAGGAACCGCAAGAAAAAAAATACAAATAAATATGACTTTAAACTGTGATCTCACACAACACACCCATACATTACCTTTACCTTTACCCGCTGGTCATAAGCGTTGACACACCGGCGTGGAATGTACAGTATACTCACGTGTGACCTTTGGAGTCTTTTTTTTTTTTTTTTTTTTTGTGCCCACTGAACTTGCACCTGGTCTGTCCAGGAACTGACATCTGATAAAGGAAAAGAAAACGATTGGCTCAGGGAGAGAACAACCAAAGGCACAAAACAAGTCAGAGAAGGAAGCATGTGAGCGCCGTCAGCGAAAGATCATGAAGTGACAGTCTGCAAAGGGCTGCTGCCTGCAGAGATAATCGCATTAAATATTAATTTGTTGCCCTATAATTGATACCCCACCTGGGGTCATTGTCTGCTCCTCGCTGCACAGTTACCCTATAGTTACAGGCTAATACAGCATTATGTGCAAGACTGGGCGAGCTGGTTTGTACCCGTGTAAAGTTACACACTGACAACTATGAATAGACAAATTTAGACCATCCTAAAACCTCTTATAATGTAAAAATATGTTTTGTTGGAGTCTTGGTGCTTCTCAGACGCCACATGGCTACATTTACAGCAGCCTTCGTGCTCAGTTCAGATTTATTGCTCAGATCAGACTCCTTCTTTTTTGGCTGTTCCCATTATTTAAAAAAAAAAAAATGTGTCTAGTATCAGATTCTAGAGGGAAGTGGTCACAGTCCTGAACAGATGCACAAAACCAGTGGTGTTAGAAGTGTTCAGATCGTT
>JAPQRN010000025.1:5035472-5062437 GCA_037367275.1 Coranthus polyacanthus | reverse complement strand
TAATTAAAAATAATAATAAAACTAAAAAATTGAAATAATTTTTTTAAATTTATTAAAAGAAAAAAAAAAAAAAAAAAAAAACACTACAAAAAATATGCAAGACAGCAATGCAAACAATGCAACATGAACTACAACGAAACAGAATTGCAGGTAAAGCCAGCTTAATTTTCATCAATTCTTCAAAATAAAAATACTCATGTAAATCTAACTAAACCTGAACTGAAATCAAAAACCAAACTGAAGGACTAAATAAAAATAAAGTCTACTGAGAATCTCAGATGATCTGGTTCAGATCTATCTTTACTGACCTGCAGCCTTCAGGTCCATCTCTGCCAGGTCTTTGGTGAGTTCACTGGTGCTGGCCACTACTGTCCCGTCCCCTGTGATGTCGGGCACTGCGTTCCTGCGGCCTGTGCGATCACAGTTGATGAAGTCTGAGTACGACGCCTCCACGTCCATCATCTGTCCATGACCAGCGCTCTCATTACACCTGCCAGAGGGAGGAGGGAATGTCAGACGGCTGCGGGGGTGTTGGAAGAAGCAAATAAATCAAGCTGCTGTCTTGCTTCAATAGTCTGCGGGAGCTGTGGGAGGACAAGCCACTGTGTCCTGAGCATTTCAACTTCAGTAGAAAAGATGTGACTCAATTTTAGACAGCCAAAAATACTGACTAGAGGAAAAAACACTTTTAGGAGGAGGATGACCAACGCAGAGAATGAGAGTGGGCACTTCAGGAGCACTTTCACAACCTGAGAGGCCAGCAGCTCCGAGTGAATTAATAAGAAGAGTGAAGGTGTTAATAATTGCCATTTCTATTTCTGCACAGCGATTAATGGCACTACTGACATCTGTGCTAATTGGTCGCCCTAATTACATCTGGAAAAACAAAAAACTGCTCCAAATCTCTCCTCGCCCTTACTTGCACAGCCATACCCCCCTACTAGCGTCCATCTGCCTGAGCTAAAGATACTTACACCATGACGATTTAGAAAAAAAAGTGGTGGCAGAGATGGGGTGGGGTGGGGGCTGGTAAAAGCACTGATCAATATGGAAAGCCAGAGTAAAAGAGCTTGAAACTATTCAAAGGGCAAGCAGAGGTGGGGCCACAAAGAGCCCCAGCAAAAAGTGAATCACACTCCCATTAGCCATTCATTCCTCTTCTGTTTCCTGTTCTCAGTCCATATTTAACTAGGTCATGGATCTTGCCAACCACTAAAACGCTATACAGCTGGTAATTCCTCAGAGAAGACGTGACAAAAAAAAAAAAAAAACTATAAAAATGCTCCAGAAAAGAAACAAAAAAAAAGAATGGAAGAGATAAGAAAGTAGTTGTGGGAAATAGTTGTCTAAAGTAAAGAACCGGAGGCATAAATGGGTGCAAAACACAGACACAGTATCAGTGTAAATGTCGTCACTGCTCTTTTCCTACAGCTTCAGTCCCCCCACAGGCCAGCACAGATAGCTGAGACCTGCTGTGTATGAGCAGAATAACTGCCTATTTAACAGTGCCAGATCTACACTTTAATAAAGCATGAAACATTTTAGCTGTGACAGAGCAGCTGAAGAAACATGAGGGGGTTGGAATCTCAAAGGGAAACAAGTGAAAGTATGAGAGAGGAATAAAAACGAGCTGGCAAACGCGAGCTACGACACGCTGACCCGGGGCCAGTCTGTTCCCAAGCGCTTTCACTCACATTTTTTTAAGTATCATTCAAAAGGTCCCAGAATTGTTTTCTTTCCCTTATGTACAGTATGCACACATCGTGCCAAAAAGGAAGCACCCGGGGTCATTCCTCTGAGAGGTCATGAGCCA
This sequence comes from Coranthus polyacanthus, assembly GCA_037367275.1. Lineage (NCBI taxonomy): Eukaryota > Metazoa > Chordata > Actinopteri > Kurtiformes > Apogonidae > Coranthus > Coranthus polyacanthus. Next base: position 5,060,624 of record JAPQRN010000025.1, on the reverse strand, counting down.
CACAGACGTAGGCAGCGCTGTTTGGGATTATAAATCCACAGTGAAGGGCAATCTTTAAGCCCCTGTAGGTAAGAGCCGTACGTCAGGAAATGTCACTGAGTTCTGGGCCGCTAGCATTTCCCTGAGTGCTCCTACCAAACACAAGAGCCACTCTGTGCTCCCCGCTCCAGATGGTGGTGTGATCCTCTGTTAGATTGTCATCTAGATAGCCAGGCTGTGCGGTCATTAGTGAGCCAGATCACCGTGGGAGGCCAGAGTCTCGCAGTTTCATAATTACACCTACTACCTTTCCTTCAACCTTAAGTTTAAACAACTAAAGCTTTCACTAACTGCCAGTCAGTGTGATTTCTTTATAACCTGAAGATCTCTCTTTGACCATAAAATATAAAAGTACTCCAGCGCTCACTGCGTGCATCGTGTTGTTTGTTTTTTCTGCTCAATTGCCCCAGTTGTTGCATGGCTTATGGGAGCCCCATCTAATTGCCATTTGTTTGTTTAATTAGTCGGCTTGCCTGCACATGTAGCCCAAGTCCTACCATGAGATCATTAGCAGGTTTCCATGGAGGAAGGATGATGATGATGATGTTCTGTCTCTTGCTTTTCGGCACGTGTTTACACTCTTCTCTCCCTGACTGCCTGGTCTCAGCTGTGGAGGATGCAGTTTATGGGCGCTGCGCTTTAAAAATTACTTTATCCTTGTGATGTACTTTGTTTTTGTTGCCCTCAGTGACTGACATTGTCATCATTGTTTACCTGCTCCGATTTGTATAATGCAAACCAACATGCAAAATGACTTGGAAGCAGGTGATCGGAAAAGAAACAACTTTCTCCAATCGTTCCTTAACTTACAATTATTTTTTCTTTATAAACAGTGTGCGTTATTTTTGGTGAAGCATGCAGTCCAGAATATGTCTGAAAAATGTCTAATATACCAGAAAATAAGATGATTTATAATTGCATGTTAAAGGTTCAAAACATAATCGTCCTACATTTAACAAGCAAACAAATCAGAAAACGTTTTTGTAAATAACAGTTTCAGTTATTCATCATTTTCTATCGACTGACCAATAAAATGTTCATTTACTCATTCTACCTCCATCCCAGTCTCTTCATACATGCCATACATACAGTACAGTAGAATGGATACGATGCCAACCTTGCAAAGGCACAGCTTTCTCAGTGAAATCTCAACAGTATCTCATGACTTCAGTTCAGAAATTATGACTTATAGCACTCTTAAAGTGCGTGTCCCAGTTAAATATAAAAGGTGCTTTATGTGAAAGGCCAGCATGTGTATACAGAGGGAAACTCGACACAGCTGCAGCTGGAAACACTACCACAAGACAAATGTCACAGGTGTGTATTTTCACTCGAGACAATAACAACTCAATCCTCAAAGGGAAATCGCTGCAGCTCAGGTCATGAGCTGAACTCTGCTTAGCCTCACTCTTATTCTCCCTGTTCCTGGCTGCTTCCTGTGCTGTAAATGTGGATCATTTCCAGTGTGGAGATTCTCTCTAGCATTGATTACTTATTTTAGGTACACATTCTATTTCTCCAAAGAAACGAACAGCATTAGGATGTCTATACTCACAGCACAATAACTCCAGTATGAATGAAAGTAAAGTGTCCAACGGTGAAGCATGCTGACAAGTTTTAACACATAGGGCCACCATACTGGGCGAGGTGGCATATAACAAGAGGAGAATATTAGGAACAAAAGCCTTTGAGATCACTGAGGGAATATGAGTCAGCACAGCCACTTACACCGGGCCCATTAGAGAGCCAGGCTCACTACTATCCCACTGGATCCTTTTAAGCCTGATTTGTGTGTAATAAACTCACATTATCTGCAATAACCCGCACAAAGACTGGCTTCTTTGATGATTCTGACATCCATTAGGACCGTTTACCTAACCAGTTTCAACTCTGTCAACTAATTTTGCTGCATTTATTGACAAGGTAAAAAGCCCCCACGTGAACGCCTCTCTGCCGCTCGTAGCAACTGAACTTTTCCATTGCCTTTTTAAATCCTAAATAATTACCAATGTGCCAAAAGATTAGGCTTTACGTTTAGCCTTGCAGTTTGCCTTTACAGATCTTACGTCTTTTGTTTTTTTTCCCCACCTAGTTCAAAGACACACCTTTTAAATGAAATTGCAATTTGATATTCAAAAGCTTCGGCTACAACAGCACTTCTGTTCAAACATGGCATCAAAAAACATAGCAGATAAAGCAGAGCTAGCAGCAGTTCACAAAGGAACACATAACAAAGTGTCTATCTTACCATAAAAATCAGAGTTACTTCATGTGCTGTCGGCTGCTTACAAGTAGACCCAAACTGCTTCAGACAAGTTCATCTAATCCCACTCAGCCTCCAGTGCTCCACGCTGAAAGAGCACCATAACACGAGTGTGCCTCAGCTCTTTGCCCTAATGCTTACTGCCTCTCGGCCCCCGTTAAATGTGGTCTGGGCACTGTCTATTCACATGATGTCAGCAGCTGCTTGGTTGACAACAAGCACACTTCAAACACAAGGGAGCTGTATTTCCTTGTCTGGATTAGCAGAGTTGTTCCTCCCTGGTCTTCCTCTCATAAACAAACAAACAAACAAATAAACAAAGACTGTGTCCATTCAGCTCGGCTGTAAATATTCTTCTTTCTAAGGGACCAAGGCTGGGTGTGAAGGCCTAATTTCCCCTGGTGAAGTGAATATTGCAACTTGCCAAACAGCTAGTTTGGTCTTCAGCAGCAGTCAGCCATTTCCACAGGCACTGTGAATGAAAACTTTTCCCTGCTGAGAACGAGAGCACACATAAAGCTCTGATACTTTAAGTGTGAGAGCGAGGTGGTGAAAACCTCTTTGTCTCAGGCTTGCTATTAAGTTGCACTACAAGTCTCCATCTTCCCTGTCAGACATGCAGAATAATCAGTGATAACACTGGATACTCAATGCAATTTTCTATCTCCTTTTCACTGAGCGTAGATACAGAGAATGATCAGTGCGACTCTCACATAATTGCCATCCTAAATGAGCGTACTGAGCTCCTATGCCTGAAGGCATTATGAATCAGCCAAGGAATAGGAGATAAGAAGCCTGACTGAGGCCATTAGCATCAGCTACTGTGGAAAAGTCTTGAGTGAACTAATGAATAAAACAAAAGGTCCGGGCAAGGCCGCTTCTTCAGAAAGCTACAGCAAAATCAAAAATCAATCGTGCTTGGACAGATATCTCAGCAGCCATACGCAGGAGCAGCTGAGTTGTGGTTCCCCGCATCAGAGATCAATTCTTAGCAATTTGCCCCTCATGAGAGATCTGCGTTGCAGATATAATTACATGTGAATGGATTTGCTCCAAAATTAGATATCAAACATTTAAATAAACATGACATTCAAAAATGTACTTATGGCACTGCATTTTGAGAGACATTATGTGATGATACCAGTACAGATTAATGACGATGGCATTTAGCGTGACAATGGAAAAATGTCTACCGCGTCATTTTATGCTCATTCATTGTGCCGCAAATCGACTCAGTATTTTTTGTCATTTGGACATCAGCTTGAACTCTTCCACACAGCGCGGTGGAATGTAGGAAAGTTGCATGAAGGCAACACAAATAAACCAGATCCAATATTCTGCATTTTATGATTTTCAGTATTTTTTTTTTAAATTCTGTATTGTCTGTATTGACCACTCAGCGGTTCCACTGACAGCACTACCTGATTGGATACATGTCACATGTAATGCCCCATCAACACTGAGAACATTTATTTAGTAGCATATTATTTATAATCCCTACAATTCAACATGCCAATAAATAACATTGTCAAATCAAATGAAGGAAGTACAATTCAATAATATTTCAGTCAAGCTAAAGGCATTTCAATAAAGTTTTGTGTATGGAATTACTCTAAAGTTTGACACAAGATTATCATGTTTACTGCAAATGTACATCGGTTACAAAAATTGGTTATTGGTCTCCTTGATTGTTAATATTTGGTATCAGTATAATAGTTATAATATCAATTGATCCCTACACACAGGCTACAATTGCACAGGCTGACTTTGTGATTACAATTTGATTAATTGTGCAGTTTCTCTTATGGAAACATAATAGAACCAAACGAGAAGCAGCAAAACATGAACATGGCTATACAGGCTTTACAAGTCTGAAGTAAAACCACAAACTGGTAAAGGTAGTATATGCCTATCGATCAACAGCACCCTGTCTAAGAAACCTCAGAGTGCTTTTGGTTTGTAGGGGATTACAAGGTCAGTGGTGCAGTGAGGTGCTACAGAAACATGAGCCTTGACGGTCAGAAAAAGATCAATTATAAACTTTAATAGAAAAGTGTGCAGACAGACGTCTTTGTCACTCTCTTCTTGACTTTGCTCTTCAGGTTACACAGGACCAATGTGGGAAGTAGGCTGCTGTAAAAAGTAACCCTTTTCTACCATTTTCTACTCTGAACATGGAGACCGGCATTAGTCGAGGTCAGACAAAGTCAATGTCTCCAATGTGATATCACCGTATTCACCACCAGTCAGCCTACATAACACCACGGTGTTGACTTAATACTACTATTAGATAACCTCCACTCTCAAAGTCATTGATTTATTTGTTGAATTCTGTACTGCATACACTAACATTGAGGTGGAATATGTTTTTTTTATAGCTGCGGTATGCACTCACCAATTCAGTGATTTGATTTGTCTGAACGATGTGACCTAGAGGAAACCTTCAGACAGACAGCAGCAGTAATAGAGTAGGAAGCAAGACGACAGTAAGTTAAAGCTGTCTACGTAGCTAAGATAAGAGAGGAATCCTTTTAAAATATTTAAAGTCTGTGTAAAGCCAAAACAAATGTGTGTTCAGGCTGTGTCACATCACATAAAATGGGTTATTAACCATCCAAATTTTAAGGATAAAAAAGGATAAGCAGCAAGGTTACACAGTTAGGTTTCAAAACCATGAAAAAATGAGTAGTTTCTCTGCACCCATTGAAGGTGCTGAAAACGCAGCCACTCACAGGATAGGTTATAAGACTTTATAGGCCATTCTTTGAAACACCAGAGCCAGAATCCAATTCAGAGCCAGAGGACACTGATTTACCAAGAATAAACCTCATTCCTCTCAGTCAGTATGGTCCCTTTTTTCTCCCATTACTCCAGGTTAGTAATCTATATTAATGACTAGCATAACCTAGCCACACTCACGCAGGAGACCCACTAGTTTTTAAATAGCGTTAGTTTTAGGGTTGGGGTCTTGCTAAGGTTGGCTCCAGTATGTCGTCGAGCCATAATTTGAAGAAAAAAAGAAAAAAAACAACCTACAATCTACATCAAAATGATGAAACACACTTACACTTATTTATTATTAATTCATCAATTTTCTAACAAATCTCATTTGCTTGGCATTTAATCATTTTTTAACTCTAAATAATTTCACGTGTGTAGAGCTGCAACAATTTGTCAATTAATTAGTTGAATGAGAAAAAAAAAAAAGATCTGCAACTGATCATTTTTCATGGTCATTTTCATAATCCAATATTCCCTCTCAACCAGCGGAACCAGTACCAAATTTCACAGGTTATAGCTGCTCAACTGATGAAGATCTGTGCTTTGCTTGGTTATATCTGATAGCAACCACATGGACTTCAGTGGAGGGAAATTAGAACTGTCATTTTTCATTATTTTCTGGTGTTTTATCAAAGAAACTAATAATCATCAAAATCAATTGGCAGATCAACACATAATAATCATTAGTTGCAGTCCTAGTAAGACAGGGTTAGGGAAACATATCCTGATCGTATTTATTTCCAAATGGGTTAGTCCCGTTTCCATAAAAAGGTCAAGTGAATTTGAAGCAAAGTTTTGAAAAAATGCAAAAAACAAAATGTGAATGATGTTGTCAGAAGGCTGGTGCTATAGGCTACGCAACAAATGATTGTAATAAACAGATCTCTGCATCTATGTTACTACCAGCCATATTTTAGCTCTGAGGGAATATTGGATTATCCAGGATGTTGGGGATAAGTTAGCTGATCACTCACATGAATTAAATGTTCACTACGTCAGAACTTATTTGAAAAAAGTGTATCTCCCATTGCACATTAACTACTTTTCTTTAAAAAAGTAAAAATCACTATACGTGTGCTTTTGCCTCAAAAACTTTTTTGCAATTTGTTTTCTAATTTTCCCATTTCTATGTGTATAAAACATATTTATGGAAATGCACCTGATGTTTAGCAGCCCCTGCTCAGTGGGTTCCTGGTTAACCAGCGGAAATAAAATCAGCATTACCGTTCCAATTTGTCATTATTTTCTGCAAAGTATAAGCCTTCAAGAGCAAAGGACAAGTAATGCGAGTAATGCTATAGAGTTTTTGGTTTTTTTTATAAATCTATTATTACACTGAAATCATACCACCAAGTGATTCCACCCATATGAGAACATCTCATTCTCGTGACAAGCCTCAGTAAGGTTAACCAAAAAACAAAACATAATTAAACTAACATGTTTTTTTTCTGAATGTGTAATTAAAGCACACAGATCTTCAGTCAGTATCACTAATTGAACGCAAACTAGAAATGCAAAACATCAGTACACAGACAGCACTGAAATTGATTTTGCTTTAATCTACTAAGCCGTCTGATCTGTTAAACAGATGGCAGTGAAGTGTGGGAAACAAGACCAAAAAAAAACACAGAATACTTCTACTACAGACTGTGCTCCTTTTTCTTAGCATAGCTCACTTAGTAACAACTAGGTCAATCAATACCAGTTCTTGAGGCCTCCATCATAATATTGGTATACATTCACACAATACACATCCCGGCCGCATTCAAGTAACCGAATCAGATATACGATACAGGATCAAATAACCATGTGTGGAGGTAAGTAAAGGTTACATTACCAGAGGTGTTAAGTACACAGCAGTGTCCTGTGCCCCAAAACTGCAAATAAGCTATGATCGATCTGTGCTTTAAATTAGAGACAACTGGCCAGACAGACATCTGAGACTGAGTCTACTGTAGCAGCATGCCCTGCCTCAGGCTACAGGGAATCCCCTGGTTTGTTTGCGTGTGTCAGTGTGGGAATAGAATGGGTGTGACTGAGTCTCATCGTCAACCCATATGATTCACAGCTTAGTCAGGAGCAGGTGTTGGACTCCAAAAATCAGATGCCGATTAAACTCTCCCCCCAAAAAAATGTGTCAGGGAAAGCCAGTTTTGTCGTGACTAAAGTATCAAGAGCTAACAGATGGGAAAGTCAACACACAACTGCTAACTGGCACACTATTAACCAGTAAAAGAGATCCACGTTTCTTGAGACGAACATCTTTGAACAGTTATTCTCTTGTTTACTTAAAAATCTTTAGTTATAACAGATTTAGCAGCTCCAGAAAACATTGTAGGTTAAGGACATGGCATAGATATAACTATTTTAATGAGCTTTGCTCAAGTTGAAAATATTTAGATCTGGATGACTCTGCTGTGTGTCTGGAAAAGTACTGTGAGAGCTGAAAGGAGACAAAAAAAGCACTATTTCAGAAATGTTACTATGAAAGTCATTCTTTTTATGTCAGTTTTATTTGCGTTCAACTCTCCATAGAAAAGCAATTTTCAACTTTCTGTTCTGAAAAGTCTAATTTAAATTAATGCTATTCCTGTCGTTAGACAAGCTAAACATTAACAAAGGGAACTAGACCTTCAACCATTGGATGTCATTTCAACCACTTGTTTATCACAATGAATCCAAAATATACTAAATTAAATGTCTTGCACCAGTTTATCCTATATGAAACAGAGAAGATCACGATTTCTTCCTCATAAAAACCTTGGGCATAAACAAGTTGCGTTTTTTTTTTTTTTTTATATATACAGTTATGTGCTTAAGATAAATGCTGTGCTGGTTGTTGATTTTCCTCCCACTGCCCATTCTATCTATTCTAATTCTACTGCAAGGTTGCCCGGTTCTATTTCTGTCCACACATTTAACAACACGAGACCTCAGCAGGAAGCAGGTGGTTTGTTTGCCTACGTTGTTTATGCCCTATCTTTTCCCAGGCTCTCTGCACACACACACTGGAGGCTGAACAAGACCCTTTGGTTGACAAGGAGGAGGAGGAGGTGAATGAAGTGAGGACAAGAGGGAGATGAGAAGACAGAAGACAAGAGGGTGAGAGACGGTATGGAGAAAAACGAGGAGAGGAAAGAAGAAGTGAACGGGAAGTATGAGGATGAGAGCTGCAGAGAAGGAATGTATGCATGTTTATTATCCATGCTAAATAAGGAAATATCCCTCGGGTGTTTTCATTACTTTTTGAGAACTATAGAAACTTACTGAAGGTGATGCTGCAGCACAAAACCATGCAGCTAATCTGTAGCAGAATATATGATTTAGGTTGCAGCTACTTCTCTCTGCAAAACCTGTTAGAAGGATCTCTCAACCCACAACTCTCTCGCCATCCACTCCTTAACAAAATAACTCAATAGCAACCACATTCAACTGAAGCCTGAACGCTCAATAAGCCAGAAACCTGATTACACTAACCATAACTGATGATTTAAAACGCTCTTCTCACCTGTACTGATAGTCTTCTTGTGTCTCTGATTTGCCAAGTAATTCCACTCAGCTTCATCATCGCACTTTTCTCCCACAAGTGAGGATGTGGGCGTCATGTGATTCGATTTGCTGAGTTGAAGGGGATAAAAAAAAACGCATATGTAACCCTCCCCATGAGCAAAAACAAAAAGACCAAAGCTAATCTTTGCACTTTCCTCTAGCCCTAGATAATGAAACCATCATTCATGTTGGTATACAGGATAAATGTCTTCAGTATTTCTGAAGCACAGGACACAGAAGCTATATCGTGATACTATTACAGCCTGTAACAAGCTACAAAACATGCAGTCTGAGTAAATGCTTTTTTGCTAAATACGAGTCAGTTATCATGTCATGCTGGCAGGCTATTAAAAAATTATCTTCTTGTCTTTTGGGACTAATTAACACTATCATTAATTATTTTTAGCAGTAGAACAGAAAATGGCATACCTTTAATTTGTCACTGTCAAAAACATTTTAACGAAACTCAATAATTTGCTCTCCTCCTCTCGACCCAGCTCAGCGTTTCCTCTCCTCTGGGATTTGGCTAAAAACCTTTTTTAGTCCACCAAGAAGAAAAAAAAAATGAAGCAAACTGAGCCAGAGAATTCCCAAGGTATCAAAGCAAATCAAAGCATAAAGCAGATCACAGGTCTATGATTTCTTTTCAAACAGTGGCTGTCAAGTTGTTTCCCTTGTCACTTTTAAAGTCAAATGATTTTAGCACTTTATCCTCATTGAATTTGAGGAGCCACTGCATCTAAAATAATTAAATCTCATTTCATTTTTTTATTTTTTTTTTTCCTAGGCAGAGGCATTCTCATCAAATCATCTTTCACCGACCTACAAGGCCAAAGCAGGACATGACCATTTTACTTCCACACCGATTCACTTGGATGAAAATCCATTTACATGATTAGGCTTGATTTAAAATTCTCCCGGCAAATAGTTATAAAACAGTCTTTATTCAACCCTCACCCTGACTGTGAAATGTATGCTGATGCTGAGGGCCTCTCCAGCTGAGGTAAGAGGGAATAACCCAGCGTGGTGCATTAAATCAATGGGCTTAATGCTGAAAACCTATGCATTGCCATTATGAAGAGCACCCTCCAGAACCAATCACTATATTTACACGCACGCTAATATTCCACTATTATGATGAATATGCTAATATTCCAAATGTGATACAGGCCATGTAAACCCCATTAGTTTTCAATTCAGATGTGGGGTTTTCTGTATTATTTTGATTTAAGGAGCATTCTTTGGACATCCAGAATACACGTCTCATTTGGGGTTTACGATCAGCTCTCTGAATTACACCAGGGTTTTCCCTATCATTATAAGGCTTACGCACAGCATCCAAGCCATTCTGGGCACCTAAGCCAAATTAATTTAAAATCAATGTGGAGAGCATCAGAACTAATTAAATGATTTTTTCCGAATCTAATTTTTGGTCCCCAGTGGACATCTTTGGAAAAGTTTTGTTTTTAAGCTTTTTGTATGTCGTTTGTTTATTATCTGCTCTAGCTTTCCCCAAATTTTGCACATAGATACTGAAATAATAATGATCCATAATTATGTGAAAATCTGTTTTTATTGAAAATCTTTTCTTGGAGGAGGACCCCTAAACCCTCGACCCATTTGCCCAATACTTCCACAGCTTTAGCAAATAGGCTTTAACACAGACAGCACCTACGCCCTCTGAAAACCTAGGGAAAACCCTGGTTAAACCAACTAGTCAACAGTTTGCAATGCATGCCCGAAAGCAAACACACCTGCTGGATATCAACAGGTTCTGAATATAGTTTTTTTCGGAATAAGAGCAAAAAACACAATATTTTGCACAAGTAAACATAATTAATGTTAAAATGAGAAAGAGGGACTAAATGAGGAAAGGCTTGGTCTTGTGAATTAAGTATCACTTAAATATCTTAAAACATGCTATCCAAAACGGAGCTGCAGCCAATCCACAGCGTACTCCCTGGACTAGCTGCCAGTCCATGACATGGTTAGGACCATGTACGTATAAATCCAACCCTGCTAAGCATTAAATTGATACTCCACCCTACATCTATCTTTTATGACGCACTCACTCCTTGTGGGCGTAATAAGTTTGTAGCTTGTTCCCTCACAGAGTATGGAGGCTGTGGTCTGCTTACATTCATGGCGGTTACACTGGATTCCAATGGTGAACCAAGTAAATCATAATTTTTAGGCTTGAGTTTCTTGTACTGGTCTGTAATATTTTGGTGCACCAGTAAGAAAGAAAGCCTTTTCTGTCTGTCATAAAGAGACACTTGGAGTTGGTGTGATGGCACTCATTTTCTCTTCGTGGGGAAGTCAGGAAGCTAAAAACAGAGGAGCTTAAGTCCTCTGCGTACAGGGCAAAGAATGTGGTTCGAGGTCAAAGCAGTTGAACTGACAAATCCCTGCCCACAAAATATGTACACATTAAACCCATGATTACACAGAGGGAAGCATGCAAAAATAGATGCTGGGCAGCATGTTTGCATAGCACCAAAAGATCCCACTCAGCTCCAGTCTGTTGTCTTCTAATGGCTGTTATCTTAAACACGACGAGGTCTCCGGGCAGCCGACTGATTGTGGACATAATTTCAAAGAAATCTAGATGGCACTTGAACCAAATCTGAGAATAGATTGCTATTTTTATCCCAAGCATGTAATGTCCTGTCCTTATTCAAAAAAAAAAAACACTTCAGTCAAGCTGCCTCAGATTAACCATTAGAAGGGCAGTATTCTCATACTAGGAATGAAATTATGTATTTTACATCATGTTGAGGGAAGCTCATTTAACTAATAGCTGGTAAAAGAGTGGGCTGAAGAGAAAGCTGTCTGGCAAGGGGAAAAAAAATAAATAAATAAAAAATCGGATGACCACTAACGGAAAAACAACCGACAGAAAGAACCACACAGTAACCACCCCCCTCCCGCTGTGTACTTAATACATGCTCTCAACGGAGGGATATAGGGGTCCAAATGTTCTCAGGGTAATCATGTTATTGTTGGCAACCCTCAGCAGGAGCAGACATGACCTCCATTTACTGAAGGAGTTGGAGGAGAACAATACTGGTAAGAGCGTTTGTCCGTGCAGCACTGCAGATAATCATAACTGCACCGGCCTGAACTACTGGACTACTCATGATCTGGCAGCTTTCTCAATAACCTGTGTCAGAGAGTCGAATGCACGTAATGCACACTCATGTAGAACACCTCCTAGGGCCAGCCTATATAGCCGGAACATAAGCACATACAGCAGTATTACCGGGTCGTGTGTCGGTTCCTGTATGTACCGTGTTTTAAGTAGGCAAATACGACTGCAACATAGGAGGGAAGGTTGTACAGAGTTCTGTCCAAGGTCAGCGGGGCACGTCTCTCTAGTAGCCGGGGTTTTCTAGCATCACTGCGCTCAGTGTCCTGGCTGATCTCCATCCCCCTTGGCCATTTTGAAGGATGTAACAAGCCATGTTTGGTAAGCTTGTACAAAGAGAGAAGAGGCAGTACAGAGCTATTTTAAAGACTAGAGCTCTGGTGGTGGAACCTACAGCATACACGACATCAGCCTGTGCAGAATGAACAGAATTCATCGAGTGGCTTAATCTGCTACAACACACAAAGAGAAGAGTGATTATATGCTTTACACCATCATATGGTTTTCAGGAATGACGGTTAAATTATAGCCAGACAGTTTTACCTTTAGCTCAGGCTGGTGTAATAAGACGTGTTTTTGTCTAGTGAGTCACTGGCTTTTGTCTTGATGTTGTATTCTTTGTCCCAGACACAGAAGCAAATGCGTAGTCCTGGTCTAAATAAATTGTGTAGTGAGGTGCAGAAAAACACCACCAGTGATGTTACAGTTATCCACAGCCTTAAAATGCCAAACCACTACACTTCACAGTTCCACCCCGTTTTAAGAGTTCATTAAGCTTTAAACCAACAGGACGTGCCACAATCCATCCAATTCTCTTTTGTTTAATAAGAGCAGTGCAGACTTCATTTTAACTTAATTATGTGCAAATTTGCTTCATTTTTAAAAGACTGCATCGCATGGCAACGGTGCACCGAGCACAAGAAAAACACTGTTTTGATTACAGCCAGCCACTTGACAGTGAAGCAAACTACCACAGGCAGGCAAGAAGCCAGTATTTATTTTCACCAATGCCCATGCCCAGTAACGCTGGCACTTGCCCAGCAACACTCATGCAAAGTGGGGGGTCCCAGACTGCTCCCCACCAGCCTGCTGCTGCTGCTCAATCTCTGAACACTGTCTCCATCCATTTCCAAGCCCTATCGTTTAACGAGATTCACCTCCAGAAACACCGGACTGACATGCTCCTTCACTCAGCGGCTGTCGTCGCTGCGTTGTTATCTTATTAGGGAAGGGAATAAAAGATGAAGTTGATTTGTGTTTACAGGAGGGAAGCTGGGTGCATTGACAGAGCGGAAGAAAAAAAAAAAAAAAAAAAGCACAGGCGATGATGAGAGAGGACATGAGAGCCTTCAAAAAAGCTACCCAGCCTGTCATTAGCTACACTGGATCCAGCAGCTAATGTGTGGGAAGGACACGCATGCCAACCCTTACACTGTACACACACACAACACACACTGGCGACTAGCACAATGAACCTACTTGCATGGGAAAGAGGGGGGGGGGAGCATGTGAATACCATTATCGCCGAGTATTGTGATTTAATTCAACGTACACAGGGAGCCCCGCGAGGAGCCGTTAAGATAAACCGTTAGACTGACGCGTGTACAGTGGACACTAACGGCTCTGCGAAGAAAGATGCATTGTCTAACGTTAGTCGCTGTATTGGCTGAAAGGAAGGAGGAGGGGGGGGGGGGTAGAAAAATGTCTTTCTAAAAGCACGCAGAAACCCCTCGCTTCGTGACTGTGTAGCTCCCTGCGGCTGGTCATCTCAAACACTAACTGTCCAAGCATTTTTATTAATTTTTTTTTTTTTTTTAAATGCAGGTATACCCGCAACGACGCCGTTTCCCGCCGTACACAGACCAGTAATGTCGGCGATAGGGAGAAAAAAAAAAAAAAAAAAAAACCGCCACTAACCTTGATGTTGTCGCCTCCTGCTATCCACTTGTTACAATGGAAATTTAACACCATGGGTCACCAGTTAAGTTTCCTGGAACACGGACACCCCCGAACTGAGCAGAAAACTGAAGCGAGCTGGTGTGTGTTAAAAAAAACAACAAAAAAAACAACAACCAAAAAAAACAAAAAAAAAAAAACAAACCCCTGTGTGGTCAAGAAGTGAGAGTCGGAGCCTCGGTTTCTCCGGGTACCGTCGGCAAACAACGAGAAAAGGTTGTGTCTTCAAACAGCTGTTTTCCAAAATGGAGTTAGCCGTGTCTGAGCCAATCAGAGCGAGCCTGTGGAGGCTCCCACTCCTCTGTGGGCTGGAGCCAACGCCACACTGCACAGATGATCAATTACTTACACCTTGTGCATCTTTTTTTTTTTTTTTTTTTTTGTTGTTTTTTTTTTGGGGGGGGGGATGATTCGTAATTGCTTTCATGTGATGGGAGCTCATTTAGACGCGCGTTAAACTCCATTTGGTTGAGGTTTCCTCCCTGGAAACACCCCTATGATTGTGGCGCTTGTTTAACTGTAACCGACGCTGCACATGGAGGGATTAACGGTGATGTAGTAAGGGAGGGCAAACCCGCATATTAGCACAGTTTCAATCTGTTCACCTGCCTTTTTGTTTTTAAGTCCCAAACTCTTGCATTAAATACAAGTCTTGTTCACAAAGGGAGTATCGTGAAAACGGCAGACCAGCTGTATCCGACAGTGTGGGCTGCTGAGTTAAAATAAAGTTAAAATCTCATTAAAGAGAGAGCAAATTGAGTTCTGTGTAAGCTTCCAGATGGCTGGGGTCCAATAACGGAGCACGACTGCAAGCCAAACCTTTTTTTTAATCTTCACTGTATGTAGTCATAGTTTGGAATAAATACGTATTTTCTATTTAGACCCTTTTCTAAAATATAGCGCTGATCCATGTTAGATTTTGCTAGTGGGATAATACCTGCTCAAGGTCATATGATCCCTAAAATTCAGGTTACTGACTTCATGAAAATTTAAAGGGACATATCACATGTTAAAACACAAACGGGTAATAAAAAGGCATATAGGCTTTCTACGCGTTTGTCCATAGACAAGTGTGGTTCCACAACCTTTGCAGATAGTATTTATTAATGCTGAAGGGAAGAAAAAAAGGCAGAGAAAATAAAAAAAAAATGACAGCATCTTATCTTTCTGAAAAATGACAAGTAATGCAATATCTGATGTCGATGAGGCCAGTTTGAGAAACTTGGCTCTAGTCAGTTACAAAAATATGGTGAGAATACCCACAACTTCCCCAGAACTAACAGCTATTCAACATTTCATGCCAGCAACAGCGAACATAGCACGAGCAGGACACAAACAGCATTCACCACTTGAGTTTTACTTCACTGTCTTTACTACCAATGATTAATATTCTGCAACACAATATAGCTCACAGTATAGTAACGGACATGCCTAAAATAAAAATATAAAACACAGCTTCAGGCTACTGCGAGAAAGCAGTTCCAACATTATTGCACACTTCTGTACATGGCCTGTTGTACAATTTGGCAAAAACAGATGTCTGTAAAGTCAGTACTTAATGTTCAGTGACTGCAGATCCCCATGTGACTCCTGTGATCAGTAATGGCCCTATGTTAAGACTGCGTGATGAGACACAGGCAAACAGGTCAAGAAGGGTAAAAATGGAAAACATAAGGCAGATTATCTGAATTTAAAAAAATAATCCTCTCAGGAGATTCAAGCTAGAGAAAACTAAAGCATATGCTGAACAAAAAAAAAAAAAAGGCCCTGAAATACTGAATCTCCGTGAAAACATCTATATCTATGACGGTTTCTCAGCCACAGAAACCATCTATTTCCTTACTAATAATGAAGTAAATCTACTCTAATGTCAGACAAGCCCTCATGAAAATACACAAAAATATTGCTTTGGTACACATGATTTAACATACGTCCTTAGGAAAACCTACCGATTAGTAACAGTTTAAGGCAATGTATTAAACGGTTACATACACGAAAACTGTCTCAGTATTTTTTTTTCTGTGATGGGCTGATGAAACCATGCAGATACTAAAACTGAGGAAATGTGTGTTTAAGTAGCTGTTTTTAGAATATTCCCTAAGTGGAAAGTACCAAATACCAGGAATAAATTCAGAGAGGCCACCAATAAGGACTATTCATGTCAAAAAGCCTCTTTGCCAGAGCCTGCAGCTGCCATGGAATCGTTAGTGAACGCTGGGCTACGTGTAAACTAGAGATCTGCCTATAGTAGTGTTGCTTCGTTATTTAAAATAAATCATGTATAATATTGGCAACTTGCCCATTAAAAGTCTTACACGCATGTTTCAAATGAAACAGAACAAGTCCTGTCAGTGACGGGAGTGCATCTACAATGTGCATCAGTAACAGTAGTAGAGTTGAGAGCGCAGCCCCCTGAAGGTGTCCTCGTCCTGCCCGCTGGCCTGGTCTCCTTCAAACAACATGGAGTCTGGGAGCACCACACCCTCTAGTGGATCTGGCTGGCAGAACTCCACTATAAATTCCTCCTCTGAGTCCAGCAGTAGTCTCGACCACGCACACATGTCCAGTTGGCCCGCGGTGCCGCCATACTCCTCCGGCAGGACTGAACGGGGGATGTTCCGGTGCAAGGAGCGCAGGTCAGAGCCGTGAAGGACATACTGTACAAGCAGACAGCAACAGCATCAAGTGTTACCATCTGGTTTGTAATTTAAATGAATTACAAAGCAAGCCTCTGCATAAGATTTTAAATATGGGGTTGTGTTTAGTTGTGTTGGCCTTCAGTTGTTTGTTTTTTTTTTTAAAGATGAAAATAGACCATTATTCCAAAAGCACAGGCTGTAGATTAAAGGGAGGCGAAGGAAGGAAAATAGCCCTTTGTTATAAACAAAAGAGTCAAGAGACTATTCAAGGACAATAGTTACCCTCTCTGCCATCTTCTCCTTCAGAAAAGGTTTAATTATAGCAAAGATGCCTTTGAAAATCCTGGGCTCGTTAATTATGTTAACAGCTTTGATTCTGATTGGAAACCCATCCTGGGAAACAGAAGAGAAACGGCATTCAGAGGATGATCCTTGTCAAATGTTTTACATGTAATAGGTGCGCTTATGTAAACATTACACACTCTGCAGTCACGACAAACTCAACAGGCAGTGCTTGACAGATCCTTTTGTATAAATGAGTTTCCCTGCGTGTTATACACAATTGCCCATAATCACATGACAATGACATTTATAAAATCCTGCTTTTACATATCTATTCATGAAAAAAGCAATAAAATATATTTGTTGATTTCATTAAAAAAAACAACAACATTATAGCAAAAGTATCGTCAGATCATAGATTTCTTTGAGACAGTATTGAGTAATTTTATGCTCAGATTCTCGATTTCTCACCTGGAGGATGCTCACAACCTTTTTGGCAAGGAACGGGCCTGGATTGGATGCTTGTGACATTCCCACTCCACTGTAGTCAGCTAAAATGACAATACCATTCACCTGCGTTTCCTCCGGCTGGATCAGCTTCTCCAGAGTTAGATAAATGGCCCTCACATTGTCAACAAATGGATAATCATTTGGTTTCCACTTTCCTGTAAAATGAGATTGAGTTCATGAGTAACTGCACATCCTTGAGCAGAGCTTGTCCTGGAAGACTAATCAGTAACTGGCTCTTAGTCATACAGTCATACAGTAAGCACTTAATGGTTGGGAAAGCACCATCAGTTTGAGCTCTAATGAATATGCGAAGGCTGTTACATAGTCACTCTAATTGCAATTCTAGTAATGGTGATTCATATTATACAGATCAAATAAGGCCAGTTGTTTAAGCTGACACCAACCAGGTCGGAGACACAGGATGTATCGTCCACTGGGGTCTGGCCGTGGCAGGACTGTGAGAAAGCCCAAGTCCAAGACATGTTTCACTGTGGAGGGTTTTAGGTCCTGGAAAACCTCTGGCCAAGCCTTACGCCCTCCGTGGTAATTGAGCAGCAGCTGCAGGGCACGGTCATAGTCAAACTTCCTGGCCCGCAGGAAGCGCAGGAGGAAAGCGTCATCCAGCCTCGTCCTGAGATTGGGCTGTTCCTTTAAAAGAAAAAAAAAAACAAGGATAATAAAAACAAAAGCTTAGCAGATACATTTTATAGTTGGTAATAACAGCAAAATGATGGAAAACAAAGGAAGACAAAGTTATAAGGGATGTAAAAAGAAAATGAAAAAAAGAGTAATTAACTACTCATGATTGTGTGTGTGTTCCAGCTGCTAAAAATGTATCTGGTGCAAAAAAAAAACAAACAAAAAAAAAATGTCTTCTGTGAAACAGCCTGCTTGTCTTTTGTCAGTCATGAATCAAATGTGATTTAAGTAATTACCAGGAAAATAAAATGAAAATATGCCTGGACTGGATTTTATGAAGTAAATTTGTCATAATGAAAAAGTCTGAGAATCTGACTAAACATTTGTTACAAAATCTCTGTATTTAAAGCTGCAGGAACTGAAATAAGGGGGAAAAAATGGCAAAATTCGAAAATGCACACTCTCTTCCCTCTGTCCTAATCAAAAGATTAAATATAAATATAACTATAATATAACCTGACACCATTTGGTGCCACTGTGGAAAAGTGAAGCAGGAGTTGAGCAGTAGAGTCGTGTCTGACGGAATCTGACCATCGATCAGTAATTACAGCTGCCAATTTACCTGTCCATCATATAGTCGTTTCCCACAGGGAACTGAAGCCCTGAAGTGCTCAAACCAACCAGACTCACGCAAAAACAGTAGCAATTCTGCGGCTGCCACAATCAGCCAACCTGTTTCCGTTACTGTATGACTTTGGTGTTTGAAATTCAGATCCAAACTTATAAACAAACTAGTCAATCAAGGCAGCGGTAAAAGATGGACAACTGCAGTTGTTTTCAAATTAATCTGGTGGTTCTGAATAAAGCAATAAAAT
This sequence comes from Coranthus polyacanthus, assembly GCA_037367275.1. Classification (NCBI taxonomy): domain Eukaryota; kingdom Metazoa; phylum Chordata; class Actinopteri; order Kurtiformes; family Apogonidae; genus Coranthus; species Coranthus polyacanthus. The sequence continues at coordinate 5,041,943 of JAPQRN010000025.1, read as the reverse complement.
GGCTTCGGTTCAACCCATCGGAAAATGAATGAGGTTTGGCAGATTCCCTCTGAAGGGCAGGTGGGCGGCACACCTCTGATTAGTGGATGTTAACATAGTTTAATACAAATCTCATATGTATAATAATCCCAAATGATTCACTCTACATCAGCACCAAAGTAGGAAGGCTCAAGATGAATTTAAGTGTCATTCTGAAGCATTTTCACCTATACAATGCCAATTTTAATACATTTGCCACTTTACTTTTTAATCACCAGCACAGATGTGTTTCATCACAAAGAAGTAACATAGTTTTTAAAACACGTTTAGTATTCACTCTAACGGTTAACAGAAGATGGAGTTCTCTGAATGTTCTGCTTAATTGCCACCGCTAACCTTCATAGCTAGTGTTATAGAAAGACAGTGACTAGTTATGTTCATGTTGTTGTCAATAGCATAACAGCACAATGCCAAACCTTCAAGATCATATCTCTCAGAGCTTGGACGTCCCGGAGACGCCACTCTGGTTTCTCCTGAAGCTCTTCCCGTGCCTTGGCCACCAGCTCCGGTGTCAGAGTGCAGGAATAGTTGGGTGGCGGGGGTCCAGGGAACCAGCTCCCTGCAGCCACTGATGGGTCCATTGGAGGAGACCGAAGATCAATTGACTCATGCTGATCGGCCATGGACTGACTGGTTGCTGCTGTTTAGAAAGCAACACACAACAGACACCAGAGATGCAGTAAAAAAAAACAATGAAATCTATAGATAGATTAATATCTGCTCTCACTGTCAACCCCTGTCAGGTTGTCACATGCAATGCATTGTTTCCACATACAAATACCGCCTTATTAATTTAATCCATATATATTTTAAATAAAAAATACCCGAGTAATACAATGGCACAAATGTGCAGACGTGCTCTTTAACATGCACATGTACTGCATGAAGTACAGTAGCCTACTGTCTGTTTACTAATCACACGCACAAGCTAATACTGTATCTACAGTGTCTGACCGTGAAAAGATGCGATGCGTCAAACCTCCAGTCAAAATGCTGACTGAATACCAACCCGAGATGTGTTTAACAATAACCGTCTAGGGCAGACATAGAAGACTATTATGAGTATCCATTGGCAAGTGATCAAATGGCTTTAAAATCAGCACATCAACCCAAAACCCCCCGTGTAAAAAAAAACAAAAAACATCACAACCGACCTGTCAGGAAAATCCTTTAACTAGTTCCGTGTACAGGAACGGCGCTCTCTAATTGGTCCCCGCTCGTCACGTGATGCGTGGTAGACAGGCGCGCAACAGCAGCTGAGGCTGTTGTTTTGATGACTGTGCTGCCTTCACTGGCCTCGGAAACTATGCAATCAAAAAAAAAACAAGACTAAAACGGCCACACGAAGTTACACGAAGTGACTGATGAATGAGTCTTTCGTCTATACTTTTAAAGCTGTTGCTAACATTTTCACTTCTTAAAAAGACCAAGAGAAATAGATATAACTCACTTCGTCCTGCTGATTCAAGAGCTGATGTAAGTTTAAAGTGTGACTTGTATTTATGACACTGTCCGGTCATTTTATTTTCAACACAACAGTAGTCCATGCACACTGTGTGTAGTAGCCTATTTGAATTTCCTGCACAGTTTAGATTGATTGTTTTAACTCAATATTTCAGTAAAACGTGGCTGCATTGTTGATGTAGCAACAATCTGCTTTTTTCATATGTTTGCGTGAACAGATTTATTACACTCTGGTGCAGCAGATGGCAGAATTGCCTGCGTATTGCTCTGTCTGCGTCCCTGTCAAATCATGCTTGTCAACGTCTCACAGGTTGGCTTTATTCTTCTTCAGAATTGAAAAATGGATATTTAAAATTTCCCAGTCAAAATAATATGTTCATATGTTGATGGGTGTTTGATGTTTTAGTGGCTGAGAGAAAAAAACACGGTTTTATTTGTTGTTGTTGTGGTTTTTTTTTAATCAAAATAAGCTTTAGCTTGGTGTTGACCTTCATGTCAGAACCTTCCATTATCTTCCACTTGTCACTTCATATAATTGTGTTCAAATGCAGCACATTGGCATCAACTACATGTTTTTCCATCAGAATGAATTACCCTGTGTCTCCCTCTTTCGAATCAGTGCTATCTATAATGATTTTATGACATTTTATCAGTCTGAGGCAACATGTTGCAGTAGGATATCAGTGTCCATGCAGCACTGCCACGTTGCACCCATTTGAGTCTTGCAACATATCTGATTAATATTTAAAGCTGGGCCATTTTTATTCAGAGCATGTGGAATGTTGCTCATTCCTAACAACACAAAATGTCTTAAAACCAGGAATATAAAATGCTTTTATAAAATATGATCTACGAAATAAGGCAATGTAAAAATAGACCTTGAGATTTATTATTTCATCTTCACATTGTAAGGCGAAACATTTCCTGTTTTTGTAAGGCAGTACAGGTTACAAGGCACAATTTATTCCATGAGTTACACCATGACAAAATACTAAACAAAAAATATAATCTATTTTTAAAAACCATTACAACATATTATTGGGAAACCTCTACGGTGGGTCTTTTACAAAGTGGCACCACAGTGTTCACCACAAGCTTGTCTTGTAAATGTTTCTCTTAACATGTCACATTGTACATAACTACTGTAAATAGGCCATTTCCAGGACATGAAACAAAGCGTAGATCATTTAGTCTTGTCACACATGATATTCAAAAGTTGAATTCATTTTATTTCACTTTGGAAAAATGTGTTTTCTGGTCCAAAAATGTTCCTGACTGATAGTTGCCACCACTTCATTACTAATGAACATAAAATAAAATACTGTGCAACACTAAATATGTGACAAAGTAAGGCCTGTTGTAACATTTATAAAATACTGACATGAACACGTCACCATGTCTAACATAAACCTTACTACACACACTGAGTTCACGCTAAAAGGATGTGATGATACCCAATAATAAAACTATATACAACAGTGTGCCTCTTTCCAAATTGTGTTTTTACAGAATAACATTGTGTCTGGATAGTTTTGATGTTCATAGTTTCATCATTTGCACCAAGCTTTCGCAGGTACTGCCGATACTCAACTGCAGCTGCATGTGTGAACAACATAGATCCCTGAAGACTCTAAAAACGACAATCTGCAGGGAGCGTAATGTCAATTACATTTTAGATATTATTAGCTGATTTATTTTTTCAGTCATGTTAACAGCTTAATGCTGATTACCTAGAAACTTACAATAAAGACCCTGGTTTAAGACAATATAAAAGTGAAGGAATAGGGATTCAGCGGGGTTGCTAGATGGCTTCTTGCTTCGTAATAGTGGGCTGAGGGATGGAGGTTGGCTGCTTGGGTACAGTGGCTATGACCCCCTGAGCCATTTTATAATGTTCTGAGCTGGATGCAGTAGGCGGAGACGGTATTGGGGTTTCAGGAGTGGCTGAAAAGTAGAACACACAGAAATAGTCATGGGTTATAGAAAGTGCAGCATAAGCAGATGTACATTTACCATTCTGCTGTATAACATGGTTTAGAGCAACCAAATTTTTTCAGATAAGGAATAAGCACTTTTGTGAAATTTCTCAGAGCATTAAACATGTTAAGAAAGAATAACAGAAGTTCTCTTTGACAAAATAAGCCAGATTAGTTTCCATGAAGAACTGAGAGGATTATTCCGCCGAGCTTGTTTGTCCTTCCAGCTACCTGACTGGGCTGCACATGGAGCTGGGCGAGGAAAGTTGACAGTCCCCTCATTTAAGTATTTTTAAAAGTTTTTTCAGGAGATAAACCCACAAAGATTCCAATCTTTAACCCACCGGAGAAAAATGCAAACAGGGAAAAAGACAAATTAGAAGAAACAAAAGAAGAAAAAAGATACTTATACATTAATATAAAATACAAAAAAATGAATAGGATTGCTAAAAATAACAATCCACTTAGGTAAAACTGGGGTGCACCCAAGCTCCTCATTTGTTCTGCATGCCACAAGTTTGGTACGTTTAAGGATGCTTTGTTGTAATGGTACTAATACTTACAGATTTGACCATTATGGATCGGCGTTGGCATGTTGCTGGTAACTATAACATTGCTGCTCAGGTGCTCTGAAACCAGGTGAGGGTGCAGAGAGTGAGGTGCATGCGGAGCTTCGTTAGCAGAACCTGAAACACAAAACAGACAGAAAATCAGTTTACCGGCAGACTGAATGCCTCAATTCTCTCCATTCCCCTTACTGGTAATTCAGCTGGATTCACTATATGGACTTCAATTTAGTCCATCTATGTAAAACTATGTCTGCTACTAACATGAGCCAGGGTCAACTTACCTCCAAGAAGCATTTCCTGTAGTAGGTTGTCAATCTTGGCCATGCCAAACAGTTTGACAAACTGGATCTGTTCGATCATTTGCCAGGTGATGCTCTGTAGCGTGGGCAGTAGCAGGAGCAGCTCTCCAAATCGACCCCGGGAGTCATACTGCCTGTCGTTGATGTAGTCCTCCAGGCTGACCTGGACCTGGTATCGCATTCGTTTGATCTTCCCAGGGTCACTGAGACCTTTAGCATCTGTGGGGAAATAAAAATAGACAGACAGATGTGGTCCAATGAGACGTAACTTTTACCTATATACAATATAAATAGGCAGACATCCCTTTTGCCGTTTCATATTTGTAACAGCAGTAGTACCTGGGTCAAAGAAGACTATGGCTTTCAAGCAGGCGTATTCATTGTCATCTATTTGAAGCTCCTGGAAGGGAAGCACGAGTTCGTCCAGGATTCTCACTGCTACCCTGCCTACCTCCAACTCTGGGCAGTTTCTGGGAATGATGTGGTCATTTCCTGCAGGAGAATTACATTTTAGCCCTGGATTAGATCATACTAAAAGCATTGAGTGGTGTCAGTAGTAGATGTTATAAGGGGAAAACACTCTCTTATGTTTTACCTAATAAGAGGATGTCTTTGTAAAGCATGGACCTCTTCGCAGCACCGAGCAGGAGATGCTCTCCGGCGTGAGCTCGCAGCAACGCCACCTGAAATGCAGCGAAAGGTATTTACTTATTAGATGTACAGTAACTCGTCTCAACGCTATAGCTCTGAGAAGCAAGAAGACACTGGCTGCTTCACTAATATAACATCAGCAAATCAGTTACCAAGGCCTGGTGATCACACTGTTAATGATTCAGCACTTTTTTGAGGAGGGATATAAATTTAAAACCAACTCATCATATTCTAACTCAGGATTAAAATACATTAACTAATCTGGTAGAAGAGTAAAATGTTTTGGGGCCTTGTCCTTTACATGATTTAGCTTTTTTTGTCCATCTCCACATGCTCCTGCACCCTTCACTAGCGCTATAGTTTGAGATGGATTTTGTTGCAGGAGTAGGCTGGTTGATGAGTGACTAGAGTGTCTATACAACTATGTACACTCTGTCTGTGTATGAGTCTTACCTGGTCATCCAGGGGCAGGTCACAGAAGGCTGGGATATACTTGGCCCACTCCACCAAAACCAACAGCTGCTGTTTCATGGATTCACACACATCTGTGATGGTGGCAATCTTTTTGGTCCTTATGTCACCATTAAGTATGGGAGCTGGGGAGGTGATCTAGACAAAGAAGGTGCAAAATCATTTGATGAGTTGTTTGTACATTCTTTAGATTAGTTCGATGTGATTGCCAAAGATGTTTTAGTACCTGTCTGGACAGGACATCTGCCTGGATGAGTGCATTAATGGATGGTAAACTGCTGTCTTCATAGCTGGATCTTCTGGTGCTGATTCTGTCTCTTTCATTCTGTACAGCTGAAAACACATTAAGATTTATAGTTTTATATGTTTTTTAATTATTTGCTCATAATTAGTTGGTGCTTGCAGAGACCTGAAGGGCTAGAGAAGAAAATGTGGCATTTTCATGCCACAGAGTAAATAAAAAACTCAAACCATAGATTATGTAAAAAAAAAAAAATTCTATCTCTTTGCTACACAAAGACAGGCCGCCGAGTAATTTAAAATGAAAAATAAGTCTTCCAAGGTTGTCGTGTTTATCAGTATATGGCTATTATTGCTCAGAAATGTTTGCTCAGCATGAGCCGGTCAGAGACTTCAGCGCTTCACAGAGTGAACATTAACAAAGTACTACTCTCCTGGGTGTTGCAACACACTCAGATGAGTGGTGTCAATTCAGTAGGGACGGCTCACACTGTGGCAGTGGTTCCCTGATCAAGTGGGAAATTCTGTTGTTTCCAGGCAGAAAAGCGTTTCCCACATTTCCCCGTGTTTTTGATTAAAAATATGTTACCTTCTTTCTTCATGCCAGCTCTGAAGCATTTCTTCAGTCGGCAGTATCTGCATTGATTCCTCTTGTCTTTGTCCACGATACACTGTCTGTTGAACCTGGAAAGGAAAGGAAAGGAAAGGAAAGGAAAGGAAAGGAAAGGAAAGGAAAGGAAAGGAAAGGAAAGGAAAGGAAAG
>JAPQRN010000025.1:5014526-5035439 GCA_037367275.1 Coranthus polyacanthus | reverse complement strand
ATCTGAAATCAGTTTTTTCCTCATCCTCATCAGTCTTTGCATGTCCAATCTCACCTGCAGGAGTACATGTGGTTTTTGCGGACGCTGCGTCTGAAGAAGCCTTTGCAGCCGTCACAGCTGGAGGCCCCGTAGTGCTTGCCAGTGGCTCTGTCTCCACATATGGCACACAGGCTGCCAGCCGCCAGGTGGCCGGTAGCGTTCATATTGGTGCTCTCAGTCGGTGAGGAATCTGATGCACAGAGGTAAGAGAGAGAGACAGATCTTATTGGGTCAACAGGCTTTTAATGAGAATATACAGGATGACCCAAAGGCCAGAGAAAGCATGTTTAAAAAAAAAAAAAAAGTTTAAGTTATCAAGCATCAAGAAAAAAGGCTTAATCACGGTTACCGCACATGTTTAATTTAGCAAGATGTGAACAGCTGCAATGAGCACACTGATCAGTGACATTGACGGCTGATCAAAACCAGCCTTCATGCGACTCTTCCAGGATCTATTACCTGCCTGAGTAACTCAGACAAAGTCAACAGACCATAATTGATGTATTCTTGATTACCTCTGAAAAGGCAATCACTGGAGACAGTTTTCTTTTTAAGCCAGCCTCACAGTCTCCAGATTCAATCAATCATACTGTGTCGTGACACATACTATAGATTAAATATAAGTTGTTATTCTTTTACACAATGAAGTCAAAAAAGTTCAACGGTGGGGTAGTTTAGGAGGTCACTCTCTTTATTTTACATGGGAATCCTTTCATTTTGAGTCAGGGTCACAGCCAGAAGTCATGGGAGACTGCATAAATAAATAAGAAGGTGCCATTGTTACATCTAAAAAAGCTCTTTCCAAAAAACCTCTACCCTGTTTCTTAACTTTATCCTCTGTGGGAATGAACCGTTTGTAACAGGAGAAGGATAATCATGATACTCAAACTACTGCTTCATCAGGGGATGAATATCAATCCACTGTAATCAATCATCTCTGTACAAGCTAAAACAAGTAAAAATGCTGCGTGTCCAACTTCAACCAAACGGCCTGTGAGCATAAGCAACTGTCACAGAAGCGAAGAGCTCTTAATGTTTTACTTCTGCACCCAGAGGTGATAAAAGAAGCGTGCTAGACCACTGCACAGGATCATCGCTCTGCCAGCAGCAGCAGATGGACAAATGACCCCTTTTTATCACTTCATGCGAGAACTCCCCGTGTCCTCTCCTGACCAAAGTTTTAAATCACTAAAAGTTTCAAAGTTCAACACCAGAGCTGGATATATTTGACTCACCTGTGCCCATGGTGAGCACTTGCATGTTTTCAAACTCCAGCGTGGTGTAGGCTGGGTCCAGAGCCTCGCTGTAGTCTGCCATGTCCATGTCTGCCAGTGCTTTGGACAAACAAATTCTCAACTACCTGACAGTGAGGCAGAAAGACTTGTCAAGAAGCTAATGTGCCCCTCTCCTCCTCCTCCTCCTCCTCCTCCTCCTCCTCCTCCTCACCCACACACACCTCCACTGAGCCCCCACCTCCTCTTTTTGAACCTAGCTCCGCCCAGTAAAAGGTAGCTCCTGGCCCAGTTGAGTGTGATGGAGACCTTTAGGAGGCCAGTGACTGACAGCAGAAATCACCTCCATCCCCTCCTTCCCTCATGCCGCTAACCACAGGAGAGGTGGAGAGTCTTCCTGGTTGATGGTTAACCAGCCTCTTCAATGGTGAATCACAGCATTTTTTTTTTTTTTTTTTAGCACAACTTTGATATCTGCTCTCTCTGATGTCGCTCTGCCAGCAACACAGAGGCAATTCCACAATGAGATCTACATCAGGTCAATACTTTGCCATATAACTCCACTACATCACTTCCTTAATCCAGTTGTCCACTTTTATAACACGCTCATATCACATGTACACAAAAGACAGCGTCCACATAGCTGTTATAAAGAAGCCAGGAGCAACTTAAGTGCAACTCACCTCAATAGTCAGATAATTATTCATATTCAGACCACGTGTATAATGCGTCTCTGGTAAATCTTAGTTAATTCTAGCATAATTAAGAGGGGAAATAAATAACTCTTGCTAAAGCAAAGTGATGCCTTTAAGTAAAAGACTTCATTGTTTCTCTAAATGCACGGTGCACGTGGGGCTGCTTTCTGATCCAAAAGCCCAGTGCTCGTTGTTGGAAAAGCAGCTGTTTCTCTAAGAGATATCAACTATGATTCAGAACACGTTAGGATTCATTTAGGAGAAAAACACTAAGGAAGGACGCTAATGACACTGGGAAGGAATGAGCACAATGGGAATGAATTCACTAAATGGAAAGTTTAGAATCACAAAAAACGGCAAAAAATCTATATACATAACTTGATGGGGAACAGTTTGCTTGAAATTTGATGGCGAATTACTAGAATAGTTGCTTATTATTGTACTTTGAATGAACAAATATGTTAAAATTACCCGTTGCAAGTCGATTTACATGAAAAGCTATCGTCTTACTTTCAACACATGAATCAAAAATGAAGTTCCTCATAAACGTTTATAATGTGACAAAGAAACAGTCGTCAGATCTCACATTTAAAACCAAACAATGAGTCGCATGCTTCCAGTTCTTGATGAGTTTTCACGTGTGACTTTTGAAACGCACCGTCCTGAATCCGATTGTTTTCAAAAATAAATTCTCTGCTTGCGTAAAGTGGACGCCTCTTATATGTCACACAGCAAACAGTAGTCGTGTATTTGAAGAGAAAGTGCCAGTACACAGCGATAGGTCAACGATCTTGAGTTCAGCCAGACCTCAGAAGCAGTAAACCCCATGTAGGTGAACTTGTTAACCGTGCTCTTTAATTACACAGAAAGTCTCATAAAACTCATAAAATTATTTTTTCTCTCACGCGGCAGACAAACACTACAACATTCCTGGAAGCTCATCGGCATGACTCTGAGCTCATCAGTTCAATAATTGAATTTAATTCCCCTTCTTGATCCAATCAGAAATGAAAATGAAAACGATCAGTCTGTGATTAAAACGCACGATTAAAGCTATTATCATCATCTGTGGGCATAGAGTGAGATCCATTGATTTTTGTACTGAGTAAATAATCCTAACCTGCTATAGTAAACTGATTAACTCAATGAAAAGGACGCCCACAAACAAAATCTGATTCTTACACACTTCTAAACGCTGTTCACAGATGACGATGCTTCATGAAACGCGGCTTAAGCGCAGCCTGTTGTTTCGCATGCGTGTACAGAGGTCACGCATTACAACATTTCTTCATGTTCGATCTGTCCTGCTCTTCTGCAATGCCCATATTTGCTCAAGAAGTTAGCTCATTATTTCAAACCAGAAGGCAGAGGGAAGGGGAGAGGGAGGGGGGGGATGTGAGAATCAGTGTGGAGCTATGAATGAGTCACACAGAGCAAATCTTATCTTCCCTGTCATTAAAGCGCTTTTATCGCTGCTCCCATCTTAAATTTCTGCGAACTCCTCAAGGAACGGTCATATACAGGACTATAAAGTATAATCTGCACAGTTATAGCTTTCTTAATCATGAACTGACAAACTGTTCTGAAGTGTGAGATAGGGCAGGTTTGATCAAAAATACTCTAATACTTGGGGTGGGGGGGGGTTTGCTTTAACATGCTGGACTGACACGTGCAGGAGGCTGTAAAGGCCTTATGAACAGAATAAATCATTGTTCGGGTGATCGTTTCTAATGCACGCACCAAATTCATAACTCAGGACTACAGGGTGTATCTTTTTAAAGTTTTTAAGTTAAGTTTAAATGTAAAATTAATTTGGTGACGTGTAGTTTTCCCACCTGAGGCAAAGCGCTCGGATAATGAGTGCAGCTGAAAACAACTGGCTCACATTTAGCTGTTAAATACATACTAAATGAAGCGGTTTGCCATGTTGTTAATGTGATGGACCAGAGCGCATTGTCTTATAATCAGTCACCCACACTCCTGCCCCGGGGCTAAAAGTCAAAGGAACACTGAGACCTGATGTAACACTTGTGTGATTCTCCCCTTTGAAACTTCAAACTCCAGTTTGTGAACAAAGTCCTGTCTATCTTCTGAATAGGAATCTCCGACCACTGACCAAACTCCATTTGCAACCACTGCCTATTTGTACCTTCTCCTCAATGACTACATTTCATTTCCCCATGTCCGAACTCAAAGACAAGCAGCAGGCAAGCAGCATATTAAAATCAAAATACAGGAGGCAGCGGCTGGGAGGAAATGGGAAAAGACAATCATCACGGCCTGGAAGAATCATTGAAATGTGGAGTACGCTGTCTGTCTGAGGACTTATTTTGTTCTTTCAAAGAGAGCTTCATCAGCGCGGGGGGAAATGTGAGTGTTTGTAGGACACATTCGGGAGTATGCTGATGTTGATGATAAGAGTAAAAGAGAAGGAGACAATGTGCTGGCTGCAGCAGAAAAGGCGGCTGCTCTGCTCTGCTCTGCTGCAGTAGATGGAGGAGATAGGTGAGTAGAGTGTCATGGCAAAGACCTTGTCAACAGATAACTATCTGCAAATAACACAGCTTATGCAAGCCCCTGTGGTAGGCCGGGGGAATATCATATTTTCTGTGCCTCTGGACTACTGTCACTTACTTTCATTGGTCATAATGACACGTTCTTATAATTATATGATTCCCTTTTTTTGTCACAATATAAAAATGTTATTGTCTGTTAGTGTCTAACATCTCATCTCTTAAAGTCCTCCTACTGCCTCTGTGGTGTACTTCTATGCAGCTCTACAGAACAACAGATTTGTATATTTTGTGTGTTCTATCAAATAATCCCTTCAGTGATGCTAATCTGTCTTCAGAGGCCTACAAACTGAACTTAACTAAAGCCACTTCATCTCCTGTTGCAGGGTTAGTTACATAGTTTTAAGCTTGAATTGTGCTAATATGTCAGACTTAATCATGGATGTAGTCAGGTTGCCAAACAGAGGCTTAAAGAAACATATCAGTGTTCATTAGAAAGTTAAAAGATCTTGTACATTAGAGGCAATGATAATAAATGTTATATTTGGGTTTTTTTTTTTCAGTTTTAAGGAAACGGAGACGGTTAGCTGCTGTACATTTTTAAATCCAACACAGGAGTTGTCATAAAATGGTTATTTGTTCTTAAAATAAACCATAAGTGTTGACTTTCTGTTGGAAAGACTAATACCGTCCTATTGTTTTGTATGTTCTTGCCAAATACTTCAAAATATCCTTGTGACTTGTCACATAAGCAGCTTTTGTACAAAAATTTTAAATTTCCTGTTCCCATATATCACACGTTTACTCTTTTTGCTGAATGCACTATTGAGTTGTGAATTTTACAGATAAAACGTTTAAAGCTCGTTATGATTCAATGTGTTGCAAATCCAGTCAGACTGAAAAACACAAGTAGCCTCTGAGCTCCAAATAGGTAAACAATTGCATCAATAAACATGAAGACCCATGCAAGACGTAAATCAATCACAGCGTGTGATAACGCTCTGTAATCATTAACTCTGTTTTGCTGAGAATTCATTTTGACTGCTGGCCCAATCACCTCTGTCAGCAGCTCTGCTCCGAGCACCTTTATCTCTGTGACTACCTATTGGTCCTTCAGTCATCAGCCGCTCAGTAGACATTTAACCTTCACAGGCTTTAAAAATAAGATGCCAAATTACCCTGATGATTAATCCTAACAATCTGATATTTTTTGACAAACACCATCAGCTTCATCTGTCTCCGGCGTCAGTTGAACGTTCACCAGCTCATTTCTCATCTGCGCTCATTCACGGCTCTCTTTTCTATCTTAAGAGGTCGCGTAACGCTCTTTTCTCTGTTTAGTGTCTAACAATAAACCAGCGTTCTCATTTTTTATTTCAATGTCACACGCCGACCTTTATACAGCCACGGGCCTGACAGACATGGTGAAATCGCTGCTTAATACTGCCACCATGTGGACATAAAGAACAAGTCCATGCTCAACCCTCTCCTCACTTTCATGGCTCAGAAAAGTTGTATCACGACAGTACTCAAAACACAGTTAAAATCATTTGGTGGTTAAGAGAGTTTAGCCGAATGTATATAGTTTCAATTAGCTGTCCTTTTTTTTCCTCTAATTTAAGGAGCTCTCGTAAGCATTAAACTTTCCCAAAAACACCTGCTTTAAAAAGACTCTTATAGAGGTCAGTCGGAAACACGTACATCGCCGTGCGTGTTTTGGTCTGTTAGTGTCCAGCAGCTTCGCTTTTCACAACAAACATCCCTATCTTTTTAAGCACAAACGGCAGATTGTTATTCATGCTCGACTCTAGAATAATCACCCTTCTCTGACTAATTCCAAGAGTAATCTCTGCCGTCCGTGTTTACAGTCTCGTACGCTTTAGCTGTACCTGTGCTGGTGAAGTGCATGGTCCCATCCTGTCCATACATCCCTGTGAAGGCCGAGCCCTGACAGTGAGCCGGCCAGCTGAGCGCAGGCCCATGAGCCTCGGCGGCTCTCTCAGGCCCAGCCAGGCTGAGGCAGGCTGCGAGGAGAAGCAGGGCCACTGTTACTGGATGTGCTGTTTGCCGGGGGCCGCCTGGCTGACTGTAAGGGCCCAAAGCGCACAGGGATAATCCTCTAATGCCTGTCACAATGAGATTTGATTGGAGACTTGAACACCGGGATTAATGGTGTCAAGTGAACAGTGTGTAATGCCTACCCTCCAACAGGCTGCTAATTGAAACTTTCTGCCCCTGTTTAACTCCACAGAGGTGCAGTAAGGTTGTGAATATCATATTTTATAGTGGTGAAGATTAGGTTTCTCTTCATTAGCTGAGTGGTTTGTTTAGACGTGGACCATTTTGTAACACGGCTTTTATAAATGCCTGCAATAACACTGTCAGTGTTATTTTTATGATACCAAGTCTTTCAGAGATTATATCCATGCTACTGTCTAATAACACTGATTAACAAGTAAATAATGTCACAACGCTGTTACAAAATGGCTACAACTTGTCCATTTACTAAAGTAAGATGAAACTAATCGTATAAGGTGTAATGAATTTTGTTTTTTTAAATCATCCAGGTGACAAGGAAGGAAAAGATCTTTTTACCCACATTTGATTTGACTTTGAATGTGCTGACACCTCATGAAACTCACATTTTGCCTCCGTAATGTAATGCTGGGGTTTTCTTTTATTCTCAGTATTAACTGATAACTTGACAGCTAATACAAATTTTGAGATGTGGGTAAAACGGGGAATAGGAATAGCCTCCTTCACGTCTACTTTGGTGTCCACTTCCACAGAAGGACAGCAGAGCTTCACGTCTTACAGCACATCACTCCACCAACCTAAACGGTTTACGGTTCCATATTTAGGATCTGTGCGAGTTTGCTCATGAGTGCGTTTGTTTGAGTGTAATACCACTGGCGGCCACTAGGTGCTGACCTGGCTCCCATAGACTTGCATTGAATTAAGTCTATAATTTCTTTCCAGGAGTCACTTTGATCTCATTCGTTTTATTTGGACCCTCTAATAAGTGTATTGGTGATCCATCTTTAAATTACTCCTCCATTAGGCTTTGATGTGTGCCGTGTTGGGCTTTGATTGACAGCTCGCGCACCTGCCGAGTCAGACTTTCAGGTTTTCAGTTTATTGATTAAAACATAATCGTTCCTGACAGACAGCTGGACTGTAGCAGTGGATAATAAGTTATACTAACAAAACCATCACATTTGAAGGTTACCATCTCACCATATCAGTATGCTAGTGTTTAGCGTTAGCTCACTCTTAACTCCTTGCACTCCTGCAGCTCCTTCCTTTTGTCCAAATGCGGACACTTCTGACTCCAAAGAGCCAAGACAGCAATGGACAATTGCAATGGACAAAAACCAAAAGCCACCGCTTCTTATATACAGTCTATGGCTGGGAGCTGGTCACTTGTTGACATTACCTAACTCCACTTCTAAGCTAATGGTTGCTAGTGTTGCACACTGTTGCAGAAGAGATGAACAAACACAAGGATTTTCATGGAAAAAATGACCCAAGTCGTCTATATCGAAATCCTTGCACAGACTGTTATCACGTAGGCTCATTAGCTCAGAAATAGAGTTAGCTAACGTCAACAAATGACCAGCTCACAGCACAAAACAGACTCCAACACAAGCACGATAGTAGTAGTTCATAATAGTAGCATGCTAATCTGAAATTATATACAGTGTATGGACTTTAATGTGACAAATCTTTATCTTTAACGTTGTAGTTTCCATTAAAAACCTACACCACAGGGCCTTAAATATGTTACTGCGTGATTTTACAAGTCAGTGGTTGTTGGTGGTGTATATTGAAGGGCTTGGCCTCTCTGTGCTTCACTGTCAAGTCATTCAGCTTTCTAGACAAACAGATATTGGCTGAGGGGCTGTTGAACGGCTGTTGTCATGTTTACATTCGACAAGTGATTCTGCCAACAGCCCAGCTCAGGGGTTTGTCCAGGTTGTGACCGTTGAGCAATTAATCATGACTGATATGAAGTAACGTGTAGAAGCACTTCGCAGCACACATGAAATGCTCAACAGAGACATTTTAAAGCAGAGGCAGCTTCGGCAGTTATTTGGGTTTCTTTCCCCTGTTTGGACAAAGGAGCATAGTATAACCCAATGTAGGCCAAAAAGAAAGGAGCTTAGTGTAGGCAGCTGCCAAAGAATGTATTTGTAACATAAATGTCCTGGTTTTGGAAGATTTGCCAAGCATATACTGTAGTGGCTGAGCAAAGCCTTTCTGAAAATGTTGCCATTGTGCTAAAGAACCCTACAATGCAGTGGATTCGTGAACGGTGGTTTTAAGGTGATTAATTAACAGGAGAAGATCTGTGAGCAGCGCAGTTATCACATGCTTTGAAAATGATCCAAAATGTCCAAAACATTTTCCAAATGAACACACAGGCTATGGGGAAAAAACACCCCTTCATAGCACGTAATCCAACAATAATACATCTGTAGAAGACTTCTTTTTTTTTTTTTTTTTTTAGATAAATGTCTCAGGTGGGATTTGATTTAAACATTATCGCAACAAAAATATGTATCACCTAAATCAGACTAAATAAAAGCCATCATTTTTCAACTGAACTTAGTTGAGCAACGCCTATTGTTAGAAGATGCTAAATATATAATAAGGATGTTGATAATGTCAGTAAAAGCAATAGATGATGCAGTAAAGTGGAATCAGAGAAGGTCCAGGAGCATCAGGCCATTTTGTTATTTAGAAAACGAGTTGATGGATGTGATTGGTCGAGGTCTGTCTGTTGTCGGCTCTGGTTAAGTGTGGATCTTCAAGCAGCATCTGTTTAAACCTGTTTATGTGCTCACGAGACCGTTTTATTTAGTTACTTCTTTTTTTCTTTTTTTTTTGGTCAGAGCTTTGTGAAAATACACTTGCATCTCCACATCCCACTGTGACATGCAAATCATTCAGTGAACGAGCACAGGAGTGAAAATAAATAAATATATAAACCTCCACCTGCAACTGTGTGTGAGAAGCAGCTCGGGGAGGCCTTGACTTTCAGAGAGACAAACTAAAATGTATTACACAGCATGTGGCTTTCCGCAGCAATGTGAAGCAAACTGTGACGTGGATGGGTTTGTGTTTTTTGTGACATTAAAGACTTCACACTCTTCACTGTTTCCGTGTTCGCACAGCATCATGCAGCCGTAACACTAAGCTTGGTCAGAGTTTCACCTTCACCTTGATATCTTCTCGCAGCAACTTTGAATCCACACACGTTATGTTTTCTGCCGTTTCAGACTTTCAGCATCAAGTCCAGCTGAACTTGTCCAACTTCAAACAGCTTTAATTTTGCATCAGTCAGCATCGTCCTCTATTTCAAACCCTTTCTCTAAACGTCTTCAGGTTGAGTTCATTCCGACAAGTGCTCTAACATCTCAAAACCATCATCACAATCAGGCCTTTATTAACAACCCCCATATCTCAGACACACCTCCTGGATTACAGCCGTGCGAAAAAGTCAGACACAAATGGCGATGATGTTTCCATGCAGGTTCAGATGTGATCCAGCAGAGCTCTGTAGCACGACGCCGCTAAAAGGAGAGCAAACAGCTGCAACACTCGACCTTTTTTCACTTAAACCACAGACCCGACCTGATAAAAACAAAAGTGTGTACTCACCAAAAGGACGTTCCATACGTGAACTGACTTGTGTGTTTACATTGACCATGTCGTCCTCTGCTTCCTCTCAAAGATGTGTTTTAAATCCCCTTTTTTTCCAGCCCGGTTTTCTCCCACAATAAGGTGTAAAATGTGGAAGTTTGGCACTGGGCGCTGCAGTGTGAGAAGGGTGTTGCTGGTGCTAGGTAAGGCCGGTGTTGCTGCTGTTATCTTATTGATTTTCCTAATCTGGGCAAATGTGGGTGGGGAGGTTAAACAGTAACCAGGCTCGTATGGACACCAATCTATATAGCAGCTGTAACTATGGCAACATGATGATAGAAACTCAAATAGACATAAAGTTATTATGTACTTTTCTCTCTTTCTCATCACTAAACAACCGTTCTTCCACACACGGATTAGAAGTGAGAATGAAGCGTTGGTTAAGAAACCGTGTTTATACAAAAGCAGAGAGAAAGTCAGAGGGTGGCAAGAGACAGAAAGGAGTGGAGCATGTACTGAAGGTGGCAGCGAACAAACTGTTGTATGATGAGTGACGTAGTGAGTTCTGTTTTGAATGAGGAGGAAAGAGTCGCTTTATATTTAGCTGTCAAGTATTAGATACGGCCAGAAACACCTGTGGATGACAGAACACCCACTGAAAACGCGTTGCTTCCACAGTGGGGAAATGAAGATCACACACAGTATCTGTTTAGAATTAATAAAGGCAAGTTCGCGCCGAGCACGCCAGGCAAATGTTGATCTCACTGTGTCAGTGTTTTTTTTTGCTGGTAATTGGCCGTCGTGTCTGTTCTTAAATGTTTTTAGAAATGTTGAAAAAGTTGCTTTCATGCTGTGATGTGATGCCATCGCAGGCTGCATTCAGGGCTGTTGTAAACGCTGATGTTTTACTGTCCTGACGCTGCTGTCCTCACCACGTCTTCTTTGGAAAAATGATGTTAAATAAAGGTTTCATTAAAAAAAAAAACAAAATAGGCAAATTTCACGAAATTTCCAAGGCAGTTCTCAAAAATTATGTGTGTTTAAAAAAGTTTTAATTGGAAAAATGTAGCCTATATTAGAGATTTATGACGTTCGTTATCGTCTTTCAGGTGGAAAGTGCTGATCGTGGTTTCTCCTGTTTGTGAGAAACCTTCTCAGTTTTACAGATCGCATAATTTACAAGGTTCCAAGTGTGCGTGTCCATGAGTGTGAGGCTGATTCCCTCATATTTTCGACCATAAAAGCTGCATTAGACTACTGTTTTATGGCAGACAGAGTCTCCGAGGGGTAAATGGAGAGAAGTAATGAGGTGAAATGCAGGGCAGAAAATTTCCTGCTGCAGCAGTGAATAAACACAAGTAGTGCTCCGCAGATTATTTATGGGGATGTACAATGGCATCATTTATTTATAACTTAGTTAATTTTCACTTAGACAAACAGACCCCAATGAATTAAAGACACTGAAGTTTACTGCAGGGATGACTCGACTGTTTTTGCGGCCAAAAGAGGAAAAACTCTCCTAATCAGCGTAAAACAGTGTACAGCGGTATTTCAGTGTGTCAAAGTAAAAGTAAAACAAAAGTGCTTATTTTTTTTCATCACTGTAGTCACTCAAAGCAACAAGTTCCAGTGACAGTGCAAAAGTGTGATTTACAAAAATAGAATTCTTCTGCGTCAAATATCTCCTCAACAAAATGCAGATGATAACTCTTGTGTCAGTATAGTGTCTTCTGTGAGTCAAACGCATCGTTTCGTGTTAATATCTGTTCAGTCTGCTGGTTTTCGTGTTTGGTGAGCACTGGTTTCTCCAGCAAGAGCCTCCGTAGCTGGACGGACAGACAGAACACGGCCTCCCGATTTTATAGGGAGCTTCTCCAACCCAGTTCCCCCTGAAATGCACATAAACATACTGCTGTTATGCATTTATTTACTGTAGTGATGATTATAAAGTCTGTGTCTGCATTTTTGTTCATTACATAGAGTCAAAAAGTCCAAATGTCCTTCTCTTTTATAGCCAATTATGAATAAAATAAATGATAACTAAATGAAGCGTGTGTGTTTTTTGTATCTAGTGTGTAATGATACATAATTCAAACGCTAACATCAAACCGATGTGGTGATTTTATGCTTTATTTACAGTATATGTGTGAGGCAGAGCAGGAAACAGTTCGCGGGTCATAACGCCGTGTATCCTTAGATAAACTGGCTTCTTACTTTATCGAGTAGTTGCAGACCAGCAGCGTCGCGTCCCTCCACGTTTTCCCAAACACATACATGTTAGAGCACTTCCTGACAGCGCACCCCACTCTGTTTGTGTTCGCCCAAACCATCTGCAAAGATCCACAGAACACATTCTGACGCTCACAAATTCACACGTCCACGTTCAAACAGACGCAGCACATGCTCTGACAGACCCTGACATACTGCACGTTTAGTAGAGATGCACCAGTGGTGACACTCTGGGACGATACTGATACAGATGTTTGACATAAACTAACATTTAAACACAACACATAAACACATAAACATCATCTCATCGTCTGACGTCAGTGTCAATAATCAAGGACGACACTGGCAGATACTGATGTTTACCTGATAAATCTGTGCATCCCTAATATTTAGTTTTGTGCGTAATTTAGGAACTCGCCATATTTACGACTTACACAGTAATACAGCATTGGATGGCGTGGAAAACCGTGAGTAAATACGTCAGTTGTGTAAAGGAAAATCAACCTACCTGAGTGTAGTGAGAGCACACAGACCCACTGCATCTGTTTGGGTAGGAGAAGTGGTGCCTCTCCTCGTACCAGGACCGGACCAGGTCTGTGATGGACTGGTACCTGTCGCAGCAAATACATATTGTTGATCCAGAATAGGTCCACGTTCATGTTAAAGTGTTTTAAAAAAGTTGTAACGCTAGATTAAACATATACAAAGGACTGATTCTCTGCACTGATTACCTTCCTGAAGTAATTGACAGGTTTTGACCCAAATATTTCATGACTTGTGACGGACCGTGACCCCAAACGCAGCGTGATGCCCAAGAGTCAGCTGCCTTAGCAAGTCCCTCATCCCAGAGCTGAAAATGTATCAGAAAGAAAGAAAAAGAGAGTTTGTTCACTTTACGCAGCTTAACGTGGGGGGGAAAAAAAGTCAGTCCCAGCTCACTTTCATGAAACAATTTTGTCAATTTTCATAAAACTAAAGGATAAATTAAAGATTATTTTGTGCGATTTCAGTTCTTTAATTTGATGAACTTTCTGACTGTACGTCCTTCTTGTAGGATCAGGTTTGGTTTTAGATTTGATGTGCTGTACTGTATTTGTTTCTCATAGTTAAACCACCTTTACAAGACTTTTGAAATTCTGCTTTGTGTGTCGGTCCTGGTGCGAAGTGCTTCCTCACCACATACTCCATATTAGCCGCAGGTGGGAAGACCTGAGACCGCACTCTGTTGTGATAATCCAGCAGAGCGTCGATCTCTCTGGATGAAATGGCTCTCCGACGTCTGCTGTGAGGTGCACCGGCTCCTGCTCCGGTGAGCGTCCTGGGGGCTGGAGCTCCGGTCACGTTCAGCAGCTCAGAGGAGCTCGACGGCGCGGAGGAGGAGGCGGCGGCGGCGGCGGCGGCGGCGGCTCCCATGTGGGGAGTCGTCCACAGGGTGGCAGCCAACAGGAGCTGAACACAAGCGGCGGCCATCTGAGCAACGTGGAGGCTGCAGCACCATGTCCCTGCACACCCCTGATGGAGGAAGGACGGTTGCACATCCAGACTTTCAGAGAACCAGCCAAGTGGAACCTCAAACCAGAGCATATCCAAACAATTCTCTGCTAAAAGTTTCTGCTAAAAAAATGTTCATTCAGTCACCTTCCGTAGCAACAGATGTGAAAACATGATTAAATTGTGTTTTGTGAAATGCAATTTCCTCTCAATAGGCTTGATGTTAATAAGTCAAAATGACTATACTGAGACAATAACCACACTTTTTTCCTAGTTTATATGTATATAGTATTTAAGTTGCCTTTTTGTTGGTCGTTTTTCTTTCTTTCCTACAATATTCATGTATGTATTTGTTGCTGTTACAACTATTTTTTACTTTGTGTATTTTTACCTCTTTATCCTTCTCTCATTATATATTCAGTGCAAAGTGACTTAACTTTCTATGGGTCCAATATCTGTTCTGTATTTGATTGTTTGTTATAATCGATAAAACATTTGGGGGTGGGTCAAAATGAAATTTTACAGCAAAGAATCATGCTGACGTAAAGCTTCCATCATAGAAAGGAAAACGTTTTTCGAGATAATATTCATTCAAGCATCGCCGCAAAACTCGTTTCACCTCATCACTCATGCTTTTCTGCACTACTTTTTGCACATCCTCATATTTCTGCAAACCTCCACAAACTGTACAGTTTTTCCAACAGATATTTGTGTTTAATTTTCTATTATATTGTATCCTCACATGTTCTCTATTATAAATTGTTTCCTTTCTGTTTTTTACTTCATGACTTTTGATTTGAAGTACTTTCTAATGTCTTTATTCTACCTACGGTACTTGTTCAGAGTTATTTCTACTTTGTCTTTTTCTCTATTTACCGTATACAGCGATATACCAGGACAATTCCTTATAAACTTTACGCGGTAATAAACCAGTCAGTCATTCTGATTTAAACAAAAATCCTCGTGTAGAGACATTGTGAACACATTGAGAAGAGTTTTATATATGGGACTGAAAACATTCATCAGTTGGTAAAAAAAAATTAAAACTGTTAAATTTCTCTTAGTTTAAAGGGATGAAACAAGCAAAAATGTGAGTGTCATACCTTCATTGGTGGATCCTTTGACAGAGCAGACGGAGCCTGGCGAGCAGCGGAGCAGACGAGACCCTCACTCCAACGCCAGCCTTTGCAAACAAGCCCATTTGTCAAGTGTGACTGGAAGTTTTAACTGAGCCAGGACAGTTTCTGATGCACACAAACCCTCCTGCATGCTTCTTCCTCCAGCGCACACACAAAAACCTCTGGGAGCTGTTTGATTTAGGTTCCCCAACACAATCATCATGCAAAGTTAAAAGCCAGAATTTATGAGAGAAAATCAAAAACACAGGAAATTATATTTTCAGAACAGAAACCACGGGAGCAACATATTTTACGTATCTTACCGGCCACCTTCAAGTTTAAAGGTAAGAATCCAGATCTCTTGTTTAACAGACGATGGACATGGAATTAAAATGATCTTTATTTTAAATTACGTGCAGGACCAGAGAGTTTGGAGCTGCCTCACTACAAATAGAGCTTTGCTTTGCCTGCACCCTGACCTCCCAGATTTCTTTCAATAAAACACAATAAAACGTTTAAAAAAGCCTCCCTTGGGGGATTTCAGGGCAGCGTGGTGAAGAATGCATATAACAGCTGCTGGGCCCCAGGTCCTCTGCCTGCTATAATATACTGAGCAGGAGACCCAGGACCCTGCCAAGGTACACGGACCCGCTTGGCTTTGAGACCGGGGTCAAAGAGATCACGGACTGAGACCAGACTGAGACGAACTGGAAGAACTGTGACATAAAGCAAAAGCTGCAAGATCAAATGAAAGATTTATGCTATTATGAAATGATTTGCTCATGTGCTGCTGCCCGCAAATTACGTTCTCTAACCAAGCCAAACATCTGCTATATGTACTGCATTAGATAGATGGAAATGTTACGAGCTCTGAATAAAATCTGAATAAACTCTGTCCACTGCGGGGAAGTAGCTCTTTCATTGCCGCATTACTGCAAATCATTGTTTATTTTATAGATGAGGAACCGTTCAGTCCACGCTGGTAAAAAAAAAACAGGTTATAAAATAAGATAAGAAAATAACATTTTGAATACACAGTTTGTTTTTCTTCAATGATAATGTACCTCAGTCTACGCAAAAAGGCGTTTAAGTTCGCTGCTCCGTCTTCTGGCAATGAACTGCTAATGAAGGCTCAGATTTTAACCGTGTGGTCCTTTCGACCTCAGGATGAATAATTAATATGGAACATAGATAAAAGGAACATAATTAATATGAACGTGATTCAAGAAGTTTTAATTTTGGAATCTCTTCATTATACACGAACATCTAAGGATGACATACTTAACATAGTTAATATGAAGGTGATTCAAAGTGATTTAAAATGACTGATCATTTTATATTCTGATGATTTGGTGATTCTGATTGCACTTGACATTGTATGAGTGTGTAATTTATTTGATTGTTTTTGGTATGTGTGTGTATATTTATGTGTGGCTGCAGCCCTTGTTACCTGTGCTGCTGCAAAAGAGACTCTTAACCTCAATGGGTGTTTTCCTGGTTAAATAAAAGTTAATAAAACACAAGTAGTATATAGGTATAATATCTTTGAAATGTGTGATTTAAACATAGACATGAACGTGGATCTAATAAGAGTCCAGATCCGTAAAGAGTCTGTGAACTCATTGTTTTCTGTGACACAGTGCTGTGCTCTCGGGCAGATCAGAAAACCAGATCAAAAATAAACTACACGTGCAAATATAAATGCACGTGTGAAGAGCATTTCTGCAGAATTCAGCAGTTCATGTCCTTGAAAGGAAATGAAACAAACAGTCGGTGCAGGAAGTAGTGAAAATAGTCCTTTACAGCTGTAGAAATACATAAACATCACCACCTAATCATCAACACCTACATGAATACATTGTTTTAATTAACGTCTCAGGTAACTGAGGTAGCAGACTTTTTCTATCTCTTGCCAAAAGCTGGAATTACCCTGATGCACACAGTTCTTCTCCGAGGTGTTTTGTACGTCACCTGCTTCCTCAGGTAAGCGTTCAGAAGTCAAAGTTCTTCAAAGATTCGCGGCATACTTCCACACAGGCTGTCAGACTTATGTCTGTGTGTCTAAAATGCGCAGGCGGCTCCATCAAAGAGATTGTGAGGCCCTTTGGCTCCCAGAAGGTCACAGGCACTCAAAGTTCACTCGAAACCCAAGGTCGCATCTTGTTGTTGGTCTTTGAGCTTGGCCAATTTGCTTTTCCATTCACCCAAAAAAAGGCGAAATCGACCATGAGCGCGAACAGCTTCTTGATCTCTGTTAGATCAACATTTCTGCATTTAAATATGTTAATATTCCACCGAGAGACGTGGGAAACATGTTTTACGTACGAGCAGGGGGGGGGTTGGAGAGATGAGTAAGCACGACTAACTGTGGTGAAAGCCAGCCTTGTGCTCTAAGATCCAGCATTTAAATTTAGCAGTGGCCACATCCATGTCAGTTCTGCCACATAGTTAATATTTCTATCATCACACATCAAAGAGGGGAGAAATGCTGAGCAGCAATATAAAGCAGATCCATCACACATGTGAAGGGGTGCAGACAGGCTGACAGACGGTGAAAGCAGTGCAACAAGTCTGACTCAGAACTGCCTTGTAGATTAGAAACCGTGGAAAACCCCTCCTGGATAGCAACAAAACAAGAAGGAAATGAAAAGGTTGAATGGTGCAGCTGGGAAGTAAATTCACCCCGTGATTTAGCCCCTCACTCTGACTCAGAAAGAAGGTGGATTTGTGATCACTGTGCGCGGAATTTACTAGTTTAAAGGGTTGAAATCATATCCTGGCACGAACTGTCAACGAAGCACCGAAATGTTTGATAAAGAAACCGATATTTATATGAATGTATTACACATCGCACTTTTAGTTTTCGTTTTAAAGTCACACGCTACCGCAGGGATGGATCTTAATTTCCTGGATATGTAAGAGCAGAGACAGATACTGCAGGACAGGCTAAAATAGGTCAAACCAGATGTTGGTTTGTTTTCTCCAGAAGACCACCCTGCAGCATGACATCATCTGTCTGGTTTCAGACAAAAGCTCAGCTGACCTTGACCGCTGAGAAGGTGAGGAGGAGCAACCGGTGGCGTTCACCCCAAGAGGAACATCCAAACAAAGCTCGATCAACAAAATCATCTGGATATTATTGAGTCCTCCGCGGCTTTTCGGTACTTTCACTCCAGCGCTTCTCTTCTTCTTCTTCTTCTTCTTCTTCTTCTTCTTCTTCTTCTTTCAATATGTGCACTTCGTGGTCTTTCTGGGAGCCGTGTCAAACGACCAAAGCGCCAAGAAATGGAAGCGTGGGTGCGTTTCTCAAGGCGTGCGGGAGTTGGGCTTTATTTGTAAAAAAAAAATAAAAAAATATGACCCCTGCTTTTCATTTAGACTAAGATCAGAGTCGACAATAACTTGGAAGTTTTGTGAAGTTTAGTTTAGCTTGATTGTGTGAACGCATCTGTTTTTTATCGGTTATTACATAATGCACCATATTAATGTAGTTTCAACATGAAATTAACACTCCTGCATTTTGCAATAACCATCACAATACTCTAGAATTTATGACATATATGAGTATATTACATTCATATTGCGTTCAGGCTGTGAATTACAATACGCAGGTGTTATTACATAATAAAGTGTTTCGACATGTGTTATTTTTTTTTTTTGTCCCAAACATACGATGAAGTCTTATTCCGGTGCATTCGACGTTGCGCTTTTTTCATGCGTTTATACGGAGTGTGCAGAAAACTTCTGCAGAAAACGCAGTGACCACTTTGAGACACAAGACGGTAAATATTCTAACAGACGGTGTCTTCGCGGTTTATTGTCACGAAGGTGAACAGTGAAACAGAATCATTTCAGAGCCATGTCGGGGGAGTTGTGTTTGAATAATTCACGGCTACATTCTCCTTTCCTCGGCTCTTCATCAACCCCGTCAAGTCTGCAGGAGAGTTTCTAATGTTTCGACCCTCTTCTCGTATTTGCTTGAGATTTTCATCCTGCAGAAACCTGAACGGTGTTTCCATGTGGTATTTCCACACTGGTATAACCCGCAGTGCAGCAGTAATAGAGAAAAAGGGGGATGTCATCTTACCATTTTATTATGTATGAAATGTTGTTGTTTTGTAAGATTTACGCCCATACACAGAAAAAGCGCAACTGTTTATTTTTTTGGTAAAATGCCCGTGTTTCCATTTGCAAACGTTCATCAGGGTTTATATAAAGAACTGAATCCGTGCGTGTGCAGAATGATGGACTCTCTCTGACTGAAACTGAGCTGCCTTGTTTATAATAATAATTATTCTCATTGTTGGTTAATCTGCCAGTTATTTTCTCAACCAATCAATGGATTAAAATGTCAGAAAATGGTGAAAAATGCCCAAAGCAAATGTCTTGTTTGGTCCAAAAGCCAAATATATTCAGTTTATTGTCATAAACGAGGAAAGAAAAGAGAAAATATTCAAATCTAAGAAGCTCAAATTAGAGAATTTTGCCTTTTTTTTTCTTAAAAAAATTACTCAAACTGATTAACCGATGATTAAAAATACTTGCAGATTAATTTAATACTCGACAACTAATCAATTAACGGAATAATTGTTGCGGCTCTGGTTCTTTACGTTAAAGTTAATGCTTGAAATATTTTAGTCAAGTCAGAGTCATATAGTTGTTGTACACTGTGTTACACTTATATGTTACCGTAGCCATAGATATTTGCGCACGGTATATTAAGTGTAATGTATAGTGATTTTTTTTTGTTGTTGTCAGCTCCACTGAAGCTGAGTCCATATGAGCCCTTCTAGTGTCCCGTGTTCCTGACCACACACACCCACAGCCTTCATCTTATTACCCGAGAATCAGCTCATGCCTTTGGCCTCAGTGTCCTTCCTCTCACGGTGCCGTTTCCCACACTTCAAAACGCCAGTGACTCTTAAACATACTCGCTTGTAGTTTCATACATGTGCCAAGAATCTCATCCGCCTCAGGGTGAATGAGACGTTTGCGGGGACATGCGCAATCTTGAAATAAGCATTTATTTTTTGGAGTTTCTAGTTCTTTAACGTGGAAGAAAACAAGACGACGGCTGTGGACACACTGGGCCTATAATTACATTCAGCTGAAAAGACGCGGCGCAAAGGTAGATGCTCTGTTATTGAAAGTTAGGGTTTTGCAGATTGAGTGTAGGACTCATTATACGTTTAATTACTTTGTGATTAGTTTTCTAACAAATGTTTCAAACTGGGCAATAAACCCGGAAAGCCCTAAAAAAAAACATCAATTCAAACCAACAGCGTACAGTAATGTTAGGGTCCTTTTTTTGATTTCGGAGGGAGTGTTGTTGATTTTGCGTTTATCTTGTTCTTTTTTTTGTTTTGTTTATTGTTCATTGTTGTTCTTCGGTTTCGTACGCTGGCTTTCACAAAACCAAATCGAAATGAACAGAATAATCCTGAGTTCTTTATGGTCGTGTTTACGTTCAAGCAGCAGGAGAAGAAAACGACAAGTATGTGAAGTAGATCCGAGGAACCAAAATCAAGGGCTTGAACGCATGAGCAGAATGACAGATGAATAAATCCAGCCTGTTGTTTTCACGAATAAATAAATACATGTTGTCTTTAGTTCTGGTTGTATTCATTCGGTGTATTTGTTCAGTCCTTCACATGCTGAAGGCCCAACCTGTAACCTGCATGGTCCGTTGTGTGTGTTGATTTTTTTAAAAGTTAGATAGATGTTATATCAGAATTTGAAACTACCTCTGAGCATGGGTCACATGTCCCACATTGGTCACGCTAGAGAGTAGGGATGATATGATGTGTGAGTCCGTGGAATGTAGAATAGTGTGCACAAATCAACCCTTGTGTGGTATTCTGGTCAAACTGACCAAATAAAAAAGGGTACAAGTATACATATTTTCTACCTGAAACTCAATCTGTGATAAACATGTACCAAAAAATAAATA
>JAPQRN010000025.1:4984881-5002088 GCA_037367275.1 Coranthus polyacanthus | reverse complement strand
AAAATAAATGAGACAATGTATAATTAAAAATATCTATCTGTAAAAACAATCTTGCATCTGTCAGGAGGAGTCAGCGACAAACAAACAGCAGTAAAATCCAGCGAGTATCTCTGCTCAGTATTGCTGAGGGATAAATCTCCAACACTCTGTACAGTGCAGGTGCTTCAAAGGTTACACTGAGGAACGTGACACGTAGAAATTCGGTAGTGATCATAAATTCTGCCTCTGGGCGTGTCCACCCGTCACGAAACGCTTACACATTAAGAAAAACCCCATGCAATGAAATATACATCCTAAACCTAAAGCAACACTATTGTGCCATAGATGCAGAATTTACAATGTTACTACCAGTTGAGCCGAGTGTGAGAGGCTTTATAACATCTGAAGTCCTGCTCAGCAACAGAGAGAGTGACAGTGGACCACTGTGTGCTGTGTGATTTCTGGTGCTCTAAATAAACTGACTTTGAGCGCACGTGTGTGTGTGTGTGTATTTGTGTGCATATGTGTCGTGTACAGGTATTTAAAGTTGCCTCCATCCTTCATTTCATCTGGCAGTTTCTGGCAGCACAGCAATTATCAGAGAGTGTTTATCGTGTGAAAGTTCCTGCGGTTTTAGAGGCTAAACCTCAGGCTGATGGAGGAGTGAAGAGCAGGTATGAATAATGATTATAATAGTGGCATGCAAAGGCCAGTTAACCCTTGTTGGTGTTACTGTGTTTAACATTTCGTCTGGGTTTTTAGGTGATGTTTTCAATATCAGTGGACCTGATGCATGCCTCCAACAAAATCTAAATGAGGACTTACAGGCACGACAGCTGCAAGTCGCCAGAAATTAAACTCGATGAAGGCTTTGATTACCAGAAAATGTGCTGTCAAGAATTTCTTAATATGGAATGTTTTAATATTCTTTGTTCACCCAGGTAAGTAATAGTGTTCTCTATATAGATTCATTATGTTTTCCTGCAGTCATAAAACATTACAGAAAAGTTGAAACATCACACAAATACACAGACATTTAACACAACAAGAGGGCATTCACTACATGTATTTCTTTTTTAAAAACCAGTAGGCAAAGTAGCCCATCCCTCCCAGGGAGCCCATGAGAAAAGAGGCCCCGAAGAAGGACGGCGGCTTCTTTTTTACCATCCGGAAAGCGTTGGGTAGGACTGCGGACAGGAGGGTCGTGTGGATGTCGCCCAAGACCTTGCGAAAAGCGTAGCGTTTTTGCACACGCACAAAAAAGGACTGCAGGTTGGGCCGGCTGCCATCCTCCCAGTATTTCTTAGAAAGTCCCAAGAACTTGAGCCTGTGCAACAAGGCTCCGAGGCAGATATCAGCTAGTGTAAATTCAGGTCCACATAGCCACAACTCACACTTCTGACCTGCAGGGAGATAAAAAAAAAACAAAAAAAAAAAACAATAAAAACACCGTTTATAGCTTTATTTGGAGCCAAAATGACAGAAGTTGATAAGAAGTTGGACAAACCTTGATACTCTAGTTTCCTTTTCTCCAGTTCAGCCTCCACTTGATCTAAAACCATTGCCAACTCTCCCAGAATTTTCTTCAGGTAGTTCACATTATCATGGTCCAAAATTTTCGCCTGCCAATCATCAACAAAATCATTCACATTAACCCTCATCTCTCTCTCTCTCGTCGGTCATAGTCGCAGTGTTTTTAAGCTCAACTCCTTTCCATTTTCCACTTTCTACTACGACCATGAGAATCTAACTAAATCTAGCTTTGTAACAAATGTAAATACACCTTTGTTACGGCAGACGTTCTGGCTTCTTTCACACAGGTGATCGTAGGAACATTAAAGGGGCAATATGTAGTATTTCTACTGGACCTAAAATTATCATTAGAGTGTTTAGAATAAATAGTTCTGACGTTATGCCAAAGATGTCAATGTACTGTATTGTAGAGATATGAACTGAATTGATTCACATCCACAGGCAGCCATTGTGAACTAAAGTAGTTTGACCCGTTCATTTTACTCTGTAACGAGTCAAAACGTCTGCTGTGAAAAAGGTCTATTACAAGCATTAGCGGAAGAAGTAATCAGATCTTTTACTTAATTAAAAGTATCAATACAGCAATGTAAAAATACTCAACTGCAAGTAACAAGCTTTACTTTAAAAAGTATGAGTACATAATTATTAGTAGCAGCGTGTAGTTAAAGGTTCAGTGTGTAATATTTAGTGGCATCTAGTGGTGAAGTTGCAGATTGCAACCAGTGAATACCCTTTAACTCACCGTCCCCTACGGTGGCAACACAATAAGGACACAAAAAACTTAAAGGAGTCAGTGTTTTGTTTTGTTCACACTCAGACACAGTAGGTGTCAGTAATGCACCTTAACGCAGAATGACATCTGCTATAAAATGAAAAAAAGCAGAAGAAGAAGAAGGAATCCATTCTGAGCTACAAGAACATGGCGGACTCCAGGGAGGGAACACGGCTAAGAAAATAAAATTCGTATTTTAAGGTGGTTATCCACGAATGAAAAGATAATTCCGAATATTATGTTCAATCTCAGCAGTTAGATCCAAACTCTTACACACTGAACCTGTAAAGTACTGGTTTGGTCTCTCTTACTGATATATTACTATACGTCATCGTTGGATTATTAATAGCGAAGCATCAGCGTTGCGGCAGCTTGTTACTGTCAGAGCTGATGGAGGTGGAGCTACTTTGAACTACTTTAGGTCCAGTTTTACACACAGAAAACCTCTGGAAAGAAGAAAAAAACACCATTCTGATACACAGATAGAGAGAGAAGAGAGAGAAAAAATCACTGTTTGTGGAGCTGCTAACAACTCATAGACATGTGAAATGTGAGCCGACTTCACACAGCTTTCTGTAAGACGTCAGACGCCAAAAAGGTTTGAAACCACTGGTTTAATCTTTAACAGTGTGTTGTATTTTAAAAGCTTGTTATGTCATCTATTGTGTCGAATCTACATCTGAAAAAGACAGATGTAATGGAGTAAAAAGTGCAATATTTCCCTCTGAGATGTAGTTGAGTATGAAGTATCATAAAATGCTATGAAAAAAAATGCAGTACCTGACTAAAATAACTTATTTACTTCACTATAAATGTGCCCTTTTCTCCGGGGAATATGAACTGTCCTTTGAGTTCGTTTACCTGATCAAAGGTAACGGAGAAATGTGTGTCAGCCTGAGTCACAGAAATCCTTTATTTCCCACACTTGTCAGGTTTAAAGACTAACAACACATTTATCACATAGCAAAAAAAAAAGCTGTAAATGAGGCTATAAAGCTCTGTGTCTCTTCCTTAAAACATTCCAGTAAAGCACAGCGGAAACTAGAGCGACTGACCATGAGCTTCTTCTGCTTGGACAGGTAGGGTTCTGTCAGCTGAGGCTCCTCGTGGTCCAGCTTCATCAGCTCTGTCGCAGCATTGGCCAGATGTCCTGCAGACAAACACACAAATAAACCTCACGTCCACTTTACGACGTGTACGTAGAGTCAGTCGATACAAAAGCCACGAGGACCTGTCATATACCTGTCAGGGAAACGCTGACGTTATTGGCTGTGGTATTTATGATTTCTGTGCCTTGGCCACGGCATTAAAAAGAAACCTCCCGATATTTATGCATAATTTTTTAGATCTTTACTGCATTTCAACACACATTAAATCCACGGAAACAGGAATAATACCACATGATTATTTAATTTGAACTTTTGGTTGTTATAACTTGCGTGTTTATGTATCTTTTATTGGTCTACTCTATTTTTGACTATTTTATGAAGTTTTATTCTTAGTTTTAACGGTTTTGTTTCACTTTAATGGTCGGTTTCTTTCTTTGTTTTGTGGCTGCAACTTATACCTCACACGTTGTGCTTCCACCTGAAATGAAAAGTGCTATATCAATCATTTTTTTTGCTTGCTTGCTTGAAAAGTGGTTTTACATCAAATGAAGATGAGCAAAAACTGACGTAACCTTCAATTACAAAATAACAACTGTTATATTGTATAAGAAACAGTTCATCCGATTCATTTTACAGGTACGACACAGACTGACCGGGGCTTCACTAGATAATTAATTCTGCTGTAGAATTTCATTTACTCCAGCCATTCGCTTTAATTTACACGATGAGCCCATTACCTGATGGAAGGAGCGATATATACCTGAGAGTAGGAGGTCTGATATCTGCTGTTGAACCATGGGATGTGTAGTCTGGCACAACTACAGTGTGCTGCATTAAGGGTTTTTGGTATTGAGTAGCGTCAAATTACACAGTATGCTAATCACGCTGTGCACATAAAAGCAGAGATTTGTTTGCCAATGATGTGGAAAATGCTTTAAGGAAGATGAATAGCTTTGCATTCGTAATGCCTGTCTGTTGTTTTGGCTTTGGGAGGCCAGTCGGATCCAAAGTTGGAGCTCTTTTATTCCAAGTGCTTATAAATGAAGAGTTCAGCCCACTGAAATGCATTTATATTATGAATCAGAAACAGAGTTACAGAAGAGAAAAGGGGTTTTAACACCGGATTCAAATTTTGTTGTCCAATTCAACACATTATTTTTGAGATTCACATATCCATTACTGTCTGTTGCCGAGTCACTGAGTAAGTGTAAATAAAATCTTTGTTATGCTAACAAACAGTAACACATCACACAGCATGTTTACCGTATAACGCATGTATGAGAACGCATTGTGAAACGCACCAGGATTGGTTTTCACATAGAATTATTCTGCATCAGTGCACAAGACGATTCTCTGTACACATGCTTTTGTATGTATTACACACTTGCAGCTGAAATTTGTCTCTGGTAAGGACTTGATGCTGCCCTGTCCTGTTTAAATAAGTTAATTTTGCCTGTTTGATTAGAGCAATTGTCCTTTAAAACTGTCTAGATGTCCAACATTCACTATATTCTTCTTCTCTGTGATACTGAAACGTGAACAGTCATGCCTGCACAGAACAGTGAGCTGGCTTCACTTACTACGTATTTCTGCGGTGGCGTACTTTGGGATCATAGAGTCAGTGGTGAGCTCTGGATGGAGGATGCAGCCGTGCGTGTAAGCGTCCATCGGCAGACCGTCCAGTAGCTGGCGGTACTGCTGCACCCGCTCGTTGAGGGGCGAGTCGGCATCAGGAATCAGCTGAGCCACCGTGTCTGCAGGCGGGACGCCGATGTGGAGACACCAACGTAGAGAAAACATTTTAATGAAGCTCTGAAATAAACACCTGTCGTGGCATTTTTCTCAGAGAACAAACAGCGCGTGCAAACAAACAATAAGAAATCGACAGCGCAGTTGGGTTTTTTCATAAGTGTCTCTTAACTTAACCCCAAAATCACAATTCTCCATGCTTCAGCTGTCAGAGACGCACAGCTTGGTAACCTGGTAACTGATGACACCCCTCAGTCCCTGAACACACCACTGGCATTTCACAAAGCCTGACATTTATACAACACTGAGGCGATCTCCTCCAGACTAACAAGGTTATGTGAAATGTGTGCATACCCACTTGAGGTGGACTCCAATAGCTTTCAAAGGGCAATATAGATGAACAAAAATAACAAACGCTACACAGAGGTTAATTAGGCTACACTTTAAACCCACTGTGCTAACCCCCTATCGGCCTGCTCTGTTCTATTTGTCTGCTGTTGTTCAGGTTAAAAAGTGCTATTAGTGAGGCAGCCAGCTTTTATACTTTGCTGTCCTAATTGTTAACATTCTGAGCAGGCTACATGCAGCGCGTCAGTGTTCAACACAATAACCTGCTGCGGAGATTCAGCATTGAGATAGTTCTGCAGGACAGAGAGAGCTTTTATCTCTGCACAGGGTCACAGCCAGCCAAACACAGGCATCGGCAGCGCTGACGAAACAGAGATGGGCACTTGACTGCTTGGCGATGTTCGGGCCAACGAAGAAGCTTGCAGAGGGTGGAGCTGCACCTGGCAGAGCTCCAGAAAGCTGAGTAATCAGTCCCAGGACCAGCATGCTGACCGGAGCGTGCCCATGCAGTGGTCCTCCAGGTGGTCTGCTGCAGCATCATGGTGGAAATATTACATCAGAACGTCAGGGTGAAGAATAACCCAACCGCCTGACCACTTCCGTACGTGACTCTAAAACAGATCCAGGTGTGATTTATTTTTGCGATGTCACCTGCTGTTGCAGTGTTAGTCCGATCAGTCATATTGGAATTCATTTGACGTCTACAGCAGTAAAATGCAACATGCACATTAATGCCGCAGTAATATGACTCCAACAACATCATATATCACAATAAAACACTGACAGGCATTTTACTGCACGGTGACTACTTGATAGAGCATACTTTTGATGAACATTTTGAACGCAGGACTTTTCCTTGTAGTGTATTTGTACTTTAACTGAACATGTCTCACACCGCTGCTGTTCTGCATGTGGCTCAGTTAAGAACTGTGACCACAATGTGAATGTGATACTGGCCACATTTTAAACAACAATGTGAACAACCAAGCAAAAAAAAAAAAATCCAATCTGACCAATAAGTCTGAATTAAGTGCCGAAGCTTGCGGTGTGTAGCCAGCAATAGATTGGATGGAATGAATGTAACAGGCTACAAGAGCTACTGAGGCCCTGATTGTTTGATTGCTGTAGTCAACAAGCCATTTTCACACTGCGAAAGTGCTCCTCTGCATCTCAACACCATTGTTAAGTAGTGTGAGTTGGCACCACACTGCTCTGTACTGTTATAAGACTGTCTTTTCTGAGACATCTGCACTTTTCACGGCAGATGCAGCCCATGTTGCCAGGATTCATTAGGGATTTAAATACAGAGCAAAAGCATGTCTGTAAGTCTGGCTAAAAGCGTGTCCAGCTTGAGGTCTGGTTTTAAAATGTGTGGTGTAGACAAAAAAAAATACACCTTAAAACGTACTTTCAGGACAATACTGAATCATGTGAGTACTGTCAGCCGGAGATTCAGTTAATGTAATTACCTGTAAACAGCACACTATCAAATCAGTCTGACTGAGACAAAGACAACCAACACCAGGGTCGGTCTTTTCCTCCCGTCCCTTTCATTACTGAACCAGATCCTCAAGCTTAACTAAGGCATCGAGTATCACTGCTGCAGATGAGTGACCGTTAACTAAGCTAAGATCAGCGAGTTCTCCATTTGATGGTCAGTTCACAGTACCCCCAGGCCTTTTCCTGCTCTGGTGGAGTCTTAATGTTACATAACAGCATTATGTCTCATCTGACAAGCTTACATGACAGGCCACCCACAGACACTATAACACAACACATAGCGATAACAGGATTCAGTGTATGCATGGATCTGAAAAGGCAGTGAATGATATTTATGACTCTTAACCCCGAGTCCGAGTCACACCGCTGCATCGCAAAGCACATTTTATACTTAAAATAAAGTATATCCTCGTCATATATGAACACCTGCAGATACAGCTCTTTGATCATATTTGTTGGATTCAGTGTTTTAATGATAATGGTGTTTTCTATTATCGCAAAACTCAAATTGCATCTGTGTCCTGTTTTCTACTCTCACAATTTTCCTCAGACAGGCTCACTCCAGCTTTCATCTAATCTAATCACAGGAGTGCGTCTTAGTGACTTTGGTGCAAAGACATTGCACAACTTGCAGACAGATGGCCTCGAATGGCATCCAATGGTCTTTGCAAGCCCAGCTTCACAAACACGGACAATGTGGACGAACATTATCCGCAGCCAGTGGTGAATGTAACTGTGTACTTACGCATTTACTTAAGTACAGATATGAAGTAATTGGGCTTTACTTGAGTATTTATATTTTATGCAGCTGTATACTTCTACTCCACTACATTTCTGACACCTTTAGTATATTTCAGATTACAATTTGCCATCCCCTTCCTGTCCAGTGAAAACCACATATCTCCAAATGTGTTAACTTTGAATTTTTACAACAAACTAAAAGGCAAAGTATTTCTTTATGGGTTGAGAAAATCCTCCTCTTTCATAAGATAAATAAACTCTTTATAAACCCTCTTGCATCAGCTGGAAAATGTATGAAATGCATGAAAACAGGCCTGTTTTTTCTGAACTCATGAAAAGCTGACTTTTTAGAGATAAAAATGTGCGTCACTTACTTACAAGTTTAAAATGACGCGATCCTGTGTTATGTACAGAGGGGCAATCGGTCAAAATGTAGTTTCAAACCAGACCGAGTTATTCTCAGTGGCTCAGCACTTTAGTATTGTTCAGCTCATTGTTTTAGTTTCCCAATGTGCACTACTTGTCTTCACCTGGAAGACAACTTCTTATCCTGCACTGTTAGATTTGTACATAGACAACAACTCGCCACAGCAACCATATAAAGGCATAAAAAGGAAATCTGTGTTTCCATATCATATGTTTCATGTGTAGTCTTGCAGGAGGAACAGCTTTTGGACTTCCGTTCAAAATCAAATGGTAAAGAAAAGAGAAACGCATCCATGTGAGATGGAATCCATCATTATAATCATACCTCCCACAAAGTTTTTCTCCAGGTAATCTATGATCTGGTTGTAGTCGCTGATGATGGTGTCCCCGTGCAGGAAGACGGGCACCTCCTCACCCAGGTTCAGCCTCATGAACCAGGGCTCCTTGTGCTCCTGCAGCGGCAAGCTCACATCCCTCTCCTCGCAGATCAGGCCCTTCTCATTAATGACTAGACGTACCTGCAATTATAAGGACACGTTTAATGTCTGAGGCGTTTGAGGGCACAGCATCACAGCTACAAAGTGAGCAAAGCTGCAAAGAGGAGGGATGAAACATTAAACGTAAAAACAGAATGGGGTATGAAACCCAAAATTTACAAGAAGGATGACAGCTTTGTGTACACTATAACGTACGCACATCATACATCATTTTTACATTACATGTATAAAATAATATGCGGAGGCTGACCTCATTTTACATTTTATCATTATAAAAACATTATTCAGAGCGTTTCACACAGAACCAGCAGGACGGTAGCTGATTCAGTTCATCTTTATTAACAGAAAAGCTGCACAACAAAACTGTCATTTTCTGTCTTTTGAAAGTATTATTACAGCGCAAAACAGGATGGCTGACAGATTGGTTTTATATAATATATATATAATAGGCCTAGCTTGTTTATAACTGGTAGTTTGGTGTGGAAAAGTAATGAAATGTTTTATAGTGTGCTAATGTTTGAGCAAAAACCATGCAAGACAAGTCAGGATGCATTGCTAGCTGGATGAAGGATACGCCAAGGTCCACAGAGAGCTATTAGTGGAAATAAGATTAATGAAAGACGATGACACTTGGGGTATAAAGTGCTACATTTGGTCGCTTATAGGAGAACAGGGAACGTGGGGGGGGTTTGTTGTCGCATCTAGACGTGGTTTAATAAAATAAAATAAAACGGAATCGTTTTGTAACACAAACACAGTAATTACACTACAATGTGTAAATGCAGCTGCAAAGTCAAATCAGTAAAAAGCTTTTTATATCTCCATCAGCCAACACTTTAAGATGCTACTTCAAGGATTTCTTTATAAAACTGTCAACTATTTCAGGGCCCGGCCACAGAGTGCTGAGGTGTCCCTCAGTTATACCCACAATATGCAGACACAGATTGTTATATAATAATATTAGTCACTCCTTAGCAATGATGTCAAATAGTTCAACTGCATAAATAAACTCCTCTTACTTAACAATATACAGCAGGTTACAATTTACAGGTTTCTGATATGTTTGCTTTAATTATGTCTGATTTCACAGGATGCTAATAAACAAGCAGATAATTGTTCTACTCATACTGTTCTCTATACAGATAGGAAACAGCAGAATGTTACAGTCTCAGAGACGGTGTATTGAAGGTGTAAATCTCTAACCTGCAGCGACTGAGGTTGCCAGGTCTGTATTGATCTGTGAATCTGGCCTCTAAAAGTGCTGTTACTCCAAAGCATTGAGTGCCATCTGTCTCTATCCATACCTTATCTGTTGTGTTCACAATACATCACTCATGCGACTAAGATGAACATACTGTATGACACAGTTAGAGTAGCCCTTAATCATGAAGCAC
The DNA here is from genome assembly GCA_037367275.1 of Coranthus polyacanthus. Lineage (NCBI taxonomy): Eukaryota > Metazoa > Chordata > Actinopteri > Kurtiformes > Apogonidae > Coranthus > Coranthus polyacanthus. The sequence goes on along the minus strand of JAPQRN010000025.1, from coordinate 4,992,040 downwards.
TATTAACATACAGGAAGGAGAACGCGTCGTGCAGGAGAAATTCAATGGCACAGCTCCTGTTTTTGCTCAGAAACTCGCTGAGGCAAAGACAGACCTGTAAATAATCGCTGAACATCTGATGACGGCGGTGTCTTCACTGAGATAACGTTGTTGGTTTGGCGGAGACGTGACTCCTTTGTCATTATGAGTTGCCGATGTGTTTACAGTAGGATCTATTTTTTGCATTTTTGCAGAAAGGAAGTGTTTGCAAGATACACAAGATTCACTAAATATAACACACATGAAACAACAAATTTTCAAGGTGCCAGGAAGGTATTTTTGGCCAATCCACTGCAAGCATTTGTGTTCTATTAAGAGACAAAATATTCAGCACAGAGTGGACAACCTAATGCATTTACTTTTAATCTCATGAAAGCCATTTGTAAAATGTTTTTTAAAGCGTCTTGCTTGCATAATTGTCAAACACGATTGGACAAATAAGTTGAATTGTTGCTCAAATCTAGTGCAACAATTTCACCGAAGTGTGTGTTGTTCTTAGATCTATTGTCCAACGGTCTGTTATTGACACCTCAGTCACACATGATTGTAAAGTCACTGCAGCTGCTCCAGCTTCAGGCCTGAGGTGATAATCATGACAGTGAGCCTGGTGTTTACCCTCTGCTGAGTGACAACCGGCACATTCAGCAGCTCAGACTGAGCGGCTGAGAGCCAACATCCAGCTTTAAGTGACGTACCAACCTTCACCACATGGTAAAGTGGAGGTTGAGCATCACCTCAAGGTTGTTGGTCTACAGCAGAAAGGAATATACTGTATCAGTTGCTCTGATTGCACGCTGGGCAATCTGTTTCCCAACACTGCTGCATGCATTAAGCCACTTTTCATGACAAGCCTTTTGAAGTACTGCTATAGTTTGATGTAAAACAATCAATCAGGGCACAAGAGCTTGCATATAAATCAGGAAGGCGTACTGTATGTGCACACAGAAGGTGGTCCATGAGAGATGAAGCACATCATTTCATAAAGGTAAAGGTGGATGTTCTCATGTATACTGTATATGTATAAATCAAAGCCCTGTTGATCATATCTACATACATAAACATACATGGTTTATTCTAATCATGTTTGTTTTCAGAGTTTTGAAAGGTATCTGTGCCAGATGAAATCATTTTGTTCAGTTTCCTCCCATGCTCATGTTACAGGAGATGAACCGGTTATCATCATCAGCCCAGGTTAATCTTAAAGGAGTCACAATAATGTCAACATAAGGTGTGATTCAGCTGCAGAAGAGGAAAGACGGCCTTTGGTTTGTTTTGCACAGAGATACCTCATTTTTATCAATTATTCAGGCTGTCATGTATCAGAGCACACACTGTAGGTTGTAATCACATTCACTATAGGGCGACGAATTAGCAACATGTCAACAAAAGGTGGAAGCTGAAGAGATGTGAAGGGGGGGGTTTATGCAGTGGTAAATGACAGCCAACAGAATATTGACCACCAATCCTGCTACATGTCGAGGAAACGAGCCCCATGCTGCAGCGCTTTTCTAAACGTCTCAAATGGGAGATCTGCCCAGCTGCAGGATCATATTCATATTCCGGAGGTCTGTGCAGGGATAAACATGCACAAAAACATGCTTTGCTCATAACAAACACAGGCTGCTCCACGCTGTAGCATGTCATGCAGGAGATGTAGAGCCACCTCCATTTTCAAGCTCTGCTCTTTTTTTTTTTTTTTTTTTTTTTTTTACCTTTTGAGAGGTGAAAGACTGCGTCCAGTGGTACAAAACGAGCCTGTCTTTATTGAAAGGTTTGGGCTCTGCCGTCGGTTCTTCGCACTCCTCCCCGTCTGTTATTTTGCCGTCTTCATCCATGGCTGAGATGGGCCACCAGCTACAGTTGGTGGGGGTAACATGGTTGGAAGACGCCATGACAGAGCGTTTTGTGCGTGTGGAGAGGAGCAGGGAGAGAAGAGGAGGGAGAGAGAGAGGGAGAGAGAGGGAGAGAGAGAGAGAGAGAGGGAGAGAGAGGGAGAGAGAGGGGGAGAGAGAGAGAGAGAAGGGGAGAGAGAGAGAGAGGGAGAGAGAGAGGGAGAGAGAGGGAGTAATTCTTTTCCTTCTTGAGCGGGAAGATAGGAGACAGTGTTCACCATGGATGTGACAGACACACAAGGCAAACACACACACACAGACACACACACTCACCCTGTTCTTGTTAAATTAAATATGCCCTGAAAATGACGGGAGGGGTGGGGGTAATGAGGAAATTATTCACAATCCTTGACATGCTTTAAATCAGATTATACTCTCCGCCTGCCTCACCGGGCCCAGTCTAAAGACACCGACCAATCCATTTCTTGCTTAAGGCACACTGCCTCCTACACACACACACCGACACACACGCACAATCAGGGGTATAGAAAAGCTCATCTGCATCCATCTCCGTTAGAGACAGGGGAGTGAGGAGAGGTGAATTATCCGCAGCTTTCCTCTGTTGCTGGATGCAAAGTGGAAAGTGGGCTTGGTTGGACCCGCTGCCATCTCTGAGAATCATTACGTCCGATCCTGGAGGGAGTCACGCTGCGAGCGGAGGAGACAGAGCGCGGTTCCCCAACAGCAGGCTGCCTAATGAAATGCATATTAACCAGCTGAGAGGGAGGGAGGGACAGAAGATGTGGAATGAAGGAGACATCACCGGCTCCAGCCCACTCCTCTTTTCAGCAGCTTACATGCCATTACATACCTCCGCCGTAGAAACAGAGGGCTCATTGTTTAGCACCGAGGGCGCTTATGCTAAGAGAAACATCTTTGCTGGTGCACCCTGCAATTATGTGGTAATGAGGCCTATGCATTTCACACATCTACTTGAGCATTAAGAGCAGGTAGCAGGGAAAGGATGGTGATTGTAGCATATAGAGTCAGAAATGCACAGTGTACAGCTCCTGCGATAAATCAAGGATTCACTGTTGCAGCCATGATACATGTTATCCCCCCGTTTGAATTTGGAGGAAGCGTTTCAGCAGTGACCTTGTAAGCAGCCTCAACATGTATGATATATGGTAATGTATGTAAATTCAGACCAGTAATTGCATAAATTAGAGCTTAAGATGTGTGTTTAGAGATGCGTGTGTGTGTGCGTTTGTGTGTCTGTCTGCATTTGATGTAGGGGGTCACGCAGCCCACAGCAGCTTGGGTTAAAGCCCACAGCTGGAGGCTTCGCATGGGCCAGGTCTCAGAGGCAACAACATTCAGCTTACACAAACACAGCCCGCGAGAGAAGTCAATCTCACACACGCACACACCGACACACACACCGACACACACACACACACACACGCACACACCGACACACACACCGACACACACACCGACACACACACACACACACACACACACCGACACACACCGACACACACACAGGTGCAAAGACAAAAGCATGTGCATGGAAGCGCACACACACATGCATCTAATTCACTCAATTTTTGCTGTGTGGGCTCATTTGCAAACACACAAAACCTCTGACTATTTATACAGCAGTGCAGCACAGCTGTATGTAGCTGCATTCCTTTACAGCTTAATCACAGCACAAACAGTTAACCTGAGCTGGAAGCTTTATCCTCACGCTTCAATTACTGGAATTGTAGTTAGTGTGATTCATCTTATAATATACAGACGTACACTAAGTAGTCTGTTACAGAGCTAAGCTACACTAATAGGAATGTTTACCATCCTGCTCGCCAGTGTTTTCCAGGAGCATCAGTCTGTGTTTGTCCCTGAGGACGACAGCAGCCGAGACGGGCTGAGCTGTTATCTTAGAGATAACTACCTGCAGCTGAGGTTAATGGTGGTAAGTTAAGGTACAGCACAGCTTTCACATTTACAATAAGCAATATTGTACGTGTGGTTGTTTTAGGGCTAACTGAAATATTATCAAAATCAGATCACAACATAACCGTAACGAACCATCATTAAATTAATCGACAACTATGTTGATATCGATGATCGTTTCAGTGATTTTCTAAGAATAACACAATGAGCTCCCTCTTCATCAACACAGACGGGTAACGTCCACGTCCAACTATCACCACTCTAACTACTTTAACCGGTTATTTGTAGCTGTCTTACGAGTAGTTTGAGTCCTACTCGTGTAAAATCCAACTGACCAAAGCAACAGTGAGTTGTTGCAGTTCAGCAAGCTCTAAAACTGCAAAATGAAAACAGGAAATAACAGGCGTGAAGGTGACGACGGCTGAATTTCATTTAACTTGTTGGTTTAAGGGTGTTGGATGTGTGAAAGCCTGATCCCTGAGCCACTGCTGGTGTTATTACTAACACGTGTGCTCTCCTTATTGTGCTCTCAAAATGTCTACTCGAGCACATATCACGACCGTCTGCAAACCACATGTGTAACGTTAGCTACTGTTCGACTGCACAAAGTGGCATGTTATATGTACTTGTGTGTTTGCGAATCAGTTCATTTTAAATCTGTACAGTTACTGTGACGTGGATCAGTAGAACTTCACCTCAACAAATACTATGTTTTTCATTCGTACAATACGTCTGCCTGTGCTTTATTTGCACATACACCGTTTGTCTCTTTTCTGTTTCCTTTTAGTTGTTTAAATCCACGGCTGAGTGCTGACTGAATCATCTGCCTTTTAGTGTCTCAATTTTAGTTTTCCAAGGAGTGCTGCATCATTAAAGGCTGGCTGTGGTCTCACTAATACCATCACTTTGCGAGGCCGGTGTGTGGAGACATATTCTGTAGAAGGACAGGATCGTATTTTAGAGCTGACTCGACACCTGGTGAACCATAAAACATCGTTCACCTCAAACGCAGGGTTCAAATCACAAGGTTTTCTGTGTAGAGGGACTATTTGGACAAGCATTTCTCTTTGCATTTTTACATTAACATCTAAACTAACTACTTGTCTTCCGTGCAAAACACAAACGACCAGAGTATGAGTAGATAAACATGTGATGACCAACAGTTTTTCCATCTGGAATATCCTCCCCTAGTGTTTTACAACTCATAAATAATTGATATGCCTTTTTTGTACCAATATTATTTCAGTCTCTGGACACAAAGATTCAGTGGGATCAAATTTTTCAAGCATATTGGGATGCAAGGACAACCAAACATTGACTTGCAGAACTAAAAATCACATTTCTGTTTCTCCTGAAACTGTTCGAAGACTAAAAATGGAAAGAGAGGAGGAACACGAGGACTGTACAGCTCTCAATGTATGGACGCTGCGTTTTATACTGCACAGAAAACACAGTAATGGCTATTTTAATTAGCTTTTGGCAATAAACATAAGATTATCTACTTAATAACTGAGAAAAACAAATGGTATCCATCCCACTGGTGGAGGAGCTTCATCGTGATCAAACACAGAACATCATTAAAAAGCCTGATTTGCACTTCAAATTAGCACCAAACAGCTCAGCGGTAATTAAGTAGAGGTGGAGGTTAGACCTAGTAGCGATAGGAGATTTGTGAACAAATAATCACAGGCGCTTATTAATGAGGCATGAAGAATCATTCGAAGTTTAATATGTTTTTCACATACCAATATAGGCTATCCGTGCTTGAGAAGTTTACTCGCTTTCAGCTAACACAAAGCGTTCAAATCCAATCAATGGAAGGTAAAGAGGTATGATGTGGAGGAACGGACCCATTCTGGCTGTCGTTCACTTCTTTAACCTGGAGACACATGGTGAATGGACCTGCACGTAAAGCGCTTTACAATATGACACCGTTCACCGACCGATAGTGGCGTTTTAAAGGCTGAGATAACAACGGCAGTTTCTGCGGGAAAAATAATATCACATATTTTTGACTTTATTATAAATTAAGAAACTAAGAAAACCGGTGAACTGAATAAAGTCATAAATACCTAAATGAATCAATCTGGAACTGGTGCGATTTTCAGTAATTCCAGTTTAGAATCGTGACATTATCCATCGGCCGCTATCGGAGCCGAGTTCCGCTGACGCCGATAGTTTGTAAAACGTCCTATCGGCGGCGATTAATCTCTACCATTCGCACCAGAGCTGACGGGAGGAGGAGCCAGGGACTGAACCGCCAACCTTGGAGTTTGTTGACGATCAGCTCTCTCAGACTGAATCAAAACAAGCCAATGTTTCATGTATCGCTAGTTCATTTTGAAAGGAACCTACGGATTTCAGGGAGCGAGTTCGGACTGCATTAGCATCGAGCAACCTTGGGCAGCATCGAGTCAGAACCCATTCATGATCTGCATAATCACAATCTGGTGTCTTTCACAAGTAATCTGCATGCCTATGGTGTAATAAAGCTACCATTTTAGCCGTGTGTGTGACAGCTGAGTGCTAAGTGCACCTTGTTATCATGATTTAAACAAAGGTAGAGGATGGCGTGTACCCCTAGGACCTTGAGATAGATGGGACGAGGAAGAGCGAGGAAGAGAGAGTGATAGTGGGAGATAGAGTTAGTGCGTTGCTGTACACAGAGTATATCAGAGAGAGCAGAGCCTCATTTGCATTCACTACAGACCGACAGCGGCGGCGCGCACACACCGAACCAAACCCACCGCTACCACCGCCATGCCCCGAGGGAGCGGCTGCTCTCGCCCAGAAAGAGGAGACCCCGGCCTCCTCTGCTGATGAGCAAGCAGGATTTTATTAAACAAAAACACAGAGATAGGGAGACAAATGAGAGACGGAGGAGGGTGTCGAGGGGAGACTGTTGTTCTCGCTCAGGACAGGAACTTCTTTGATAAAGAATGTGGATGTCTGGATGTAGGTTGCACAGTGGGGTTATTTTTGGTGTCTTTTCTTCATGTTTTGTCACATAAACCCAAAACTTAAGCCCTGCACTCACACCACAGACTACGGATACTTCATCTGTGAAGTGTAAACCTTTGTATTCACTGCGTAGACTTGATCGTTTAAAGGTTCAGTGTGCGATATTTAGAGCTTCCTCGTTACAGCCAGTGTTTGGTTTACTTAAGAGGATATTAACTCCGGTCCACGTTCAAACAGTCGTTGAGGGTAATGTACCTTAACGCTGGATGCCACCCGCTGTAAGACGACGTCGAAGAGGACGTCGACTCGGAGCTACTGTAGAAACATGACGGTACAACCCGCTCCCTCCGACTCATTCTAAAGCAACAAAA
>JAPQRN010000025.1:4972397-4982812 GCA_037367275.1 Coranthus polyacanthus | reverse complement strand
GAGAGAGAGAGAGAGAGGGAGAGAGAGAGAGGGAGAGAGAGAGAGGGAGAGAGAGAGAGAGAGGGAGGGAGAGAGAGGGAGAGAGAGAGAGAGAGGGAGAGAGAGAGAGAGGATTTCAGTAGCGCGAGCCGAGCATCGTCGGTTCACGCGGACAGCTCCGGTGCTGAAATCGGCTTCACCTCCGACTGAAAACAGAGGAAGAATTCCGCACAGCCCAGTCCATACGCAAACGAGACACTTACTCGAGCATGCCGCTGCGCTCACGACGAAACCAGTGCGTAACCGTGTCCAATCACATGACGAGCTACGCAGCAACGCGCGAGGGTGAAGCTTCAGCGGAAGGTCAAGCGAGGCGTAAGGACAGGAGTCTGTGGACTGTGAATGGGACGGATGTGGACGGCGTTTGTGCAAAATTACCCCCCACCCCCAAAAAAAAAAATTTTAAATAAAAATACAAAATAAAAACCAAAACGAAGTGGCAGAGATATTCACAACGCGTGTGTCATTTCCAAGAAACTTTCATTCTCAGGCGAAATGTCTGAGCAGCCTTGGAGAGTTGCTCAAGTCAAATGTTATTTATAGCCTATTATAGCCCAGTGTCACAACTCGTAAATTTGATCCAGTGGGCTTTACGATCTGTACAACACAGGCTGCAACAACCTCTGTCCCTTTGTTCTGCGTAAGAGAAAACTTCCCCCAAAACACCTTTTAACGAGAAAAACATGGACGAAACTTCAGGATGTACTTCAATAGATGTTATGTTTACATATATGCAGAAAAATTCATACCTATATATTATGAACAACTATGAATCTGCTTTAGGTCCTACTTTATTGCTATATATATTATTATATGCAAGACATTCTTTTGAATCATACTTAGTTATTCCTTTAGGTTGTTGCTCTGTTGTTTAGAAAGTTTATCCATTCATCCGGGCTACTATCTATCATTTGCTCAAATTATTTTTAGCTTTGTTTTTTTCTCTATTTTTGTGTGGGCGTTTGTGTTATTTTATGCCCCTCGCGTGTTCGAAGCAAAATAAAACGATAAGATGTGGGATTTGTGTTTGAGTTTCTGTATTTATTCACGTGTATGCGAGGAGATCCGATTAGTGTCGCAAACATTGTGACCGAGGAAAATATTCAGTGTTGCAGTTACATGCTTTTGCCAGCAGAGGGAGTAAAATGAGCGACGGCGTTGTTAACAGTGTCGCCGGGCGTGAGAAACGTTCATCAACAGTTTCATTAAGTGGATGCGATGTAAATGAATGAAGACGGAAAGAATATTTAAAAAAAAAAGCAATGTAATGCAAAGTTTAAAACACGGATGATCATAGGCACGGCTGTGAACTGTGTGTTTTGCTCATGCTCGTACAGTTACAAGGTTCATTTTACTGTAACCCAAGTCTGTTATTATGAAATAACGTAACTTGCTTTAAAGACTGCAGTCTATTCCATAATGCTATGATAAGGCTAATAGATTTAAATTGATATTTACGCGAACCACAGAGAGACTGTTCGTGGCTTTACGGGGACATGAATTGCATGATTTATCTGTCATATATATATATATATATTTTAATACTCTTAAAGGCCTATTGGAGAGAAAAGGAGTTCAACCTGAATGAACTGGGCGTATTCAGGCTACAGAGCGGAGTCCTGAATGGCATGTACTTCAGTCCCGAAGTGGCAAGACTCTGGCATGGCTCCTTGCAGGCAGCAGAGTAAGGATTGGGTTGTATTTTTGGAAGTGTGTGTGTGTGTGGAGTGGTCGCCTTGTTAGGTCTGCTAAAATATTTCCAACAGCAGCGACGGTCAGGAGATAGCTGGGTGGCAGGGACAGGGGGAGAGGGGCTTTTCTCTGTGGCCACCTGGAAAGCCATGTAAGATCCCTGGCTTGTCAAGACAGAGTAGAGCAATGTTTCAGGTCTTTAAATATTGGCTCCAAAATTTGTAACACAAAATAATTGATCTGGGAAGGAATCTATTCATAGCTCATGTCTGAAATCGACGGAACCAAGAAGGGGACGTTGGAGTAATCTGGAAGAAGAAGAAGAAGGGGGAAAAAAAAGGGAGGAAAACCAAAATCAAGTTCTATTAAAGTGGTTCTTACGCCCCGGAGCTTCATGGACACGCTCAGAAATCCTCATTTGAAAAGAAGAAGTCCACACAAGTTGAACACCAAGGATCTCTCCAACCAGTTTTAATGTCAGGTGAAGGTGAAGGCAGACTGACGGAGGTTTTATCTTTAACCAGGTAACAGACCAAACCAGATTTACTTTCTGAACCAGAGCGTTATTGGGCAGCTTTGAGGTATGAGTGGAGGTCGCTTTGAGTTTGACGACGGCGGAGCTTATTGCGGAGGCTGGGAGGGGGGCAAAGCCCACGGCCATGGCATCTGCACCGGACCCAAAGGCCAGGGGGAGTTTTCAGGCTCCTGGAATTACGGCTTCGAGGTGGTGGGAGTCTACACCTGGCCCAGCGGAAACACCTACGAAGGATACTGGTCCCAGGGAAAGCGTCACGGTCTGGGAATAGAAACCAAAGGACACTGGATTTACAAAGGGGAATGGACTCATGGTTTCAAGGGGAGGTACGGCATCCGGATCAGTGTTGGCAGTGGAGCGAAGTATGAAGGGACATGGAATAATGGGCTTCAGGATGGATATGGCACAGAAACATATGCGGATGGAGGTGAGGTTTACAGTTTCACGCTTTAAGATCTTCCATCGTGTGGATGTGCGTTCAGAATGAGGGCCACTTGCTCGAGTTCTGCACTTAATACAACTTATTTTGTGCTTTTCATTTTTATCTTGTGCTTTATACTTTAAGCTTTAACTCCATTTGTGCTGAAGATGTTAAAAAAAAAAAAGACGTCGAAGCTACTAAAATGTCATTCCATCTGGAGCAGCAACAACATTTAAATGATCAGTAAATACATCACTATAACACAAATAAACCACACATTCTTTGACACTCTATTTAGAAAATAATACTTGTGAATGTTCTGTAAATTTTGAGAGGAGGACTGTTTTACTTTTACTTTCACACGGTGTTATTGCTTCTTTAAAGATCCCCAGTATTACTTCTAACACCCAGATCCTGGTGATACAGTATTAGAAGAGAAAGATCTCTGAATCAAGTGAGTGCATTGCAGGCGATGTGGAGACAAATCAGCGAGAGGGAGGGAAGGCCAGCCTGACAATCCTTATGGTCATTTATGATGTCTGAGTTAGAAGGAAATATCAGTCTGTTGCTGTCAGTCAAAGGGAGCTTAAAGCTCGTAGGAAATCAAACACCGCAAGAAACAGTTGCTTTTTTTAATCATCAAAAAGAAGAGAAAATAAGTCAGGGGGAAGGTTAGGTGAGGATAAAAGTGAAATTCCTCCACACCAGCACCCTGTGTGGTTATCTCAAGCAAGGTTACAAGAAATCACGGACACTTTAGGGAAGTTTTCCATCTGTAAATAAGAGAAAGAATCTTGCATCTCCCAGCTCATCCATCTCACCGTAGCAGACGAAACTAAACAAGTCAGACAAATAAAAGTGATTGTGTTGCTCTGTGTCTGCCTCACAGCAGTGGTTTCCCTCCTCAACAGCTGACTCATCAGCTTTAAGCTTGTTCTGGTGGAAGTAGGAGCAGGGAGGTGGGTGAGGGGACGTGATAGCACCAGATGTCAGGATGTAATAATAGCTTGTGAGCCCTTCTGGCCTCACGGGCCGAGCCTGTCACTAGAATCCACACACTTGTCAATTTCAACATGAGACCCGAGATGTTTGGTCAGACGGGGCCATTCGTGAACGAGACTGTTCACACTATAGATATCCGTGACATTTGGGCAGCATTAGCCTGAACCCATAGAGGGCTTTTAATGATTAGAAGTGGGAATAGAAGTTACGATACAATACCATCACAATACAGCGATTCTGTAATACTCGATATACTTCAAAGTAGAGGTCGATGGTAGTTGAATGGTAGTTTGGAGCAGGAAAAGGCTGATTAATCGGCCGGTATTAACTGAAAAAAATTCAACTATCATCAATGCATCATCTTTATTAGAACCTGGAAAACTGTTGGAATGAACATCGAAATCAAAGTAATAAACACCTAAATAAAAACATTCCTAAATATGGAACTGAACATCAAACTAACTGTAAAAAAAACTAGGTGCGATTCCCTAAAAGTCAGTAATTGTAGTTGAGAAGGGTAGTGTTAGGCTTTTAAAGTCAAACCGATTAATCAGTCTGTGAAAGACAATCATGTACGACATCACGAGCAAAAAAAAAACAGAATTATGTATTTATCCTTTGTATTGTGGTGTCACTTTCACATAATTTTAACTGGGATCAAAAACAATGCATGGGTTTTAGCTCAGTGCCTCTTTAACACACAAGCACAGACAACTACAAAAAAAAAAAATATATAATATCATTTTAAATTATATAAATATCATAAATGCTCGATAAATGTTAGGTAAATGATATAATTTCAATGTATAGATAGCACACAGAAACCCAATCGCAGGACAGAAGAAGAAGAAGAAGAAGATAAAGGCCAGGACATTGTGTTGTGTACACGCACAGAGGCTTGTTGTTCTACCTCAGATTTGTGAGATGTTCTGCTGTTTGGAAAGCGTTTGTCATGTTCTGACAATATTTTAAAATGACTACTAACCTCTTCAGCCTTCACTCAGCGGCACAAATCAGCTTTTAAAGGTTCGATGTGTAAGATTCGCACATGTTCGAGTTCTGATGTGGAGGTTATGTTGGAGCCAAGGATCAGGGACAACGGCTCCAAAATGAAGCCAATGTGGAAGTATCTTAAAATGTAATACCGCTGATGGCCACTAGATTCTGACTTCTCTCTAAAAATATTAAGTCAAGTGGTGGTGTGTCTCTAAATCTTTCCTCCATTAATAACATTTCGGTGCTAATGAAAGGCTTTGACGGCTGCCGTGAAGGGATTTCATTCACGTGTGATTGACAGCTCGCTCGCCTGCTGCATCAGGCTTTCGGTGCTTCTGTTCATTGAATAAAACAGCTCGATTGTTGTTGTGGTAAATAAGTTACTCTAATAAGACCAAATGAAGATCAAATGACTTTGTTTTGCAATTGTTTGATAAAGTTTACAGTTTTAATGTGTGAGTAGCCTAGCGTTTAGCTTTAGTTAACTCATCACCTCTCACGCTTTCACAGTTGCTTCCTTTGTCCAAATATGGTCACTCATGGCTCCAAAGAGCCAACAGGGCGACGTCCAAAAAACAAACTTTTGGCTTCAAAACAGTACTTCAGGTCTTCTATACAGTTTACGGTTGGAGTCTTTTTTGTGCTTGGAGAAAGTGGTTTGTTGATGTTAGCTAACTCCATTTCTAAGCTAACGACTATCTTTGGTTGCATACATCCATAACAACAGCCTGTACACTTCTATGTAGTTTTTCCACATACTGTAAATCATCAACAAATGACCGGCTCCCAGCACAACACAGATTCCACACAAACTTCGTATAAGCACACAAGCATGCACAAATTTTAAATATCGAACCTATGAACTTAAAAGACAATAACATTTTTTTATCATGATAATGTTTTCACCCTATAGCCCAGCCCCAATTTGCCACCACTGTATTGATAATTGATAAAGAGGAAGTAATATATGTAGTAATACATATATTCCTCTATTGATAAATGCTCGGCTGGGATCGGCTCCAGCCCCCCCGCGACCCTCCATAGGGGGATTAAGCGGTTACAGATAATGACTGACTGATGACTGATAAATGCTCCTATTTTTTGATGTTTCCAGGTACTTTCCAAGGTCAATTCACTGGAGGGATGCGACACGGTTATGGGGTTCGTCAAAGTGTCCCTTATGGCATGGCGGCAGTTGTCCGCTCCCCTCTTCGTACCTCTCTGACCTCCCTTCGCAGCGAGCACAGTAATGGCACCGTCCTGCAGCAGGACATCCCAGTCATCACCACCACCAATGCCTCAGGAGAAGAGACCCCCGTCACCACCCCTACCCAGCTGGGGCCGTCTCGTGGAGGTTTTGCCCTCACCCTCCAGGTAGACCCAGAGGCCGTGAAACCCAAGAAGAAGGGCCTGTTTCGCAGGAGCTCCCTGCTGGGTAAACTGAAGAAATCTGAATCAAACACTTCACTTTCCAGTCAGAAGAGCAAGCTCAGCTTCCTGAGGACAGAATCAGCCCTCAGCTCCAACGCCAGCGACACCAACTCCACTATCAGCATCGGAGATGAGAGCCTGGCTGGAGCCGAGGATTTCCCCCCAGTGGAAGCCGACATTGACGCCACCACCACAGAGGTTTACATGGGCGAGTGGAAGAACGATAAGCGCTCAGGATATGGAATAAGTGAAAGGTCCAGTGGGCTGAAGTATGAGGGCGAGTGGCTGAATAACCAGAGACATGGATACGGCTGCACCACCTTTGCTGAGGGAGGGAAGGAGGAGGGTAAGTACGTGAACAACATGCTGGTGAAGGCCGTGAAGAAGAGGGTGATCCAGCTGAAAGGAACCAAGATCAAGCAGAAGGTGGAGCGGGCGGTGGAGGGAGCCCAGAGGGCTGCAGCCATTGGCAAACAGAAGGCAGAGATAGCTGCTTCCAGGTAAGGACAGAAAAATAATCCTCCTAGATTCTTCTCTAAATATAGTTTGAATATGATTTGATTCTTCTTACGCCATTTACAAAGTGCCCTCAAGATACCAAAAGAAAGTTTTCAGAGTTCAAAACATATCACGACAGTTCAATATCAAACCAGAGGTTCCTTTACAGCTCAGTCCCGAACTTGACTTTCTGTCTTCTCTCCAAAGTTAGAAGTGGAGAGGTTCTCTTCCTGAGTCATAGCTCAAGTTTTTCATAATCATCCAGTCAAAAGAAACAAACAGAAATCGAGAAATTCTACTTTTTGTGTTTGTAGACAAGACAGCAAAACAAAACATTAACCTCACTTTCAGTTTCCCCTCACTGTCCTCTGGCATTAAACCTGCCACTCTCTATAGTTAATGGTAATATTCCTGAAAAAAACTGTGTTAACTCTGGATTTTCAATAAGTTCAACTTCATTCTGACCATTCATATATATATATATATATATATATATAACACTACAGCTGCTATCGACAAAGGAATAAAACAGGACTGAACTGATGCTGAGTTTATTTTTGTCAAATATTGTGTCATTTGAAAGACGTGCTATGAAACAAGGTACAAGTTCAGATTATTACCTCGGGACTTTTTCCTCTCTGTGGCTTTGTTTGTGTTGCTAAATCTTTCTGCACTGCAGTTAGACATCTGCAATTTTTTTCAGTGGTATGTATTATTTTAAATATATGTATGCTTTAGCTGTTCCAATGCTTAACTTATTTTTGTAACGGGAAAAAAGTGTGACGTTCATGTTCCTGATTTTGTCACCAGTGACCTACAGAAACCAGAACTGTACTTGAGACACACGGAAAAGTCTAAATGCTCTGATAAATAATGAGGGACAGTTTCAAAAGAAACGCCGGATTAAACATCTGAAACGACTCTGCAGCTCTAAAGATAGGAGTGTCACTTATCTATAATAATCAGGATGGTGGTATTTAGGTTAAATAAAAAGCTACCTCTACTCTCCTTTCCAAATCGCTTCAAAATGTGACGCTTTCATGCCACTTTTAGTCCCTGGGGTTGCAGAAATGTTGATATGTCTTCACAAAAATGACTTCCTGTTAGGTAACTTCACCGCAACAGAGAAAATGTCAAGTCTATATGGACATGTACACTTTTCTGTGTTTCTCTTGTTAATGAAAGTCTGCCTCAAATAAGACATCGGTTTACTTTTTCTTTTAATTCTCCAAACAAACTATTTAAGAGTTTGGTTTTTTTTTAGGATTCAGTGGATAGATACTACAAGCACTCGCAAAGTATTCAACATAAAGCTACTACAAAACCACTAAATTATACCACAAACTTACCTAAATCTGTAGTGTGGGCATTGCTGTTTGATTGCATACTGTGCTGTAAATGCTAACAGTGAAAAGGTGGCAGAGTGATATATCTTAATTACTTACTGTTATCGGCCATCTGACAGAAAAGTAGTCAGGGGTGTTCAGTTGAAACAGTGTGTATTGTTCATACATCTACTTTCACTTTGTGTATGACCTTACAAGGCGGTGCTGTGTTTGCCAGCAGTCATCTTCTGCACCTGAAATAAGCCTGGTGTTTACAGCAGTGAGCCTTGCACTTGATGGACTGCAGACCTCTGTCCCTGCAGACTGAAATCTAAATAATTTACTCTTAGGATAAGCAGTATAATAAGAGTTATTGGCCGGCATTCACTGTATTAGTACTTTTAACTCACCTACAGCATATCCACAGAGGTCTGGACAGAGCAGACAGTGGAAGCAAACACTCAGTATTTATGTAGAACAGCTTTCAGCAGCACCATGCCGGCCTTTACTTTGTTCTAACCAAACGTACACCCCCCACCAAATTCTTAAATATACTGGATAAAACCCCTAACAACTGGAAGAAAATCTAAACTACAGGCACTCCTGAGCGGCCTGCGTTCTAAATTATCATCAATTATTATATAAGCGAGCAGTGGAGACATGACACATCTGTTCCTGGCTGTGGTTTCCTCACTCTATGATCCTTTGGCAATGAAGTCGAGGGTTAAAAATACATGTACAACCTGTGCACTAGGAGGCCAGACCCGGCCACTTCATGCCCAGTTAGCTGAGCATTCACTGGCATTCAGGCACTATGTGGACATTGTTCTGTTGCGTGGATCGGTCGGCAGGCGTCTGGAGGAGGACCTGTATGGCAGAACAGGGTGTAAATGACGCACAGACAGGGGCCCTGTGGTCAAAGAGGAGCCCTGACTAAATATGGACAGGCACACTCTTGCTGTATCACAATCACTGGGGAATGCAACAGCTGATTATCCCTCCACCCCCTGCCTCCAAACCCTATTTTTCCTGCCTAGTCACAGACAGACTGTTTTCTCATGCTGAATCCTAGTGTCTCTTTCTTTTTTTTTTTTTTCTTTACACGCTTCAAGTATTAGGCTGCAACATCACTCACTTTTGCTCCATTTTGAGAAGGCGTACTAATCTAAATTAGACCAAACTATGCCGTAAAACGCACCTGTCACCTTACATACTTACCTGATTCGTCTGTTTCTCTGTCACTCTCTGCCGCTGTGTGCTTTAGCTTCGCAGAGATCACAGACCTCAGTCCACCTTGCGTCAGCAGCGGTGTCAAATGGTTCCACGGATATAAATATGACACAGCTCATAAGCAAATGCTTGGGTATAAAGGGTTAGCGTATATATGTACCACACCTAGCTTTAGTTGTGCGGGTTGGCTTACATACTGTACTGCTGATGCTGGACATTTTGAGTTGGCGGGTGATCAGCAGGTCGTAACATTTGTAAACAAAGTTCAGTTCTAACCTCAGCATCAGACTATTTGTAGTCTGTTTAACCTTTTATTTGGTGAGAAATGATGTCACGCGGAAAATGAATGCTATTTTATTTGAAAGAATAATGAAATCTCTTGACCTCCATAGCCACGTTGCAGTGATGAGGCCGCGTATTTTAGCGCGGCGTGTGTATTTTGGCAAAGTGTTTTAATTATGCTCTGAAATATTTAGTCGTCTTTTAATAGAAGCTAAATCACTCTTTCACACCGTCTCTGTCTCGCTCCCCCTCGTACACGCATACACGCACACACATAGCTGAATAGGACCCTCCACAAAGATCCAGTGGCACATGCCAGAATGACAGAGTATATCTTGCCATCAGCAGGCTCCAGGACAACTGTAGCATGACAAAAAACAGATGGTTACAAAACGGCTTTGAGGGTAAAAACAGAGCAGTAGCATCTATTTCAAGATCAACTTTGACATTAGAACAGACTCCACATTATAATACACGCTCTTGTTGAATGTGTAATCTCGTAGCTGCAGGTGTTGAAGACTGTTTTTTTTTTTTTCACAATTGAATGTCTTTCTACAGCGGACGTCTCATCACTTTTCACAGTATAGCCAGTGTCTCCTTGAGGGAGCCCTAAAGGCAGAAGGGGTATTTAGGTCGCAGTGTCAAATGTCATGTTTTGTTGAAGAGAAAAATCCACACGCAGACTTCAGTAGTTACTCAACTTAAACGACCACTCTGGCATTTTTTCTGAATCCTATTGTTCTAAAGTTACAAAGGCATGTAAAAATACGGAAGACTCTTGCTTTCTAATTTCAGGTAACATAAAAAATATGATCTCATGCGCTGCAGAAACCTTAATCTATTGCCTGAGTGATGTACATACGTAAATCTGTGTGATACACATACGTGCATGAGTGAAATACATACATAAATCTGTCTATTTTATTTGACAGGAACAGTTCACATTAATAAACATTGCTGTAAA
>JAPQRN010000025.1:4951441-4962870 GCA_037367275.1 Coranthus polyacanthus | reverse complement strand
GGTCTGGACGTCAGGGGGCCTTTGCCTCAAACCATCAACGGGGTTCTGATTGGCCAGAGGCTCCGCCGGTGACAGCGCGACCACGTGAAGGCCTGAAAATATGCAAACCACAACAACATAGCAATAGATCCACAGTTAATCTGTGTTATGAAGACTTTAAAGGTCGCCACTTGCCAGACATTCACAACAGGGGTGTTAACGGGAAGGAAAAGTGTAAAGACTCAAGTGAAAAGAAAAAAAAAGAATCAACTGACTTGGAGAGAATCTGGACACTTGTTTTTTGTACTGCAGGGTATTTTTTTTTTTACAAAACAGTCTTTGATCGTAACATTTTGGTAATTTTTTTTTAATCCAAACCTTGGCATATATGGTGGTATCATCTCAGATTTTGTCCGCCAATTAAAAATGGCTGTTTATGGTTGATTATCATTATTGGTAATGGAACCTGTTGAACTAACAGGTAATGGATCTGATACTGAGTCCAATGTGACTTTAAAGGTAACATGTGTAGGGGGTTTCTCTGAATATGTCACAAGGAATACGAGGAGGTGATCTGCCGATGGAAATACTACCAGTCCGCGGTGTCAGGGTCAATTTATAGTGCTCTATCAACAAAAATAATCTGGTAAACAGCAGAAAAAGGGAAAGAAATGTGCATACGGTTTGTGTCTTAAATATGTGACAAGTGTAGAATTCTGTGCTTTTGTCGGTTTAAAATAGACGGTTTAGAAACGTTTTGGCAAAAGTGATGGCTCTACAATTTAAAAAAAAAAAAAAAAAAGTTTTCTGCAAAATGTTTCGCATCACATTCTAGTGACATATTCAAAGAGAAAACCCTACACGTTGCATCTTTAACATTAAAAAGCTCACACTACCCCAGAAAAATAGAAATTTTTCACTCATACCAATGACATTCAACATTCAAGTGCCAGTGTTTTTGTTTACTGTCTTTTGGTCAAGTCACTTTTTAAAATATCAACTTTTGTATTCGGCTTATAAAAATAAATATTTCTCAAAAATGCTCGATAAATTACACAAACTAGCAGCGAAAAGTAGACTCGAGAACTCTGTGTGCAAACAGCTGAATCCTACGGTTGCTGTTAACTCCACCTGGTCCCAAAAAACTGTTTCTTATCTGGAAGAACCTACCCGAACAACACACACGCACACGCACACACGCACACACTAAACTGTGGAGAAATCTGTCGTTTCAACGCCGTGCTGCACTACACACTCACTCACACATACTGTACCTCTCGGAGGTTTTGAAGGACATGTGCTACAGAAGACATTTATCACCGAACGTGAGACTTTGCGTAAAAGTCAGTGGGATCTGAAGTCTTTCTACAAACAGAAGGCCTGCAGGCCGCAGCAATGGGAGCGTAGCACCATTAAACTTCCACTGACAACTGAAGCACTTCTGCTGGCAAGTTAGTTACCATAGCGACGCAGCTTCTTTTGCCATGGTGACACTGTCGGTGTGCCTGTTGCCATGGTAATGCTGTATAAAGTATCCAACTTCTTTAGGACTGGGTATCACTGCTGAATTTAAGGCATCAAAAGGTACAGATAAATATTAAAGTGACGGATTCATATCGTGAACTATTTGTAACTAATGTAGCTGCTGGTCCAAAAACAAACACTTCCGCAACTGAAGTTGAACGCTGAACTCTCGTGTTTCCCTTGATATCTTACTGACTGACTGAACAAAGAGTAAAAAGAACAGTAATTTAAATAGTCACAACGATACTTTTTCTGAGCCCGTCTTTGTACAATCCCGTTGCACAACAGCTCTTCAACATGAAAGCACTTTTTTTTTCCCTCCCTTGATAATTCTTAGCGTTTGCAAATCACAGACGGAGTGACGAGGCCGGTTACAATTACTACATCATCACCTGATCGCGATCATTTGAGCTGAACGCGATCACCTTCCACAGTGGTTAGAATCGCTTCCATTCCCCTGGATGAAACTAACTGGGATGTCGTATTTCCATCACCGTTTCCATTGTTTGAGGTTTGAATGGTGCTCTTTTAATGACGTCCCCTGCATTCAAATTCTATTTAGTATGCCAGAAAAACCTTTAGTATGTCAAACGCCAACAACACCAGGATGTATGCAAGCCAGCACACTTTTGAGGCTATTCCTACCCACAATCCCCTGTGCAGTAGACATGGGTAAGAAGGTCAAGGTGTAACGTTGTGACAACGCAGTTCGCAGGGTTTTCCCTCGGTTTCTGGAGGGCTGAGGCGCTGTGGTTGCGGTTCTGGGGGTTATTTGACTAAAAACTGCGTTCATTTTCATGTATTTCTAGACTGCTAGACTTACATCCTAAGTTTGTGGAAGACTTAGACACGGCTGGGAGGTTTGAGGTCCATTTTTCAATAATTAAAAAAAAAGAGAGAGAATTTCATTTATTTTTGAACGCTACGTCAAATAATAGACGACGAAAAGCTTAAAGATGGGACCAACTCCAACTAGATCTGGAAACGTCATGTAATTGTGACTCTTTCCACACTGACTTTATTTTAATTTGACATACGTGGTGCTACACCTAAGCCTTATAACCTCCTAACAGGGAAAACCCTGGTATTAAGTCCCCGTTGTATACATACTGCATGCAACGACGCTTTCTTTGTAAAGGTAGCTGCAGCACTGACTAAAATGAAGAAGAAAAAGTATGTGAATTGGAACACAGGAGTCGTTTTATTGCACCTCCTTCTATGGTTTAATGGCGCTTGAGGAGAGAACTAGCGCCACCAACTGTTCATCCTGAGACACTTATAAAATTCTACCGACTGAATTTTAATGGGCAAACAAAGATTTTTATTTATATTTTCCAATGTTCAGTGCCAATAAATGACTTTTTTCATTAGGTGCATGCAT
The DNA here is from genome assembly GCA_037367275.1 of Coranthus polyacanthus. NCBI lineage: Eukaryota > Metazoa > Chordata > Actinopteri > Kurtiformes > Apogonidae > Coranthus > Coranthus polyacanthus. The sequence continues at coordinate 4,959,986 of JAPQRN010000025.1, read as the reverse complement.
TATGAAAGTGTTATCAGGCATATAATATAATAGTGGCAAAAAAATTAACAGAAAAAGACTATTAAATCAGTTTGACCTTTAATCGTCAAATTAAATGTGATGGTGGCGACAGCCCTGGGAGTCACCGTAGAACCTGGTCCTAGCCTCTAATGCACTTTGTCTGGTTCGATCTAGTTAAAGCTACTGAAACAGAAACCATTTACATGAAGTTCAAATCTGTTGGAAGTATTAAAATACCCAGCCCTAACCAAAGCACGTTTCAGTCTTTAGTGATTGAGTCATTTCAAGGCACCGTGCACACAAACATCACAACTTGTGCCATTTTGGCGCTGATGAGGGCAGAAAACAGCCCTGACAAAACTCACACAGAGGATTTTGGTAAAGTGAAAGCAAGCCACATGTCTCTATTGCACTTACTGTAGAAGTAAGGTGTTTAGATGAGCAGGGACGGGGATTTGGGGCACAGTGGTAGTTAAGTGTTGCTCCAACACAGCTCAATAGAAATAAGAACTGACAGGTTTAATCTGCCTGCCCTGGAAAAAGACCCTAAATACATTGCATATTTTTCTGTGTACACTACGTGACAAGAGTTCTCTATAAACAAGATGTACAGATAAAGTGAGGTAACCTGAAGGTTTTCCTTCCTATCAATCCCTGCTTTGTACTTCAATGTCCAACAACGTCTACCGGGCTGCACTTCCCAAAGTACTATCCGCTTTATTTATTACAAAATATGCATACATTATTTTTACTCGTACCTGCCCCCTAGTGACCGTCAGAAGGCACAGCAACGCCTACACACTAAAGCAGATTCATTCAAGTGCTTTGCATCTCAGTGTTTATCCTTCATAAAGCTGTTTGAGTTTGTGCTGCAAGAACAGCATCTTATCATTTTTATTTAAACAAAGTGACTGCACTAGCTGCTACCAAGTCTGTAATTGGCAATTAATTCAAGTAGTAAATGCTGAATAAATCCCCTCATAAAGGGTGCATGTAAAAGTTAAAAATTCAGTCATGTCAGGAAAAAGGTAGACTCTGATGAAGCCCCGTTTTTTTTTCTCTGCGTATTGTTCATTAGGCCTCAGTACATTTTGAGGAGAAGAGCACGAAATCAGACGGTGCGTCTTCAACTCTGAGCTTCAGTTTGACGTTTCTCTCACTGTGCAGGTGAATTTACATTTATCAATTAACTACCAACAAAACAGCTGGATAAAAGAAATCCTTCATGTTCGGTGACTCTAAACTTTAAGAAATGTGCAACATACAGTAGATCAAAAGAGTCCTTCTATAATCGATTGTCGTTTGCAATTGTATCTTAAATGTATTGTCTTGATACTGACTTATTCCAACAACAGAGAAGGATCTTTGTTTAACAAGTCCTCAAACGTCATGTCAGCGTTTAAGGGCGTTTTCACACTTGTAATTTGTTTGCTCTGGTCTGAATCAGTTGAATTTGAGCTTGAATTAGCTCCAAACCGTGGTTGTTACCTGGGCAATATACCAGGAACACACACCGGCCGAATGCCAAACGCTCTTCCTTGAATGAATGAGCAGAACAAAGCTACAGGAGCCGTTCAGCTTAAATTTGTGGTGTTCGCCTGGTAGTTGAGACGGATTTAAGGCAGATCACGTTCCCAACACAAAAGAATCTAGTTTATGTGGGACCGGACCGAGACCGCCACCTCTCAAAGGTGTGGTTGTTGGCCGGACCCCGAGTGTTCACACCTGCCCAAATTAATCGCACCGAGGGAGAAAATGAACCAGAGTCAGATTTCACCAAACTGAAAGGTGAAGATGTGAAAACACCCTTAAAGTAGCGCTAGTAAAGTTACAGTCTAGCTCTACTTGGACTCCTTAAACTTTGTTTAAATGGTGGAACCAAACTTTGACAGCATCCAAAGAAAATACACACTGTTCATCTGTTTTTTGTCACATCTTGAGTGTTACACTACAGTCTGTTTACTGTGTTTTATCCTGTGACTACTGTCCTTAATTTTGTCCCTTCAAACTGGCTCCTGAAATGCTAAAATGACAACAGTATGACTGTCAAAAGAGCGGTTAAGCTGCTCTCTTTAGCATGTGCATGATTCTTTGGACTTCCCAAAAGTACAGTATCACTAAACTTATTTCTTCCGTCATGAATTCTGCCACTACAGGTTGGTGTCTTTGTCTTAAGATACTAAGAAGCTTAAGGAAAAACTAGTTTGTACATTTTGCATGTGACCTGCCTTCTCAAGAATTATACAGCCTTAAAATTAAATGTTCAAAAGCAGTTTCTTTCATGCGACGGCTAACTTCCTGAACGTCTGCACCAGCTCGACTCACAGGAAATAAGTTTGTTGCTATTTTCTTTTTTTTTTTTTTTTTTTTAGGTTTTGACCTATAACTGATTTCCAAACTAGTCTAAAAAAAAAATCATAGAAGATGGAGAAAATGTGTAGAAAGTAACTAAAGCCTGCTGTAGAATTGCGTTTACCTGCTTGGCATTTTAACTTCTTGACCAAAAAACAACAACACTTGCATATGTTTTTTTGTCTTGGTCCAACCTTGTCATTTGTCAAAGCCAGTGAGCAATTTAAAAACGAACATCAAATTGCCCACTGATCCGAGCCGACCAGACACTGCCTGGTCCAATGTCGAGTGATCAAACTGAATTTTCAACATCAAGTGTTGTTTCCCTAATAAACCACTTTGTTTTGGTGGAGATTCTTCTCTTTTTGTATGAAGACAGATAAACTATAGTTATCTTACTTAAAGTTGTTCATGTAAACAAAACAAATTGAGCTCTTTTCCACTGAATGGTCCGAGCGAACAGCGGAGCTCCTTTTTCAACCTCAGACAGGGCTCAAACATGGACATCCTGAGTGCAGGACCTCTGATAGCCTGGCTTCACAACAGGGCCAGGAAGGGCTAAGCATTTATCATCATCATCAACACGTTTAAGGGGTTTTAAGCCACATTTCAGAGCACGTTTTAGCTGATCTGTAGCTTACGGCGCCAAACTGACTGACTGTCTGAGCGTGTACATTTAGCCACTGCATAATGCCCTCGATAATTCCCCAACGGAACAAAAACAGTTGTGTCCACAGTACGTACAACATTTTCTGCTAAAAGTCTCTGCGTGTACGTTTTGTCAAATAGACTTTTGCCACATTTAGGTGGGAGAATATCTGGGAATCTTCAACTACGACAGAGGACACAATTTAATTTACATCTTTAGAATTTGACACTCATGTTGAAATGCCTGCAAAACATTTGCAAACCTGCAACGTGGGTCCTGAATAGAAACAGAGTCATTAGTAGTTAATATGATATCTGTATCTTTGTGGCAGAATTTGGCCGTTAAGTACGATTAGGCTTCTCAACTCTCAAAAACAGCTCAAAAACTGCACCTAGAATTGTCTAGATTTTACCACTGGTTAAATATTCAGTTCCAGATTTATTGATTACTAACTTTGACGTTCATTTCCAGAGTTCTCCAACTTAAAATATAGTCAAAGATTGTTCCTTTCCGATGGTGCCAAATGTTTTTTTATGGGTCGGTATCATTTTTTCCCCGCTTCGAACTATTCTCATTATGTTGGCCTTTAAAAATCCGCTCTGGTCGACGTCTAGTCCGAAGCCTTGTCACGTGTTTAACAGAAACTGCGCGGCGGCCTGGATGCGACGGGGTCAACGGTCACGACGTCAGTAAAATGTGCTTTGAAAATGTGGCCCTACCTCGTCTGGGAGCCCCGGCCGTCCCTCCTGTGACAGGCTACAGTCACCCATTCCTCCCTTTTCTCCCTGAACTCAACATTATCATCTCGAAGACGAATAAACTGGAATGACTTATTTTAGAGAAGACTCTTCATGTAACTCTCCAGGATAGAGTGAGCGAGAAAATTTTGAACTCTTTTAGCCTTTTTGTTGTGTTTTCCCCTTGAGAGAAGCTTTTGGCAAACAAGGGTTTTAAATGTTTGAAGTGGAAGCGGAGCCAGTTTCTCAACAACACGATGGCACTAAGAGTCTGTTTAACTGCCTCAGCCACGGACTGACGATTCAACCACTACAGGTCATACATTTTGACATCCTAGCAGTCTTCCAGCATTGGATTATCCACCCATTTGACTACACAGGACGAGACTACTCCTATACAGCATTCAGCGCACAAGACATCTGACCTGTTCGCCACATTTATTAAGTGATTACCAACAGGTTTTTTGTGGCGCTCACTGTCAGACATTTCACCAAAGATGGGGATAAAGGTAAGACTGATAACTGATCCATATTCAGCCACATAAATAAGAAATAAAGAGCCAGAAAAGTGAGTAAGACTATACAGGTGAAAGAAATATTATATCCGATATAAACATGTTTTTCAAGCTTCGTTTTAAAATTAAAAGTTAACTAAAATAACAGCACATTTGTAAACTTTATATAAGAGACTACTAATTGGTCGAGGAAAAAAATAAATTAGCTACACATCTTTATAATTAATCTGGATTAAAAAAAAAAAAATCTACATTTCACTTTGTTATGATGGCAGTATTTTTTTAGCTGTTTGGTGTTTCAAGTTGAAAACCTATCCTGCTCTGACTCTTATTACCCTGAAACGTTGATATCCTGCCATCGGTGTGGAACAAGTCTCGTTTTAACCCAACGAAGGACAAGTAAACTGTTTTACCAATTTTAATAACTCCAGGAGGACATCAATCTTTGGCATTTCACTACAGCAAATAATAAAGGACGTAAAAAAAAAGAAAAAAAAAAGGGTTTGTGGTAAAACAACGTGGCTCCGGGTCGAAGGCTTTCTCAGTGGCTCGGCTACAAACACAAAACGACCTGACCGTTAGTGGCAAGATGTCTTTGAGAAACCCAACTTCGAGCTCCAGTCAGAGTTGTAGATGTGACAGAAAGGTCAATGAGAAGGATTGTGTTTCTCAGAAGTATAAAACCACTGCTGCGATCGCTGCTTTTGGACAGTCAAGCAAAGAACTTTTTTTTTTTCAAATGTAATTTCAAACATGTTTCATGCTTCTTTCACAATCAGTTTTAAGGTGCTGGATGAGTGTATCTTAAAAGAATATAGAAATACAACAACAGTGGTGATATTCTTTGAGAACCAGCTCATCAGAGACCTTCTGACGAATGAGAACTCTAATACGCAGATAAATAAATTGCTCTGAGTTGCCTCATTGCAGTTTTTTTTTGCCAAGGTTTGATTTAGTTCAAGCCTAGTTAGTTTCCTTCCAAACAGTAATAAAGAAAAACATGTTTAAACCAATACATGACATTAAATATACATTTTAGTCACAGTTGGCCGATACTTGTAGCCAGTTACGTATTATGGCAATAAAAGCAACGGAAATAAGAGACAAAGTTCAGATTTCTTAAAGGCACAGTACAGAAACAAATGATCCTCCATTATGTTTTGTTCCAAACAAACAAAATTCAGTTTGTAGTTGTGATAATAACAACCACAAGTCCTCAAATGCTGTTTGCTCGTGTCACTGCATGGACTGTTTTTCGTTTTGTCCAGCCCAGTGTCCGTCGGTCTGTGTCAGACATCTTTATCAGACCTGGGTTACTGTAATTAACACCACAGAGAGTTTTAAAAAGGTGGAAAAATAAGAAAACATTTGGGATTTCTGTGGCCCCTTTTAAGCGTAAGTGAAGGAGACCTCAGCCACTTCCCGTGTTTGAGTTTAAATGCAGACATATTTTCCTCGGATGTGCCTATCTCTGCCGTCTATGTAAGAAAAACAGATACTCGGCCAGTGATTTACAACATGGCCATGCATTACATACAAAGATGGAGTGTGAAGGTACACAAGGAGCCTGGCTGGCGTAGGGTGAATGAAGCCAAAAATTCATGTGAAGGGAGAAAAAGCAATTTGTGTAAATCCTAGTGCCAATATATTTCTAGGCAGTCAAGGAACATCATATACTTTAATGCAGTTTTCTTTAGACACCAGGGTTCAAAATGTCATTACTTTTTACTTAGTTGCAAAACATCTGTGACTAGTTAAAAACTAAACAATCCCTGTACGATGTGGCCTAATCTGAGCGAGCGGTGAGATTCACCTTAAAACAAAAGCCGAAGACGACGTTGTAGAGGCGAAGGTGGAGACGAAAAAGAGAGGAATGGAACAAATAATGTGTGTATGGGAGTTGAAAAGGGGGGCTATATAAATGAGTATAAATAGTTTAGTAGCATGCATGTTGGATCTGGGGTTGGTGGAGGAGACAGATGGGGCGTAGACAAGATTGTGGACAAAGGAAGAAAAGGAGGATGAGTGAGAGGAGAGAGAAAAGAGGAGATGATGGAGGAAGCCTAGTTGCCCCACCAGTCGACCTGGGAGTGAGAGTAGTTGCCTCCGTAGCCGTCGCTGCCGTAGAAGTTACCGAATCCACCTGAGAGGAAGGACACAAGTCAAGCTAATGAGCAACTCGTGAAGCAACGACACAGGAGTTACAGTCATTTAGAATGATCATGGGTTTCAAAGCTGCATCGTCTTTCAGCATATTGTAATTCAAGTGATCTGAGAGGAAACCGTATTCTACTCCTTTTTCTGGACTCCGTGACGCAGACGTTTTTTTACCCCTGATTGTGGCTCCAGCAGCTTTAAGTTTAAGTATCATCTGGAGAAGCATGATCATGTTTCATCTCATAGTGACACCAGAAACAGAGCACAGAGCTTTCCACAAGAACCAGCTGCTGGCAAAGCGTCATTCTAATAAATTAAGAAGTTGTGATTGGCTAATGCATATATATTTTATGACCAGGATCCTCCGCTGTAAAACAATACGAGGATGATGACGTGTATATTCGAGTCATCTTCAGTACGCCCCCCGGGCTAGAAAGCCCTGCATGAACCCACAATTATACTGCTTCAAAATGTACCTGTCGTTGACTAAATCTAACTGTATGACAGAGACAAACAACGGCTGTTTACAAAACGTACAGTTAAACTTTGGTTTTGTTGAAGCTGCTGAACTTAACAAACGCAGTTTAACGTTGTAATACTCAAATTTTACTGTTACTTAAGTTTAAGTCCACAGATCAGATCCTCACCTCCTCCGAAGCCACGGTTCCCTCCGTGTCCTGCCGGGTTGCGACCTCCGCGACCTCCGAACCCTCCTGCGTTGCCTCCGGCGGCTGTCTGACGATAGTCACGTGCTCCAAAACCCCCAGAGAACCTGATGGTTCGGTTTAATTATTATTCACATCGTATGTTTTGGACGCTGAATTGCCATTAAGGATAACACACATTTACAGGGTCTGTTGCACAGCGTACCTCTTAGAGCGTCCTCTGTTGCTGCTCTTGTGCTGGTGTTCGTAGGCCAGGCTCTCAAGCCATGATGGGACTTCCTGTTTGGCCTCTACCAGGATGTCCAGCAGGTCTTTAGTGATGTTCCCGTTCTTATCATTGAAGAATGATGTGGCCAGTCCTGTAGGAAACACACAGATACCGACGCTTCTTTACTACCCTGGATTTTTTAAATCAATCAAAAAAGATGCTTGTCATATTCAAACATAAAAACTTGCTCGTTAAAACTGTGGATTAAATGGCTTTCAGCTCGAAAACCACACTCGAAATACATATTTTCTTAAGTAAATTATCGCTGCCAATAGCCTAAATGTTAACCTGACCTGAAGAAATTTCCCCTGAACATGTGCCTTTAAAAGGTCATTAGAGCAACGTTATAAAGATAGAACTTAAAGAAGAGATGCATTCGTCACCACAGATTCACATTAGTAACAGTCTTACCGAGGTTTCCTACTCGCCCTGTACGTCCAATACGGTGGACATACTCCTCGATGTCACTGGGCAGGTCAAAGTTGATGACATGTTTGACGTTAGAGATGTCTAGACCCCGAGCTGCGACCTGAGAACGTCAGACAGCAAATGTTACAAATGTTAAGAGAGGAAGGAAATCTAAATAGTTTTGTACCAAAGTTTTGTGCTTACTGACCGCTGTGGCCACCAGAATGGGGCATTTTCCTGATCTGAACTGGTTCAGCGCCTCCTCTCGGTCTCTCTGAGAGCGGTCGCCATGGATACTGGTGCAGGCGTAGCCCTCCCGATAGAGGAAGTCCTCCAAGGCATCGGCGCCCTTCTTGGTCTCCACAAAAACCAGAGTCAACGAGTCCTTACCTGGTCAGTGAAGAGAAAACACCCCTGAGGTTAAACGTCAGCGGAAAATGCTGCTAAAATCATAAAAACAGTAAAAAATAAATAAATTAAAACAAGCAAGATAGTATATATGCTTTCTATCATGCCTTAATGCTACCTGGATGCTAAAAAAAAATCATTACAAGGATTTCTTAGCTCACGTCAAAAGTGTTTTTCTCTACACTTTGGTGGCAAACAGACCACACAACTTCAGGCCAATTATGAAAATTATTGCAAAGAATATTTCATATTTTCCATTTCTGTAAATTGCATGGTTCTGAAGAGTGATTGTACCAAATTACAGCATGGCAGACCCCGTGTGTTAGTAAAAAAATACAAAAACAAGTAAATCTTATACTTTTTTTAACTCCATAAACAAAAAGTTT
>JAPQRN010000025.1:4937141-4951341 GCA_037367275.1 Coranthus polyacanthus | reverse complement strand
CAGACCCCGTGTGTTAGTAAAAAAATACAAAAACAAGTAAATCTTATACTTTTTTTAACTCCATAAACAAAAAGTTTTCAGTGTTGAGCAGCAATTCACCACGGGTTGGATCATGAATTAGCTCATTTTAATGAATAGAGTTAAATTGAACATGTTGTATCGTACAAACCATGTTAAGTATTTAAGATGTTTCTATGTCAAAGTATCACAGAGCAGATTTTTACACTTAAAGTGAAATCATGATGGCATGCACCTTCAAAGAATTTAAGAAACATTACAGTCATGTTGTTCTATAAACAGAACAGTGCAACACATAGCAGTGGGTGCATTATGGATAAAAGAAACACATAATATTTACCAGATAAAAATAAGTAACAGCATCAGCATGAGCAGCACTGTGTTTTCATGCAGGTGCTGTGACTGGAGCCACTGATAATTAGAGTTTGGTCAGAGTGTTTCTAAGTCGATGCTGCTACCTGGCATTTGGATCGATCTATGACGAAGATTAGGGATGGGAATCAAAAGCCGGTTTCGGTCGAGAACCTGTTCATATTGCCTGATCCATCCATACATCTCCGAGTTTATCAGTTCCTTTCATCGATCCCAACATGACGGTAGCGCATTGGAAAACAATGAAACGAAGGCCAATTCACAACAAACTGAAAAACAACAAGATGAAGCTCCTGCACACGGTCTTTGACACTTTAACACGACGTTTCATCCTAGTACCCAGTGAAGAAACTGAGACATCATATGAAGTCTGCACGAGCTTTTTCTTATCGTTTTCAGATTTAACCTTTTCCCCGACGCACATGTCGCTCATCGAGACGTTTTCAAAAACCAAACTCATTTCGAAGCGCTCTACACAGTAAGGTCAAGACGTAACAGTATCATAACGAACGTGTCTACACATTGAGTTATGGCAGAGCGGAGCCGGAGCTCACAAAGAAAGACGTCAACCGTGTTAATCTGTAAAGGCTGGAAATATAGTAGCAATATGCTGAAACCTCTTTCTATTAAAACATGGATGGAAATTCCAGGAATGCTTTGAATTTTTTCCTGCATTTCCAATCGTCTCCCCACACAGAAAACTGAAGCAATAAGGGAATCAATAAAAAAACGGATCGATATGCGAATCAATAATAGTCTCATCAATTCCCATCCCTAAATAAGATTATACTGTGATTAGTTTTAGATGATTTGTTAGTGTTTACTGACAGTTTGCATGAAAATATCAACATAGAGAGCATTAACATAACACAAAGAGTTGTTAAATAAATGGTAATATGAATTTTCACACAGCTGGATTTAGTAGCAGCATTAACACCATTTACTAGAGCTGGGCGATAAATCGAATTCATTCCATTAATGTCAGTTTTTGTGAGAGAGGCGACGGTCTTCAGCTCAGCGACCCACTACACTCACACAGATCTGGATATGTGCGTTGTTAGGGCTTCGCTAATCCAACATAAAGGTAAATAAGTGATCACGTACAACGAACCGGTCGTTATGGCAAAATAAACCCAGACGGGGTGATGCAGGACCCGAAGCGGGAAGCGACAGAACAGAGACAACTTAACAGGGCAGCGTGTGTTCACAGTTCAGCCAATGTCTGTAACTTGCTGATACAGTCACCGGGTTTTCCCGACTCGCAGACTCGGATGCAACAATACTTTTGACCCTCACAAATAACACGCACAGTTACTTCAGCAAAGCGTCTGTGCAAAGCCAGGCACCGTACGGTCAGACGACTGCAGCAGAGTTCACAGAACAACTCCCTTCAGGCGCAAACGTCATGACTTCACAGGGGTTTGTCGATATTGCGCATACACAGCATGTACTTCTAATAAAACTGTTTTTGAATCATGTAAAACGAGATTTCATTTTTTGACCATATCGCCCAGCCCTACTATTTACTATGACCAGACTCTCTCCATCAAGGCTTTGGGTCTGACATGAAAACACCACAGCAACATATTTTACAAGAAGTAGCCCAATACAACACAGAAACCTTATGCAACAGGCATGTTTGAATTAAGCTGCACAAACCTGACTGATGAAATGATATGCAAACCAAACATAAAGACTAAACTAAGGAGTGTCCATCCACAGAGGACAGTGTTCAAAGCAAGCAAAAATAGTTTAAATATGGGAGAACAGACTTCTTTAGAGAAGATCTTACCAGGTTTCTCTATGTTGTCTCCAGTATTGTCCTGTACCTCGTTGGGGATGACTTAAGATAAAACCACACCAAACCACCAAAAATGTAAACTGCACTCAATCACCAGAACAAAACTTCTTATGTTTAAAGTTCCTAATGAGTTTTAATGCCCAGTTCATACAGGTTTTCTATTGATCATTATCAATTCATCTGCAGCTCTAGAAGCTGTCAAAAAATAGTGTAAAAAAAACAAAAAAAACAAACTTGTATGTCAGGAAAGAGTCTAAAACCAAATGATGTTTAAAAAAAAAAAAGATGTAGTTTAGTTTGAAGTCAAAATATGTTTTTTCTAATCGACTAAAAAATGAGTCGTTGCAGCTGTACTGATAAAAATGTATAAAAATGTCACTTTAAACTGTTTTCAGAAACAAATTAAGGATGACACAGTATTTGAGTGTTACAGACTCAAAGGGAGTTGAGCAAAGACATTTTTATTACAGAACATAATCGCAATGGGAAGTAGGATGACTGTATTGAAAACTATCTGAGGACCCTGGTAGACTTTTCCTTCGGGCAAAAACAGAGTGAAAGACAGACATAATTTGGGCAATTACTTGTTTAAACTCTTTTAATGCTACTGAGGATTCGAGACAAATGGTGCTGATGGAAATTACTTTGCTGAAAACGAGACACGCTAAAATACTGGCTGAAATGTGAGGACGACAACATGGAAAAGGCAAAATGATGGGGAAAATACAACTGCAGTGTACACAGGCACAGAAATTTAAAACTGTGGTTGTAGTTGATGTGAGTTTCCTGCAGCGATGGGACACATCTGGACACATGACGGTGTGGCTGACTCACCTGTGGCACTGAGCAGGTCCAGGAGGAAGGACCTCTTGTCGCTCTCCTCCACCCACACCACTTTCTGCGTGATGTTCTCAGAGGTGGAACCCACTCTGCCCACCGCCAGGAAGATGTACTCCTCAAGGAAGTCCCGGGCCAGGATCTGAAGGGGGGGGGCAGAAGATTTACTGCTTAGTGAGAGATTGAGAGATGAATGTGTAAACAAATAAAACAGGGTTAGGGTATTTCTCACATTGCATTTCTCATATTTGCACGGTCATTTAAAAGTGAGACTGAAGTTAATGCAACTTTATGAAAGTAACACCGACTTCGCAATCCAACACTTTTTTTTTTTTTAAAAAAAGGGCTTCGTAAGCAGAAGAAATCCTGTAAAAGTCTTGTTTGTTTTCCGGAGCAGCCGAACACAAAGCACTGCAGCTCTACCTGGATCTCTTTAGGAAAAGTAGCACTGAACATCATGGTCTGTCGGATGCCTTTAGGAGGCATGGTGTCCTGCTCCACAATGCGTCTGATCTGTGGTTCAAATCCCATATCCAACATACGATCTGCCTCATCCAGGACCAGATAGCTGGACGGAAGAAGACACAGCGAAAGCAACAATTACATTTGTAGCATTAAAACACTGAATAAAAAGATCTCATCTGAAAAGACAGTTGGATTTTCCGCGTCAGTCATCACGGCTTCTTTCTGTCCGTGTCTTACTTGCAGTAGTCCAGTCCGATCTTGCCTCTCTCCATCATGTCCACCAGTCTTCCTGGTGTTGCAACCAGCAGATGGCAGCCTCTCTCCAGATCTCTAATCTGCTGGCCAATGTCTGCACCTCCATACACGACGCAGGGACGTACTCTGGACCTGTAGGAAAACTAACACCAAACCCAGAGGGATGAAGGAATAATCTGCAAAACGTTTCTCCGTTCTTTAGGGTTTACAGCTGTCTGCGTATGTGTGTATTCACCTTCCTGGCTTCGTCATATATCTGCAGAGCCAGTTCTCTGGTTGGAGCCAGGACCAGAGAGATGGGGTACTGCTTACGACGCCCAAACTTTCCATTCTCCTGTAGGACAAAGATAACACCACCTTTTAGTCTGACAATACGTGCTGTTTTAAGCAAGAAAAGTGAAAACTTGGTTCAGCGTCCAATTGGCAACACGTTCAGTTTTGCCTCAATAATCACTTTAACTATGTTTTAATATGCATTTCTTGATTTGGTTCAAATGTCAGAGCTATTGGCTTGGTCTATACATTAAAACATATATTAACATCAGACAGCGTAGGACGGAGGGATGTGCATCCAAACCATAATTCAGTTTTAAGTTCCTGCCAACAAAGTCCTGATCCAATATTTTTTTTATTACCCAAGTCTTGTAATGAATCCTGAAAATATATCCTACATCAAAGCTTTTCTCATAGTATTTAGTAAATCATCTATGGAGAAGGGTTTGCTGAGAAGGTTCAGAGTTATCAGAAGTAATCATAAAGTGTTGCATTAGATAAATAACTGTAATAATTTTACTCCATTTTAAAAGCTCAAGTGTGCTTATTTGGGGACGTTCTAGTTGTAGCACCTGTCCAGAGGCTTTAGCTGCATTCAGAGCTTCTCCTGGTCCTTCAGTGTAGATCTGGCTGAGAATTGGCAGCAGAAAAGCTGCCGTCTTCCCGGAACCTGCAGACACATGTCAAATCAAACCAAATCAAATAGACTCAGAATGTCTCAGTATTATCTTAAGAGAAGCAGTGGTGTTTCTTTCATTGTGTATTCTCCTACCAGTCTGTGCACAGGCCATGAGGTCTCTCTTGGACTTGACAATAGGAATGGCGTATTTCTGGACAGGTGTCGGCCTGGTGTAGCGACTCAGAGCAATGTTACCCATGATAATCTCCCCCATATCCACATCCTGGAACTGCAAAGAGCACACACACATTTAGCACATAGCAGAGGCAGGTTTCCACACAACTGCTCTAACTTAGAAACAAGATGCAGAAACATAAAAACAAACCATTTCAATGACTTTGTTTCCAAAATTAAATTCAGAATGTGTGTGAAATAGACGTCATGTTCAAGAGACACCAAAACCCAGACAGTTAAAGCGAATGACTCTTAGTGGGAAATTTTAGATAAGATAATAATTCTGTGCATCATCTCGTTGTTACGTGTGTTGAAACAACAGGAGCTTACGCTCTCGATGTGGTGAGGGCAGTTCTGTCCTGTAGCTTCAACAGGAATGTCGTCGTATTTCTCAAAGTTAATCCCTGTGTTACTGCCGGAGAACAGCTCACTGCAGACGAAAAAGCAGGAAAGAAAGACATTTAACAACGTACAATAATTTCACAGATGTTTGTGTGATGGCTGAATATTTTACACTGATCAGGGTTTCTGCAGCTTTCAACAAGTTAAATGTAAGACTTTTTCAGACCATCACAAGACTTTTAAGGAACCATGGAACTCTTGATAATGTCGATACTGTGATGTGAAATTAGAAATTTTGAGTCCAGGTTTTGAAGTCTAAAGCGAGTTTTTTGAGCTTATTCGACTGTTCTAGCCACGAAGAGCACCAAACATACATACATTTTAAACTGCATGCTCCTTAAATCCAACTTATCAGTGTGTGTTATTCAACGTTGCACACAAACAAATGCCAAACACAAACGATGCAATCTTAATTTTACAATCCATTCAGGCAGGCATATTAATGCTGTCCTCTTCAGAATTTCTACTGTATCCAAGTTGAAAAGGTGAACACTTTAAACCTGAGCGTGGACTCACTGTTCCAGCCGTTCGTTTCGAGGCGTTGGTTTGGACCAGTCTCCATCGTCTCTGGACTCCTCCACCCAGCGGCTGTTTCCTCCTCCTCCACCACCAAATCCTCCGTGCTCAAACCTGAGGAAGATGCACAAACAGAGGAGCGATGCCGCTTCAGTGTTGATACTGAACTGAATAAAAAAAACAAAGTTAAAGTCTGAGTCTCGTCTCCTTACCTCCCTCTGTTAGCGTTGCCTCTGTCGTTGAAGAACGCAGATTTCCCTCGGTTGTTGCCAAAACTAGTATAGGCCTCCTTGGCAGTGTTCCATCCACCTGTGTCTGACAGGGCATTAAAAACATGAACCTACAGTAGAAGAGTGACCCTGAAGATGAAGAGAACCAGGGTTTGTACATGGAGTCACAAATAATGCATTTATCTGTCACATTTCTTTGATTCTTGGTCACGCTAGTTTCCGTGAGATCCCAAGTCCTCTCTGAATTTGTCCTCCTGCGTTCTGACTGTTCTTCTGACTCAAATATTAAAAATCGATCTGCTTTATCATTTCGTCTGCTGTCTCCTACATTTTAAAAAATGATAAAGACTTAAAAATCCTCCAGTGTGCACCAGCCATAAGGCAAAGTTGTATTTTAAAAAAAGAACTGGTACTAATTAATAATTAATTATGGACAGTGTATTTACTTATTGTTCACAGAAATAAGAAGAGATATGAGTGTACGAAATGTTTCCCAATTTAGCTGATGTTAAGCATGTATTTAAAGCCAAACTTCACCTTTATTCTCGTAGCCGCCGAAGCCCATTGGCTGCGTTGGGTTAATGGGGTTGAAGGCTCCGCCCCTGTTGCCGCGGTAACCGCCTCCTCCACCTCGTCCTCGCTCCATGCGAGGTGGGCCGCGGTTAAACGTGTTGCCAGCTGTCATACGGTTGTCATGGTAGCCGTTCACAAAGTTGTTGCGCGCGCCGTCCCAACCATCTGAGAAGAAGGAGGACGACACGGATTTAACCAAGACGATGGAGACGATACCATCATCCAACAACATCAGCAGCGTTTCCTCTCACTACCGTGAATCTGATCATACTGGACACTACGTCGCTTTAACCTTTCACCTGTACTATTCATTCATTCATTCACCCACTTTCGGTAACTGTTTAATCTGGAGCCGATCCCGGCTGACATCGGCCTGGACAGGTCGCAGCGCTGACGCACAGAGACAAACAACCATCCACTCACATTCACACCTACAATCAATCAATGACCACTTGAATAAAACACAAACATATTAAGACGCAAAGAAATGTTATGAAGGCAAGCGCAGCTAATCACACAAGTCTCGTCAGAGCCACGTCGTCTTGTTTCTGTTTCAACAATAACACCCAAAAACTCTTCGGTCTGCTTCTTCTCAATTTTATATCCTGAGAAAACATGAGGTTTCCACATTTTAAAGCCCTGTTCACACCAAAGGTTTAGGACGAGATGAGCCGCAAAGGGCTGGTCTGCAACTTTCTGCAAACCAACACCAAGGCATAGACGGTGTATCATTACAACAACTGTCTCTCCTTCCGTTGTAACTGCTTTTTTGTGGTTGTATGCAAGTTGTAGCAGCTTAAATTATAAATGAGGATAGTGATAATGAGTTAATTGCTACGGTTGCATTTCTAGTACTGATGAAACATAAAATTAAAATATTTGGAGCTGACGGTTTTTGATCACTTATAATTCACGGTTGTGCTGTGTATATTTTAACTGAACTATATGTATAATTAGTTTGTTTTGGTATATTTATGGTACTTTACATATCTGTAAAGGCCATGAATGTATGATTCTTAATGTCAGAAAGCTGTGTTGAATGTTGTCGACGGCGTCACCTCGGACGTCTCTTTATGCTGATATTTGTTGTCACTTAAATGACACAAATCATGCTCCATCAGACTCAGACTTACCGTTTGCAACTACAGAACTGAAAAGTGTTCCTATTTATTGACTTTTTAAAAATATTTTGTTATGTGCTTAACTGAAAATTTCCACAAAAGTTGTGAATAAAAAGGTGAAAAACAGGAGTAATGCTGTGTGTACAATTCAAAATGTCTTTCTCTGTGGTTATTTCATTGAATTTACAGAGTAACATAATCTGGATACGAGATGTTCGTCATATCTCAACTCTTGAGATACACAACTGTTACGTTGACTATAAATGCAGACTGGTACAACTGAATGTAACTTTCAAAGTGGGTAAACTGTGCTCCAAACCCGTCACCTATGACTGTTTCCAGTGTTATTGGGCGTTTTGTGAATAACCTACGAGGACACACATTGGTTGAAGTTCAGGGAGGAACTTACAGTTGGAAGCGGGCGCCATGGTGTAACCACCCTGCCGTCCAGCGAAGGCATTTCCTGCTGAAAATAAAAGGACAACTTCCAGTTGTGGTTTTGATCAGAAACAAATGCAGTTGCTCTACGTGATCCAACTCACCATTTTTGGAAGCATCTTTGTTCCGTAAATGTGGCGGAATGTAGCGCCCTGCACACAGACCACACATCAGCTACAGTTTCATTTAAACTCGACAGGATCTGCACGTCTCAGGTAACAAATATCGGACCAATTTGAGCCTCTAAATTTAGACTAGAAACGAGCAGATCCATTCTACGTCTGACTATTTGGAAATCGGCCAGGATACTGAAGGAGAAAAGAAACGTCTTGTCTAATAGAATAGATTTATTGCTGTCGGTTAACGCAAAAACGAACGCAACTCGTGTTCCGCTCAAGAATCAGACAATATCACGCTTCACAGACGTAATGAAGTGAATTAAACCATCACATGGTTGAAATGTGACCGGATGAAAATTTTGATCTACTTTAAGATCCGTCTTATCCTTTAAATCTTTTAATATTGCCGCCCCTGTTTTGACTAATCTATGACACATAGCAAAAGCAGAAAAAAACATGAATGAGTAAATATTATTTGAAACTCATCATGTGGTCTGAAATGGAAAGTCATCAGCTGATATTTAACTTTGTATTTCCTAGTTATTTGACTTTCTCGTACATGCCATGTGGTTTCATTTCTGTCTTTTCCACTTGATTCTCTTTGTAGCCGTTCCCCGTTTTTTGTCTTAATGACATTTCCAGACTTACTCGTCTGGTTTGTCACTTACTTAAGTATTTAGCTTCACGCAGGCTTTCTGGTCTATTCACAACCAGTAAAACCAATTACACTACTTTTTTTTTTTTGTTTTTTTTTGTTTTTTTTTTAAAAACACAGTGGTTGCTTACTGCTTGTGCCTCCTCCTTGTACGTCCGCTGCGTTCAAGTCTAGGACAGCAAGCTGGAAAAACAAACACACAATCACGTCACAACCGGTCGTTTCCAGGAGGAAAAAAAACTATCATTTAGTGAAAAGGAAAGCCAACTTCTCCCATAAACACACATCGACTGCAGGACATAAAAAGAGCAGCATTAACTCCTGTAACTCTCTGGTAAGTCATGGTATTCATTAGTATTTCACATAATTTGGTGAAAAACTCATTCTGCGATTATTTTTAAATGTCAAGTCAAACATACAAACCTCAACTACCAGAAAAAAATATGACAAAATTGCCTCTGCTCAGTGTCACAAAAATCCAAAATATCACCAATTCTGCATTTAAAATCACCGTAAATCCTCCTACGTCTGGACCTTTAAACTGCAGCCTCGTGTGATCGGACTGCGATTCGACTCACCGTGTAGCCCTACGTTTCACTGACATTTCTTATTCTGATTAAATACGACTCCTGAGACAGGCAAGAACGAAGCAACATTAACAAACGTGACATTTTTTTGTGAGATCTTGGGATTCCTATGTTTCCAGGTACGTTTTTTAGTAAAACCCCAAATACAAACAGTACAAAAACTTAATGGAAACTTGATACGAGTTGGAACAAAACCCTGTATTGGTATAAAATGTTAATGAGGATCATTTAAGGTTGTGAGATATGAGACATTTTCCATATTTCCAAATGCTCCTGCTGTGCTTCTCGTGTCTTTTAACATCAGTGAGCTGTGTTAAATGTTTGTCAGTAGATTCCCTGCAAACATGTTTTTGGTGCATGCAGCCTTGTCTTTTACCAAAGTGCTCAGACACAACTTCATGTGAGCTGTTGCGTTTACTGTGCACAGAAAAACTAATGCATGTCTCGGGCTTGGATGCTCTTCTCCACTGCAGCACCACTTGGTGAATATGGCTGATAAATATGTTGTATTTAAATAAAACTCTACGTGACAGCCGTTCCCACGCTCCACCGAGGAGCAGCAGATTTAAACATAGAGTCAACGCAATTTGCATTTCACCAATTAGACGTTTCTAAAGTGCAGACGGAGTACATTGTGTACTTGTGTTCCCATACAACTGTGCGACCAGTCAGACTCCGCTAAATGGCTTTGCCTACGTTACTGGTGACGCAGAAGAAATGACTTTTTTTTTTTTTTTTTTTTTTTTTTGAGCGAAGCGCAGAAAAACTGAGCAACGCTGCGTATTATGTGACAGCCGGCGGCATTAGCTGTCAAATGCCGCATTGTTTGTGTGTCGGTCCCGCTAGCAGCATCCCTGCATACCTCCATTTTATTATTGTATCAAGCTCCGACACAAACGCAGTGAAGATAATAGTTGGAAGGTGCGCTTCATATGTTCACCCCGCGGAGCTGAGGCAGCCACTCGTCAGCGAGCCAGCCGTTATAACGAGCTGTTTCAGCGCGGTGTCTGCGGGCTAACGCGGCCGACGCCGACTCCCGAGTTGCGTCAATCGCTGGGGAAACTCTTCCACGCCGCGAGGCATTTACAACGGAGGAGCAAACCGGCAGGTGGACAAATGTATTCAAACGTACCGAAGGGTAGTCCCCCGTCCGCGTCCCCTACAGGTCACGGCGGTGTCGAAATGAAGCGCACCCGACAGCAGCTAGCACGATAGCATCTCGTTAGCGGTGTTTTCATGCTAACCGGCAAGCTAACATCACGTCGTTTAACCATTTTTAGCAACGGAGGCGTTGAAAAGCACAAAACAATGCTTACCTGCTGCTCTAGACCGTGTGCATTCTCGACGGCCACATGACTCATAACTATAGAGTATGGAGGAAAAATGTTGCCGTTGAAATAGGACCTCTTTGTTTGCCGGGTTGGATGTAACGTTATTTCGACAGATGCCAGTTATTGTTTCATTGGATTAGCAGTTGTTCGCGATCTTGTAAAATGCTAAAACCGGATTTTACGCGACGAAAGATCACTGTGTTTTAGCTGTAAAGACGGCACTTCATCAAACTCAGCTGATATCGCTTTACTTTGCTCCACAGCTGAAGCTGAGATGAAGCCGTGATGTACCAGAAAAACAAGCGTCAACGCAACTGACACGACATCCGGGAAAGCCGCAAATAAAAGTCTACTTTACGGCCATAATGTTTGGTCTTTGTTCACGAAATACAACTCATTCTGTGTAATGAGTCAAGATGTGCACAACTATTTAAAATAAAAACGTCCCATGCTTATTCTGTTCAAAGTAAAATAAAAGTGACAACAAGGGATGCTTATTATCACTTAAATATTTGTGTCGTGTTGCCTTTTTCTACATAAAGTAGTTTATAAGTAGTTATAATCGCTCAGTTAATCAACTTTAGAAGGTTGATAATATCAATTATTATTATTATATTTTGTTCTGTGCTTGTTTATTATTGTCTGATATTAACTTGTGTTACTGACTGCTGTTCTCTGAATTTATAGCCCATTATGTTCCTGTTGTGTGTTAATTGTCTAATAAATAAAAAGCCCATTAAGCGTCAAGTCCATTAAGTAAACAGTGTCACATAAAAACGAGTCGTGTTCACTCGAAACGGTTTCCATCTTGTTTCCAGATTTTACTTTGAAAACCCGGTTCCTTCACGCCCTACTTCCTCTGCGTAACTCTCGCTAACTTGACGCATCGACATTGTTGTGAATAAAGATCCCGCGAGACCGATGCCACTTTTTCTCGCGATATCGTCACTGCGCAGTAAAAAAAGGGTAATGATGCAGTCTGAATCGCTTCAAGAGATATTCATAGATCCAGTCCTTTGTGTCCAAAAAGTTTGCAGAGTGTGATGTGTAGACTAATTATGTAACTAAGTACAGTAACCGAGATTAATGGATAAGATCCTGTTGTGTGTCACGCAGCACATGTCGAGCTGCGTATCGTCTGTTTAGTGGAAGAACTACCACAATAACTAGCAGTTAGCGACCCTCTGCACTGATAGTAATAACCATAATGTTCATAAATCAATGCTAACAGCTTAATAGTATAATTACGTTAAGTTAGCTGCATTTAGCCCAGCACGTATCGATTTATCCGGTAGAAACGTTCTGTTAAAACCGTCTAAAAAGGAAGACGTAGTGTCATGTTTGTCCACTAGAGGGCGCCAGTCTAAGTAAAGGCAGAGACAATAAGATCATACCAACATTTCCGGTCAGCTCCTAAAACATAAAAGTTCATAAATAAAACAAAGAACTTATATTGATTTGTATTGTTTGTCGGCGTAAATACAGATCATATAGCATGTACGTCCAGCATCCATCTGTGGATGTCTATTATTAATCATATTTACATATGAAAATGACATTTTACTACTTTACCGTATTAAATACTACAACCTTTATTTTGTAGGGGTACCCGGACATTTAATGGCGCGCTGAGACATGCGCCCTCTGGCGGACACTCTGCCAAACTACACTCATGTGTTATAAAAGTTTAAAGCTTTGTTCTAGGTTTTCGTTGGATATGTTCGTGTTATTTCTCAAAACGTTACATTAAGCTGCACTGGTCGTTTATCAAGATAATGTTTTTACTGTTTTTTCACATGTTGAGCTGTGTATCGGCTGTTTAGTGGAAGAACTACCACAATAAGGAGCAGTAGGCGACTGTTTGCAATGATAATTACAACCGTAGTGTTTTTAAATCTACTCTAACAGTTTAATAGCATAATTCCGTTACGATAGCTGCACATATCGATTAATCCGGTGAAAATTTTGGATTAAAACAGACGGGTGTAGTATTATAGTTTCTCCACTAGAGGGCGTTATTTTAAGTAAAGGCGGAGGCAATGAGACAATACCAACATTTCCGGTTAGCTCCTAAAAAATAAAAGTTCATAAATAAACCAAATAACTTCTATTGCTTCTACACTCTTCGATTAATGTCACACTCATATTTTCGGTAATACCCTGCAAAATACTACTTCTTAAATATTAATCTACATCCAGCAGTCATAGTTGAAAAATATGTAATATTTTCTCTGGATATATTTGATACAGCCTCATTTAATGCTGAATAAAATGATATGATAAAATTACTGAAGTAAATCTGAGATTTAATAAAGATAGAAATACAGATAAATCTAAATTAAATTACATTTGATTCCAGAAAAAAACGCAAAAACCTCATAAATAATGTAAATTTGTGCAAAAACATCTGCCGTGAAAGTCATATAAGAAACAAAGAGTCGTGTTTAGGCTTATATCAAAATGCTTTACTGAAATTTCACAAACCATAAAAAATAAACATGAGTCAGTTTAAATGAGATTGTCATGTTTATAAAAACTGATGCATCTCCTTGAAATGCATACAGATCACATCAAAAGTGCAAATGTGCTCCAGGACCATAAAAATAACCAAATAAATAAAATGATTTACATCCTCACACACACATCAACACACACACATTGAGGCTCAGGTGCTGGAGGAGGAAACGTGCGACACAATAACTTCAGTTCCAAACGGGACCAGAACCGCGGTGATACTGGGGATACTGGCGGACGAGGCTCAGCTTAAGACACTTCTGAAGAGACAGTGGTTGTAGAGGCTCAAATACAGGCAACAGTTTCAACAAGTTAATCCTTTTGTTTGAGATGAAGTTAATAATCCACTCAAAACAAACCGATTCACGGCAGAAAAAAAGGCATCAACGTGTTCACAGAATTAGAAATGAAAGCAGAAACTTGAGACGTTTTTAGACCAAAGTGAAAATGATGACGTGTTAATATCTGCTGGTTTCGAGTCGCGTAGTAAAAACAACTCTGACACCAATGTTCAAAATAACAACGTGGCCGATAGCGGACGCTGATAAGGAGGTTTTTGTTTTTATTTCTTTTGTTTTTGTTGTTATTTATCCCGCCTAATCTTTCAACCCTCCATCGACGCTACCTTTGAAAGAACACACAGTGAAAGTTAAAAGTGAAATGAAACAACCATGAATATAACACCAGACTGGTGACGTGACGTCTTCCTGACAGTCAGTTAACAAGGCCAGTATTGTCCGATATATCGAACCGAACCGTCAGAAATCGTGGGATTCTCCACTGTCCTATGATATGTTACTTCAACAGGTTCCATGTGTAACGTGTGCATCTGTTTCACTT
>JAPQRN010000025.1:4918290-4937041 GCA_037367275.1 Coranthus polyacanthus | reverse complement strand
AATCGTGGGATTCTCCACTGTCCTATGATATGTTACTTCAACAGGTTCCATGTGTAACGTGTGCATCTGTTTCACTTTTATCGCTGGTGAGTGGATTTTGTTCCCTTTGTTTCGCCTGTTTACAGCCTCAGTTAAAAGCGTACAAGTACATTTACCGTTTTCATTCTGAACACCGTCATTTCACCGTAACGTCCCTGACAACAGGGTTTCATTTTGGTGAACCTGTGCTGTAGAGAACCCTGAACAGAACCGGTTCAGAACCAGAGCTGAACATGTGAAAAGGTCTATGAGTGAGGTTTAAACAGCACAGGTGATACTGTTTCTCACTGATCTGTAAAAACCTTTATCCTGAGGGGGAGTTCAGCGGAGATAACAGAGGCCACATGAGAGTTCAGTTCTTGGGATCACAGTACGATGCAGGCACCGGAGCGGGCGGTTCGGTCTCCAGACGCTGAAAACCTCTGCTGTGCTGCTCTGTTTGCGTTGGGCTCGCTGCTCGTGGAGGCACCGGGGGAGGGAGGCTCCGTGCGGGCGGCCGCGTCCCCGCTGACGCTGCCCTCTGCCGGGGTCGGGTCCCTGTCGTTCGTCTGCTTCGACCTGGAGAAGGACAGGCGTCTGAAGAGAGACAGCTGACGGGAGGACAGAGGACAGAGACACGTTGGAATGAGCATGTTTCACACCTTTGGGACATCATTTAAACCTGCGGCTTTTAAAGGTTCCGTATATAAGAGTCACACGCTGCTGTGCTTCTGTGCTGAGGTTTGTGTTGGAGTGTGTGAAGTTGAAGGAGCTGCTCGGTTGTTGACGTTAGATGAACACATTTGTAAAATCACAGACCAACGCTGGACACTGAGGAGCAGAACAGAAGCCATGAAGAACTTAGGAACGAGTGTGAGGATCTTCATGAAAACTAAGCTGAGCATCTTCTTTGTGTCACTGATGAAGAGCGACAGTAATGGATTCAGATAACGACAACAAATCACAAACCTGCAAGAATCTGACATGTTGAAGTGAAAGAGAGCTTTAAATCCTGGTTAATTCATCAACACACCTTTAAATGTGTCCCTTCTGTGTCCTGCTGCTCTGTTTTATTCAGTTTCATGATATTTCTGTTGTATTCTTTACTTTCTTCTGTTTCTAGGGACAAGGCTTTCAAATGAGGAAAACTATGACACGTGCAGAACGCTGCATCTGTCCCAAAAACCATTCATGCAGACGATGTAGACGTTTAGAGAAGAGTTTGACCTTTTTGTTGGACCCGGGTTGGCTCTTTGCGTCGCCGTCTGTCGTCCCGTTGGCTGGTTTGGTGACTTCGTTGGTCTTTTCTTCACCTGTAGCATCGAGCTGCTCGCCGACTTCAGCCGCTGTTTGTGAGAAGAATAAACAAATTACAGGAGGCTGCGGCTCTTTATCCATAAAACTGGTCGGTTTTGAACTAATGTCGAGTTGGTTTATGTGACTGACCGTTCTTTCAATCCATACAAATCAGATTCATGCTCTGCAGATGCTTCAAACAAAACAAATTGGACCAAACCTCACCTTTGTGCTCTCCATCAGGAACACATTCTTCTTTCAGCTCTTCAGATTTCTGCAGAGATTAGATAGCTGCATGTTAGCACGAAGTCAACATGTAGCTACGTGCATTCAAACTCAGTGATTCACCCTCTTAGTTCTGCCCAAATACTTTGTTTTCCTGACATTTCAGAGTAATAGTAGAATGCATTTAAGTCAAGGTGTCATCGTTTGACCTCCACTCTGCTGTGCAGTTTATTCACGTCCTCCTCGTCCTCAGCTGGAGTCTCTGAGGACGGTCCATCTGTCTCAGCTGATGCTTCATTCTCCTCCTCCTCTTCTTCTTCTTCTTCTTCTTCTTCCACAGCAGCTCCCTCCTCCTCCTCATCTTCATCTTCTCCTACTCCTTCGTCCTCTTCTTTCTTACCTTTGCTCCACGTCTGAGTAAATCCTTTGGTCAAATCCTGACAAAAAGACAAGAAACATACATGAAGATGCTCAAACAAAATACTATGAACTGTTGAGTTTATCTGCTGACAGACGTTCACATTTGAAGACTAGAGCTTTATTTGAAAACTTTATTTGAAAGGAGGACGACAGCTGCTGAAAAGCCTACAGTGACATCGTTGAGGAGGCAGGTTTTCTTCTAGGGGAACTGGGTTCAAGTCAAGTAGGATCGAAGGACATTGTGGCAGGAACGGACACACAAAGGAGAGGAAAAGAAAGTACATCATCTTGACGACCGAATAACGAAGCCGAGACTCGAGACTAGAGCAGAGGATGATGGGAGGGAATTACAGGAGGGATTATGAAGACAAAGACGATGACGTTGGATTAAGAAGAAAACAAACCCCACCTGTTCCTGGAGACGCACAATCAAACACTGAAAGAGAAGGAAAACTCATCCTGTGGCTTCAGACACTGAATTCATCCCACTTTTAATGACCTTTCTCTACATTTCTGGACTGGATTTAATGATTTACCAAGAATTATATAAAGTGCAGCTTCAAAACACAGTAAAACAGAAACCGGAGAGTAAGCGCTATGCTTCAAAATAAAAGCAAACATCTACACAGGAAGTAATAGATCAGAGAGATGAGAAAATAAAATAGTGAATGAAACATGCAAAACATAAACCAAAGTGAAAACAGACTTTATTACAAAACACAGACACGAGACGAACAAAACCAAACAAGCACCTAAAGAATTTCACGTAAAAATGTCTTAAACAACCACTGATGAAGGCAGCCTGTCAGAAGAAGTGTTAACGCTTTCATTAATATTACAACAAAGTTAAGAAAATAAAGCTGAAAACACTGTCCTGTTCTGTTAGAAGTAAATCTACCCACGACGGAGCTGACAAAGAAACTGACGAAACAAAGTCTGGTACAACATTTCAGACAAATATTATCATTTTAGATTGAACTACGATCACTTTGTTACAAGATGAAAAGACCTGATCCGATTTGTATGAAGAATTCTGGGAAAACTGTTCAGAAAGTGACGGAAAATGCACACATTACTTCACATACATGTATGAGACAATGTAAATATGAACATACATGAACACAAAGGCACTGTTATTGCACCGGGACGGAGGTGTTTCCTGTGTTGGATTAACACGAAACGAAACGAATAAAGCACTGACGTCAGGTCAACACACAGGACGTTTGGTCAAATGTTAAGTGTCTCATGACCAGATGAATACATCTGATCAGATCAGCATCAGTGTACATCACCCCAGATTTCTGCCATCATTGTATCAGTCCTTCGAACCTTCGAACAGAACCGTTGACGTAACCTGAATGTTTTTTCTGTCAGGGTGGACTCTACGTATCGGTTTCTACGTGATGGGTTGATTCGTAGAAACTCAGTTTGATGTTATTTCAGGTTGAGGTACTGAGGCAACACGTCGTCCCAGAACTCCTCCGACTCGCCTGCTGCCTGACCTTTGAACCCAGACCTCGGTTTCCGTTCAGATGCAGATTTAGTGCTTTGCCTTTTGATCACAGAAGACTTTTTCTTTTTGACAACCTCCTCCTCCTCCTCCTCTTCTTCTTCTTCTTCCTCCTCTTCCTCTTCTTCTTCCTCCTCTTCACTCTCCTCCTCCTCCTCCTCTGCCTCTTCTTCCTCAGCCTCTTCATCTTCCTCATCTTCTTCACTCCTTTGTTCCTCCTCCTCTTCTTCCACCTCCTCCTCATCACTTTCTTCCTCCTCTTCTTCCTCTTCTTCCACCTCCTCCTCATCACTTTCTTCCTCCTCTTCTTCCACCTCCTCATCGCTTGCTTCTCCTTCTTCTTGTTCACTGTCCTTTTCACTCTCTTCTTCCTCATCTTCACTCTCATCTTCCTCACTACTCTCCTCCTCATCCTCCTCTTCCTCCTCAACACTGCTCTCTTTTTCCTCATCTTCCTCTTCCTCTTCTATTCCCTCACTCTCACTTTCTTCATCACTTCCTTCCCTCTCCTCTGAAGACTTTACGGAGGAACCTTCTTCTTCCTCCTCCTCTTCTTCTTCCTCATCCTCATCTTCATCCTCAGACTCCTCTCCTTTGCTTTCTGTCTTCTGACTCGACCCTTCTTCACTTTCCTCCTCCTCCTCCTCCTCTTCTTCTTCAATACCACTCCCTTTACTCTCTTTTTCTTCAGTGTCTTGTTCACTTGCTGCAGCAGTCCCACTCGTTTCTTCCTCTTCCTCCTCTTCCTCAGCACTGCTTCCACCTTCTTCCTCCTCCTCTACATCAGTTTCCTGTTGATCTGGTTTGAGTGTGTCGCTGTCTTCATCATCATCTTCTTCTGTGACTTTCTCAGCACTGACTTCTTCCTCCTCTTCCTCTTCGCTCACATGTGCACTCTGCTGTTCTTCGTCTTCCTCCTCGGTTACATCTGCACTTGTTCTCTGTTTGTCTTCATCTTCTTCGTCGTCCTCCTCCTCCTCTTGTTTGAGAATTGCTGAGTCACTTTTGCTGTTCTCCGTCTGGTCTTTGCTCTCCTCCTCACTTTCATCCTGACTCGTCCGGTCTTCCAGACTCTCAGGTGCAGGTATGATGTTGATACTCACACCTGACTGGTGGCTTAAATTGGCAGCGTAGGATTCAGATTCATCGCTGTATGACTTCACTGCGCTGTGTTTCGGGAAGCTGCGGCTGCTCTCGGACTGAGTCGGTGAGCTAAGCTGGCTTCTGGACGCCGCCTTGTGAATTAATGCCGATCCAGCCGCAAGAGAGGCGGCTCCAACCAGCAGGCCAAGGCGTGATGTCTCCTCTGGCTTTTGTTTTATAGGCTTGGACTCTCTCTTCGACTGAGCCTCTTTTTTGTTTTTTTCATTCTTTGATTTTTTAGAGTCTTTAGACAAGTCTATGTTCGTTTGTTGAGGGCTGCTCAGGCTTTGCTCATCTAAGGTATCGCTCAGGTGAAACCCGGATGAGTCTGAGCGACTGTGTTGTTGACTTTGCACAACTATTGGTTTGCTTTTAACCCTTACAGACTGCGGCTCCTTGGCTGATTCAGAGCCGACACCTGTAGCTGCCTTTTTAGATTCTGGATGTTTACTTTGTTTAGAGTGTGGTGCCGGTTTCCTGCCAACCTGTATCAGCTGGTTCTTCCCCTGAACCTGCCTCAGATGCTGCTTGGATGCAGCCTTCCTAATGTCTCCAACACCTGGAGGTTGGCTTTTACCAGGCCTCCTCTCCAGCTCCTCCATGGCCATGATAACATTCTCTTTGTCTTTGCTCTGACTGGTCTTCTTCCGTCTGTGTGGACTCTGAGAGGCCACAGAGCGAGAGCTGTGGCTCCTCAGGAGCTCGGTGGGTAACGCTCGCCCTGAAGAGAGATCCGTGCTCTTACAAGATGGGGAAGTCGAAGAGAAGCTGCTCTGCTTTGAGAGCTTTCTCTCCTTTCTTTGGTTCTCTTTCTGTCCTTTAACATCCTTACCATGCTTACCCTTCCTCTATCCCGGCAACAGAGAGCAGAAGAGGATGAAAATGAGGCATGCGTTAGAAAAAAAACTCAAAAGAGACAAGAGACAGAAGAAAAGAAATGTATGACAAGCTTCTAGACTAATGGAGAAGGTCCACGATGCCTCACAACTCTTTCACTACCATTTTTGCCTCTTTTATTTCATTAAAGTGTTAAGTATCTTCAGTATCTTCCCAGATATTTGGAAATTAAAACGGTTTCTTAATCAACTGTCAGATAACAAACAAATGGAAGCAAAATATGAGGAGTTGTGTGACACGATGGACCGAAACTGCTGAAGTTTTAAAAGAGAGAATGAGAGGACAACTATGACTGACTAGGGATGAAACATCTCACCTATGATCTCTAACAAAAACCATTTACCTTCTGGACTGGAGACATAGTGAGTGTTTTATCACTGGGATCCATCTTCATCACATGCGTCTATCAGGACAAAATGAAAGACAAATGAGCAGCCACATCCTCAGTTTTCCACGTCTGCATCTCACAGCAGATGTTTTCACTCGTCTCTCACCATGTTGAGGAAGTCCATGGTTTCTCCCAGACCCGTAACGCTGTCGGTGTCCGTCAGGCTCTCCACAACGCTGTCTGCCTCCCCCCCTGAGGAGACACCAGGACAAAACCTTAGACCAGTTTTTCCTTGACTCGGTCTGGTTTTATGCAGCAAAACAGGATTC
The DNA here is from genome assembly GCA_037367275.1 of Coranthus polyacanthus. NCBI lineage: Eukaryota > Metazoa > Chordata > Actinopteri > Kurtiformes > Apogonidae > Coranthus > Coranthus polyacanthus. Next base: position 4,930,875 of record JAPQRN010000025.1, on the reverse strand, counting down.
TCAATAAGGCAGCTGACAATCAACCTTTATAACTATCAATATTTATGATGGATTAAAGGCACGTAGTCACACAAAATCACTTCAATGAGTCGACCTGCTTATCGGAAATCTTAATGGAATTGTTGCTTGAAACATCACCATCTCTAAGTAATTATCAACAGCCAGAAAAGAAACGAATATGAGACGTAGTCCTGTCCAGATTCAAGTAAAGAGTGTGGTCGTGGAGGAAACATGAGGTAGAGGCGGAGGTGAGGTAGGTACCCTGCTGGTTTGACCCTGCGCTCCCGTGTTGGTGAGTGCCGTTGAGCACCTTTCTGTGGGCCAGCTCAGGCGGAGGCAGCCGGGGAGGGACGGTGTGACTGGAGACGGGGGGCGGCGGGGCGAGGTGGCCGGGCGTCGTCAAGGCGGGCAGAGTGCGGAAAATGGCACCAAACTGGTCTGGAGATCGCTCCTGTGGGAAAACACCAAGACGCTGAGGTTAGCGGTGGAAAGTACGGCTACTTCACTACTATTCTGGAGCAGTTAGGAGGCACTTGCACATTACTTTGAATATTTGCATTTTCTGCTGCTTTATACTAAATATTGTTATTATTATTATATTAACTCTCAGGTGGATATGAAGTAACTGACGTCCTCTGCCGCGTACCCACCCTCTCCCTCCTGCGAACCCGGGCGGAGAGGCTCCTCTGCAGGGTGGACGAGTCAGCCGTGTCCCCGAGCAGCTCCACGTACGGCTTCTCCAGATAATCGTCCGTCACGTCGTCATCCTCCAGCGTCACGGCGCCGCAGCTCCGGTCCCTCAGCCGAGCCAACACCACCATGTGACAGCCACCACATGTTGCCTGGAGAAGAAGATAGATGTTCTTCATCTTCTCCTGCCTCAACAAAATACCTGTAGACTCCTACATTACAACTTCAAAACAATATTAATTACATTTTTACATTTGTGTAGTACATATGTATTGTAAATAAGTAGTGGTCTGGGCGTTAACTCTGCTTTTAAGTGACTCATGGTTTTTGTCTGAGGAAATACGATAAACCTTAATGAAAATTATACTGGATGGACCATTCATCCAAAAAGAAAAACACCTACTGCCTGAACGTTGTACTTGAGAAAACGTGGACACAGAGTTGGTTTGAACTGGTTGGTGAAGTTTTCCTCCCCCAGCCCCAGTTTCCCATGTCGACCATCGCCAAACGTGTACAACAAACCGCTGTCTAAAAAACAAAAAAATATGTAATTTCTGTTTTTCACATTCTGGTTTGACTCCAGTGTTCCAGTATGTTTGTATTAAAGGTGATGATTACCTGTGATGACAGCCGTGTGGTTTTCTCCACATGCCACCTGACACACGTGACCCTTCTTGAAGTGTTCGACCCCACGAGGAATCCGCGACTCGAAGATGAACGTCCCATGTCCGAGCTGTCCGTACTGACCGAGGCCAAACGTGAAGATGTCCTCGTCTGCCAGAGACGGACATGTTGCATTCACTGCTGCAGTTTAAGGTTGAGCTCATTTGACCTATTTTATAAACTGTTGGCAGTTTAATCAACAGCAGTGCATCGTATTCCATAAGATCATCATATGTTTCTCCTGTGAGAAAAAGTTGACTTTTCATGAGTTCAGAAAACAGGTCTGTTTTCAACTTAGTGATGATGCATTTTCCGATCAAATCCAAGAGTGTTTTAAAGAGTTTATTTAGCTTAAGAAGAAGTAACATCTTCATCCTTCAGTTCATCACAAACATTGAAAATCAACACATTTGGAGATTTTTGTTTTAATTAAGAGATGCCTAGGGGCAGACATGCTGTGCATTGAAGTAAAGAACACTTTGTCTTTTCTGTTATTTCACATATTTTATTAGAACTAGTTCTATTGTTGCAGTCTGCTTGTTTCTTACCTGTGAGCGCCACCGTGTGCCCTCCTCCACAGGCCACCTGTGTCACCCGCTCACTGATGGTCTTCACCCTCTGAGGGACTCGGTGTCCGGTCAGCTGGTCGGTGCTCAGACCCAGTTTACCGCTGTCGCGCTCGCCAAATGTGTACAGAGCTCCGTCCACTGGCAAACACACAAACACAACAAAGAAAACATCCCAGCTATTTAAAACCGCGTTTACTTTATATGTTCTATGACACTGGGCCTGAAGCCAGAACCACAAACAGATTTGTTCTTACATGAACACGAGAATTTATGACACTCAACAACTTGTACTTGGTCAGAACAAAATTCAGAAGTGGTGCCGATCATGTAACACTAACTGTACAGTTTCCACTTAGTGTACAGACACAGATTATAATGAGACTCACCACTGTAAACTGACATTTATGTGTAAAACTTGTGGAATGTTCCTTTAATGCAATAAAAGCCTCTTCCTACTGGTGTAAAACTTAACAAATAAAACAGACACTGTGACCTGCCATGTTCTCACCTGTCACTAAGGCAGAGTGGTAATATCCACAGGACACGCAGCTGATTGGACGTCCCACACTGACTTCCTGTGGCGAGGAGGCGTGGCTTTCTTTCCCCAGACCGATCTGACCCTCGGTGTTGTCGCCCCACATGAACAGTTTACCGCTCTCTGTAACGGAACCAACGCAGAGAGAGTAAAAAAACAAATAAAAACATCAGTAAATCAACACCAAAAAGTTTGTCACTGACAAATTTAAATGAAACACAACTGCGTTCTCTGCCGTCGACCCTCTGCTCACCTGTGAGAGCGGCCGAGGTGTTGGACCCAGCAGAGAGCATTTTGATTGGTCCGTGTGAGTCAAAGAAACTGATCCTCTGAAAGGACGTCTTCTCCTCGCAGTCTCCGAGTCCCAGCTGACCTTCGCTGTTTCCACCAGTGGCGAAGACGTTTCCCTGAGCTACGAAGAAAAAAACCCAAAAACTAACAGCCACTCACATCCTCCTTTACTGGGATCAAACCATTAAAACCAGTCACTGACCTGTGTAAATCAGTGTGTGGTTCCTCCCACAGGACACCAGCTGCACCTTCTCCGACTTCAGAGCTGAAATCACACAGAGGTTTTGTTTTTATTACAAACTGTAACTTTCACATTTCCTGAACCTGATGAAAAACAGGCTCAACAGATATTGCAGAAGCAAAGCACAAACACACTCATACGTAACAAAATTACTGAATGCAACATTACAGCCAGAGAAAAGTATGAAAGATGAGGTATTTTACGAGGTGGAGGGAATGTTTCTGTTCCTTCTGATACTCAGGATGTTTATCTGTGTTCACCTGACATTTCAGTTTAAAACTATTGTGTGCATTTATTGCTGTTTAATTTACTGTTGTATTTTAGTTATTTTCTAATGTATGTATTTCTTTACTCTTTTCTTAGTTTTTGTGTCTAATTCTTTATGGTGGGGATGGGGCTCTGTTGGGGCAAAAACAAGGAGGAGGGTACTGTATCTATGATGTATTTCACTTTATACGACTTCAAATGGCAATAAAAAGAAAAAGAAGAGGAAGACGAGTATCAACCAGCAGAATCTCTCACAACAAGGATAATCTGGAACCAGTCAGGATGTGGATCATTTTTATTGTGTCTTTTCATCTTTCGATATGTTAGAAAACGTCATATTTTATAAACTCCTCACATGTTTTGGTGGTTAAAAACCTTCTGTGCTTGTATTACTTTCCACCATGTGTAGAATTAGACACATATTGTCTCGGTTTTATTCTCTCTGTCTCCAGATTAAAGCAGATTACAGACCCTTCAGATTGGGATTAGAACAAATCTGTTTTTTTCCTCTCCAGCAGAGTTTCCTCACTGAGACAAAGGCTGTGTCTGCAAACACATTTACCACCTGGTTCACTATATTAAAATCTGTTTAAAGGAATTAAATTGTAATTTATCAAACCAGATCAGACTGTTTTATCAGGTATGAGAGGACTTTCAACAAAGCACAGACTCTATTCTGTCTATTCTGGAATAAAACTATTTTTAAAGTCTCTAATTACTTGTTAATGCTTCTAAATACTTTCTTCTGCATTCATTTTGTTCAAATGTAATGTGCTACTTGGTGCTTGGTGAAAACAATCCCTCACTTTGTGATTTCAACTGACTGATGATACGATGAAATGACTTGACAATTTTTGTTTTTTATTGCTTACACCTTCAAAAGAATGCCATAAATAATTGTGTCCTTTCTTTTTCCAGAATAATCTTGTGAAAATGACACAATCAAATCCTAATTTTGAGATAATAGATAATACAGGGCTATTTTAATCACCAGTAACTACACTGTAATGTCTATTATGTCCACTATTAAAAGGGACAAAAATAGAGAAGTTTGTCTAAAAATGTTCAGTAAAATGGAGCCACTTTCAGCTGCTGTAACTATAAATATTTCCCTGTGAAGGACTCCCTCTTCACTTTGTTTTAAAAGGCTGAAGGCAGGTGTCAGTGGCAGCACTTGTACAGAATACTGTCTTTTTTTTTTAAAGTAAATCACAAAGCTAGTTAAAGACCGACCTTTGACACAAGTGGGCTTGTTCACGGTCACTTTGGATCCCAAACCGAGCTGCCCCCAGTTGTTGCTGCCAAACATGAAGAGTTTCCCATTTTCTGTAGAGACAAAGACAGCATCTTGTCAAAGAACCAGCTGACTTCAGGCGTGAAGGATCTGCTTTAATGCGAGGTGATACATCTGTACAAGACTCAGAAAATATACTTTTATGAAGAATTTGTTCCATAGGAAAAAAACCAACATGTTTCATGAGTCCAAAAACAAAAGAACTGCAACACACAACTTTCACAGACTCACTATGTACGTTTCATAAAGAAAACGCACTCACATTACAATAATATTACAGTTAGATGTCTTAAAAATGCCTCTTACCAGTTATTAAGGCGGTATGTTCATCCCCACAGGCTATTTTGAGAGGGACGTCATTTTTCAACCAAAATTTACTCGGGATGTTCTCAGCAAATTTGCTTTTTCCAAAAGTGAAAACAGCTCCAGATTCTGGAAAAAGACAAAAGGGCACGATAAAGAGAGAAATTGTGGCAAATGAAATAAATCAGAGAAGTAAATGAGCAGCAGTTTGGTCACATATCAGTCACTTTGTCTGGTGAAAATATCAAATATTTGCTAAATTAAGCCAGGGCTGATTTTACCTGCAATGATTCATTTTATTTGCAAAGAGCATAGAGGGTTTGTCCACCAGGATTTTTAACTCCCATGTTTTATTTCTTCAGCAGAACAACCAATGTCTAAGTTCAGTTCACTCAGTTTTTTCACAAACAAGTACGATACAAATACAATGATGAAAGACATAATGGAGTCAGTTTTAATTGACGTTAGAGCTAAATTTAACTGTAATAGTCTATCGGAAATAATAAAAAATCTTGAATATCAAATTTTAATTTTAACTAGTAACTTGTGCTGCGAGGTAAATGTAGTGAAGCTAGAGATGCTCAAGATAAGAACCTCATTACGCTTCTTGAGTAAATGTACTTTGCTGATTTAAACCACTCGTTATGTATTATGGTTTTATAACAGAAGATAAACTCGCAGGAGCTTCGTTCATGATTATTTAAACACCTTGATATGAGTTTAACCAAACCATATTAATATTTTATCGCGGAGCACGAACTTTTAAACTGCTTAGAAAAGTAAAACAAAGCTCTAGCGTTAATTAAATCACTACAGCAGCTATACGTATTAAACAAACCAAACATGCAAGTTGATTGACAAAAATGTTAACATGGAAAAAGTGAATTAAAATGTTTTATTTTCCGCTAGCCTGTGAGCTAAAGCTAACGCGAGTGCATATGAAGGTTTATTGATATTTCAGATTTAAAACACGCAGTTAGAAAAGCTCCGCGGTTTCAGACGGGGATATATAGTGTGTTATTTACCTGGGATCTCGTCCTCCGCCTCCCCTGCCATCTCTGCGGGACTTTAATCCGCTTTGCTCCGCGTCGTGGGCGAGTTGGTGTCTCTCCAGTGTTCAACCCGGAAGTAAACAGAGCGTCTCCTAGGCTACGGGCCGACCATGTGACCAGAAAGCGGGAGGACGTAAAGGAATTGTTTATCGAAGCAAATCTGTTTCATTAAATTTAAAAGGCATACTATTATATTTATGAATATTTACATTTAAGTTGCCCAAATTTATATCATGAAAATAAAATGAAATCAGACTAAAAATAATAAGAATAATCAGTTGATTCTGTCTTAACTCAAACCAACATCTTCCTTAAAATCGTTGTTAAATCTCCACTTTTGTGCTTCGAATTTTTGGACTTCAAATGAATAATTTTAATATATATTATGTGATTTTAAGAGTTGTTCGTATTAATAGTATCAGCATTAGTACTTTTACATCTGAATACTTCTTCCATCAAGTTACTCATTAGATAAAATAAAAGAATCTCCTTAAATTCAGCTAAATTCTTTTATTTTTAATTATATCTGGCCACTAGATGTCCATATTTTATAATTTAATAAGGGTTTGCTTAAAAGTTGCTGCCAAAATTCTTTATTTACTGTGGTGATTCACTTGTTTAGGGTTATTTACTGGTTTTTGCATTTTTTCAGTTTGTCTTTGTGTGGTGTCTTCATCTTTCTTCCTAGGACATCAGGTTCATGTCAATTGGTCTGTTATCTATTTCTAAAAATAAAATTATTCTGTGAACAAGTGTACAGAAATTAGTTCTGAAAGGTTTTGTTTGCAGCATAAAGTTCTATTTAGATAATTGCTATAATTAAAGATCAATTTTGCATCATCATTTCTCACTTAGGACCAAAAATACATAAATAAATAAGTAAAAATCAAGCAAACACAGAACAAATAATGACTTCATGTTCTTTTTATTAGTTTGAATAGAATGAAGCAGGACACTCATGTAGCTCACTGGAATGTGCACAATCAAAGGAATGAGTCCAGTACTGCTAAACGATGAAACGCCTTTTTGGTGTTTAGCTCTTCTTTTTGTGAGCGTCAAACTGCAGGTGGCGACACATCAACCTAGTACTCCTCGCCTTCATCCTCCTCCCCGACGCTGTCAGTGCCCACCTCCTCGTAATCCTTCTCCAGGGCAGCCATGTCCTCTCTGGCCTCAGAGAACTCACCCTCCTCCATCCCCTCTCCAACGTACCAGTGGACGAAGGCTCTCTTGGCGTACATCAGGTCAAACTTGTGGTCCAGACGAGCCCAGGCCTCAGCGATGGCTGTGGTGTTGCTCAACATGCACACGGCCCTCTGCACCTTGGCCAGGTCTCCTCCAGGAACCACAGTGGGAGGCTGGTAGTTGATGCCCACCTTGAAGCCAGTGGGACACCAGTCCACAAACTGGATGGTGCGTTTGGTTTTGATGGTGGCGATGGCAGAGTTGACATCTTTCGGGACCACATCACCGCGGTACAGGAGGCAGCAGGCCATGTATTTACCGTGGCGGGGATCACATTTCACCATCTGATTGGCTGGCTCGAAGCAGGCGTTTGTGATATCAGCCACAGAGAGCTGCTCGTGATAGGCCTTTTCAGCTGAGATGACTGGAGCGTAGGTGGCCAGAGGGAAGTGGATACGAGGGTAGGGCACCAGGTTGGTCTGGAACTCTGTCAGGTCCACATTCAAGGCACCATCGAAGCGCAGAGAGGCGGTGATGGAGGAGACGATCTGTCCAATCAGCCTGTTGAGGTTGGTGTAAGTGGGACGCTCAATGTCCAGGTTCCTGCGGCAGATGTCATAGATGGCCTCGTTATCCACCATGAAGGCACAGTCAGAGTGCTCCAGGGTGGTGTGGGTGGTCAGGATGGAGTTGTAGGGCTCCACCACAGCTGTAGACACCTGGGGGGCTGGGTAAACTGCAAACTCGAGCTTTGACTTTTTGCCATAGTCGACAGAGAGACGCTCCATCAGCAGAGAAGTGAAACCAGAGCCGGTTCCTCCTCCAAAGGAGTGGAAAATGAGGAAACCTTGGAGCCCTGTGCACTGGTCAGCCTGCAGGGAAATCAACCAAAGTTTTAAAACATGTCAGAAGTTTCTCAAATAAAATCCACTGCAAACTGTCCAATCAAGAGCTGCGACAACTAACTTATTAGCTGCCAGCTATTAAATTGCCAATTGTTGTAATTGGGGGAAGAAAAAAAAAAGTCACAATTTTTCCTCAAGTCAAGTAAACTGAGATTTTCTGTTATTTTATTTGAACCAAACAACTGATCAATAAAGTAATTAACAATGACAGGTTGCAGCCATAATCCAATCTGAGAAGTAGAGAACTGGAGCGTACCAGTTTACGAGTCCTGTCCAGAACCAGGTCAATGATCTCTTTGCCGACTGTGTAGTGACCGCGGGCGTAGTTGTTGGCTGCGTCCTCTTTTCCAGTGATCAGCTGCTCAGGGTGGAAAAGCTGGCGGTAGGTACCAGTTCGCACTTCATCTGAGGAAGAAAGAAAACTGGTTCAAAGTCATGCTCCAACAACAACTGACGCAAGGAGCTGAACAAATTATCTTCCTCTGTTTATCTTATATGGGCTGGGTGTTTCACATTGACACTGAGGCTACAGCTGTAACGTCAAAAGTTTAAGAATTCAGTGAGCAGTATCAAACTACAATTCAGTACAAACATACAGAGCAGGTAAGGTTTATACAACATTTATCGCAAGACTCTTGCTGGGGTCTTAACCAAGCAAGTATGGTCCCTTGTGACGGAAAAATATCATTTCTAGGTATTTCTGAAGCACCACAATGCTTCATTTATTAGTGTATATTGTTACACATTTGAACTCCATCAAAACATTGCAGCTCCTGAAATCACACTTTGCAATTTTGAGCATGTTCCAATTTATTTTTGTAGGTAGCGGCTCACTGTGATTATGGCAACATATGCATACATATAGTAGAAATAAAGATTGTACATTGACTCTCTTATGTTCTCACACTTCCAAGATCCAACAGTTGAAACAATCTGAGATCTATAGTCAAATGAAGTTTAGGAAAATCATAATTTACCTATGACTGTGGGCTCCAAGTCCACAAACACAGCTCTGGGGACATGTTTACCAGCTCCAGTCTCACTGAAGAAGGTGTTGAAGGAGTCGTCTCCCCCTCCAATGGTCTTGTCGCTGGGCATCTGACCGTCCGGCTGGATGCCGTGCTCCAGGCAATACAGCTCCCAGCATGCATTGCCCATCTGGGCTCCGGCCTGGCCGACATGCATAGAAATACACTCACGCTGCAGAGAAAAGGGCAAAGATCAGTTATTGTGGTCTAAATAGGAAAATAGTTACATGGATGTAAAACTTTGACTACACACAATTACTGCCCTCATGTATGTGTGCATGAATGATTAATCATGTGGCATTCAAAACATGCACTTGATAATGATCATGATAATCAGTCTGCGCTGCCTGTCAGTACTGCACTCACTGACCCAGATCACAGCTACTCCTGGCCTGGTTTTCATATAAAGAAACATCACAGGATAACTTAACAGCTATGAAAAAAAAAATCAAGTATTCCAGATAGAACTGCAACAGGTATTTGATAAATCACTTCCCTGTCAGCTATTAAATTTATTACCAACTATTCAATTACTGATTAATCGTTTTTGAGCAATTAAACAAGATATTTGGGCATGACATTCAGTTTTGGGAAACACTGACATTTCTCACCATTTAGACATTTTATAGACCAAACACCTAATCAAGAAAACTAGAAATCTAACTTGATGGTTTTTAGAGTTTAAGACTGCCACCACACCACAAAGGATCAGTGCAGCTGTTAATGTTGGACTGAAAAAAGGTTTCCAGGGAGATGTTGCCTTATTTTAAGTTTCACGTGCTGCACTGTCCCAAGGAACTTTCACATTTAAAATATTCACTGGCATTAATGCCATGTGCAGTAACAATTGCCACAAGCATGTCTAATCTTTCCCTCCACTAATTGGAACAAATAGATTAATAAAATCGATTGACAGAAAATGTTAAACTGATATTTGTCCATTACTTTTCCATGAAGAACTGCTACAAGTTTCTCTAGTGTGAGTTTGTTTTTCGAAGTAGTACATCATTGCAATTTGGGAGGACAAATAAGCCATTGAAAATATATCACTGTGGACTATTGTGCAGAGTCATTAGGGAAAATGATCTTTTACGGCCTATTTAATTCATCTTTGGCATATCATAATCTGGCGGGAAGGTTGTGGCAGGCCCTGGCCTCGGGTGATGATTTTCAGTAGGTGACATTATGAATCATGCGGAGTCACATGGCGGACTACTGCAGACCTGCGGCGGCTGAACTCGGCTGTAACCCCTCCCAAACAGAGGATGAACAGCAGCAACAGCAAATCGGTTAAAATAAAAAAAACGCACCCACCAGGAGGGGACAAAACAATCCATACAGACAGGAAGCGGCCCTCCTCCCTGCCCCCATACTGGTGCAAAACCCCACCTTTATGTAACGTTTACGGCCAGGGCGTTATCTGATGGCGCCTCCCAACTAGTTCAGAGACTAAAAGTTTCAGTCTCGGTTCCCCGTTTTAGGGGGTATTTAGCCACATGCTAGCGTCTACCATAATTTCAGCCATTTTTACCCGTAAATGTCTGTGTTACGTGATTAAAACCGACGAATTTCACCGGTCGACGGTACATTTCTGGTGATTTTTGTTAAACACTGCCGGGGCCCACATGACGCCACGCAGCGTTACTGGCAAAAAAACCCCGAGAAAATGACATTTTACATATTTACACGATTTTTAGGTATCTTTAAAAATCACACATTACTCGCGCGCTGCCTTTACGTGTAACAGATAACACTGATAGATATTCAACTTAAAATACGGTTACGCAGTTAAAATCTTCGCAACGGAAGTGTGCCCTTTCCTCTTAGTTTTAACGGAAATATTATTTTCTTAAATTAAAATAAGTGTTTGTGTGCATACTTACCATTTTTAAGACTGATTTTCTCCTTCACTCCGACGTTGAAGAATCGGTTGCAAAGGCAGTTCTGTGACGAGGAAATGGTGGCGCTTGTATTTATACTTTCTCGGAGGGGGCGGGGCCTAAAGGCGTTTGAATTTTCATTCGGCGGGAGCAAACGTTGAACTGTGATGCCTTCAGGGCCGTGTCGTTTCACTTCAGCTTATGCTCTTTCACTTGTCCTCGTATTTGACTTTTGGTGGTTACATTTAACGACTAAAAACAACCCCCTTCTTATGTTAGCGACGGCCATTGCGATATGATATAAAACAGTGCAAAAACAAGTAAATGATTAGGTGTTATTTGCAATAAACTCTACTTGGAAGTGGGAATTTAGGAGGAGTCATAAAGGTAACTTGACTCACATAGAGAACTGCTATGCCATCAGACTGTGGAAACAAATTAATTTAACCAATTTCATTTAAAATGTATGACTAAGTTAAGTCAACCTGGGTAAAAAGCTATAAATAAAATGTATAAAGTGTGTCTAAAGCAGAGGCAACAGAAGCACACACATTAGCTACTGATTCAACTTCTTCAGTAAAACTGAAAAAGCACAGGCTCCGAGGTGTACTCGAAATATAAAAGTAAAAAGTAGGCAATTGAAGGACATTTTTATGTTTGTATACAGAGCTAACTGAACCTCAAGTCATAATGTGAAGACTATGAAACCATTCAACTTCAAATCAAATGAAAAAAGCAATTAACTGGAAATAATGAACATTTCCTTCGCTCCAATGTGCAGATCAGTTTTTAACCCTCTTTTCAGTGTTTCATTGTTCCATCCATTTGAGATGAAAATGATGGCTTGATGTTGGAAAGGTGCACAGTGATACAAGATAAAAATAATTACAAAAATAATTGTAAGAAGTAGGAAGTTCAAAGATTTGTGTTAAAAGTAGTGGGTAAATGTAAACAGTTGTCAGAAAAATACACACTCAAGTAAGGTACAGATACCTGTAAACTCTACATAAGTAGAGTTATAGAGAATAAAATTACTAATTATATATTTTTCTACATAGTCTTAACACTCAAATACGTATTAATCTTTGTTCAGTCAATTTCTCAGAATTACAGAGAATTAGCTGGTACTAATGTTGAGAATGCACACCTTATGTTTTTATTACTCTCCATTTTCTTAAATGAGCCAGAGAAAATGAGAATTTACTATTCCTAACACCTAGAACCATGCATAATTCCAAGGGTTTGTTTTGCTATGTGAGACTTTATGTAAGACTGGGAGGAATTAGACTTAAATGTTTAGTGTTAAGCAGTGTGGTGAAGTGAGTACTGAAGCACGTGTCTTGCAGTGTGATAGGATGTAGTGTATTCACACACCAAAATACACCAACATAAATATCTCTTAGTTTATTGGTCCCAGAAGAACAGATATAGAAAGGATGACACCAAATTAAAATGTAGACAGGAGCAGATGACAAGTTTACTCACTTAAATGTACAATACCTTTAATAAATTTAGATAATGAAGACAGAAAAGTGGCCCAATCTGTGTTGGTTTTGCATATTTTAAACTTAATACTCCTCCCCTTCTTCCTCTCCTTCATCCCCGACGCTGTCAGTGCCCACCTCCTCGTAATCCTTCTCCAGGGCAGCCATGTCCTCTCTGGCCTCAGAGAACTCACCCTC
>JAPQRN010000025.1:4872236-4882748 GCA_037367275.1 Coranthus polyacanthus | reverse complement strand
TGGTCCTCACTGCCATCAGACTGCACACCACCATAGACATGTACAGATAGATAAAATACTCGAACTGGACGCGACACTGTCCAAAACTACTTTAAATCTATTTTATTTACTACTACCTTTACTACTTACCACTACTAGTACATGCTGAATTATTACTAATATCTATAGTCTTAGTATACAGCATTCAAAAACTCACTCTTGCAGACCTTTGACTTGACTATGACTGAGATTTCACGCACATCCCACGGTGTTGTAGCCGCACTGTCTCGATGCATCCACGGTTGAGGTCCTATTGGGTCCGCGCTGTAGAAAAGTTGTCAGATGTTTCTGCGACATCTGCCGGTCACCGCGAGAGTTACAACGAGAACTACGTTCTCCCCGGCGTGACGTATGTTCCTGTGACGCGCAGAAATTTTAAACTCTCGTCCTTCTCAGTGATGGCGGCTGCGTTTCGTTCTCTCCCTACAAGCTGTAATAACAAATGGTACTTCACCCGACAACAGATCGACAACAGCCCCTCTCGGCGAGCTGGACTTGATCCTGACAAGGAATTGTCCTACAGACAACAGGCGGCGAACCTTCTCCAGGACATGGGACAGCGGCTCAATGTGTATCTTTTGTCGAGTGACGACTAGCGTCTCACCCAGGCAGCATTAGCGTGCTAGCTAGCGAAGTTTAGCTTCTCGTGAAGCCGGTTCGGCTGAAAGCATGCTTGGCGTTTGTTATTGAGTTTCGTTCACAGGCATTTAATTTGTTGTTACGTTTCCAGATTCACTGAGTCAGTGGTTTGTGGGTTTTCTGTGTGTATGTTAGCGTGCTATTGTTAGCTAACAGCGGCGTAGTAGGCTAAACCGGGGCCACGAAGGCCTGTGCGGTCGGCGGGCCTTTAGGACATTAGCACTGGCTTTGGTTTCGCGTGTAAACATTTAGAAATACAGCGCGCTTATGAATAATGTGTTATATGTGTCGGCACATTGTATTGTTTAGTATTTGCCAATCTTCCGTTTTACCTTTTTGTCCTTGGCACTAATACCATTATGTGTCATGTATACATTGTTTCCGGCTAACCTGTATTTACAGGATACTGCGTTAGCTGGAGACTCACCTTTGTTGTTCTGCTACTAATGCTTTGTTGATTTGATTCAGCAGGGATTGTTTAGACGAAATCAAAGTAAAGGCATTTAAACTGTGTTAATTAAATAGACCAATGTTTCTGGCGAAGTTCTACTTAAACATTTATTACAGGTAACTTGGTCAGGTAATACAGTCTCCTACATTGTCCTTAACCGCCATTTATCAGTTCCCAGCTTACAATTAACACAGCCATTGTGTACATGCATCGATTCTACATGGTTCAGTCTTTCACCAGATTTCACAGAAATGTAAGTGATGTTCTTTCAAATATCACCCCTGAATGCCCTACACAAAATTGCAATATGTGGATTTGGTGTTTATGTTCTGACATTTTGTCTCTTTTACCATCATTAGGTAATTGCTCCTGCAGCACTCTTTCTTGCGGCAAAGGTTGAAGAGCAGCCCCGGAAGCTGGAACATGTTATCAAGGTGGCCCATGCATGCCTCAATCCTCAGGAGCCTTCACCAGATGTACGCAGTGATGTAAGTGTTGGACTGTTACTAAAATCAACTGCATTTGGGCTTTTTCGCTTCTGATGTCATCTGGCAGGACAATGACATTATTTCTTCAATCCCATGGTCTGAAGGAGCATGACCAACAGTAGGATTTGTGTAAAATAATAGTGTTTTAATCATTTCACTAGTTTTGTATAGAATGGATGGTTTTCTTATCAAAAAGGAAAATGCATCCAGGATTATAGTCATCTGTGTGTGATATCTAGCAGTTGTAAGACAAGAGCAACTGTACTTGCTGTGCAGCTTGAATAATTTCTGTCATTATTTATGACACATTGTCAGCTGTATTTGACAATGTTGGCTTACTATGTGTAACATTACAGCATATGTATAAAGGTCAGCCAGACCTTTTAAAATTACTTAAAACACTTTTGGGTGAGCCGTCCAGCGTTATCGAGACATGTCCATTTGCTCTTGTTTGACAATGGATAGAGGCATCCCAGTAAGTAATGTGCCTGTCCTCTCAACCTCAGGCCTACCTGCAACAAGCCCAAGACCTGGTCATTCTTGAGAGCATTATACTCCAGACCTTGGGTAAGTTGGGAAGGAAGAACCGGGTCCCTTTTATTTCCCCCCCAGAAACACATGTGCTTTTGAAATTAGTGCTAACCTGTTCTACTTTTATCTACAGAAACCAACCCAATATGTGGCTAGCACCACTGGAAAGTGTCATTAAGGCTTCATAGTTGCACCACTTCCCAACTGCACATTCGCCATTTTTCCTGTCTTTGTTTCATGTCCTTCACTTAACAGTGCTGCCCTTTAATTTTACATTCCCCCTTCATCTTCATTATTAAATTTTAACAGATCTGTCATCAATGTTTTTAAATTGTCCAGGATATTATCCGAAGACTCCATGCAAAGTGGTTTTTATGCACGCTAATCTTACTCTCCTACATTAATTTGGTTCATAACAGTATTCATTTTCTGGTTTTCAGGGACCTCTTGTTAATGTTTGCTGCTGAGCGGAAAAGAAGCTTTGTTATTAAAATTGGGTTTAATAAAATCTGACCAATGTGTTGTTTAATTCTAAGCTACATTTACTAAGCTTTGTCTCTTTTTCTGTCCGTCTTATTGCAGCTTTTGAAATCACCATTGACCACCCGCATACTCATGTTGTCAAGTGCACTCAGCTTGTAAGAGGTGAGTGTTGTGCTATTCATTTTTGAATTTAACTTGAAATTGTTTGAAAATTCCAACATGGTTGTAGGTTTTCACCTTTCCTTATTCATTTTCATTGCTCTCAAGATCTCCGTTTGGTTTTCCTTTCAGCGAGTAAAGATCTGGCCCAGACATCATATTTTATGGCCACAAATAGGTATATCAATCAACTAGATTTTCATTTGTTAAATAATTACATTTTGCAGCTTGTGATGATTGCTGTGTGTATTAAGTGCATCTTCAAAAACCCTGCTCTCTCTCTCCTTGGCTTTCCTTCCTGGACGGGTCTTTCTGTGTAGTTTGCACCTGACTACGTTCTGCCTGCAGTATAGCCCACCTGTTGTAGCTTGTGTGTGCATCCATCTCGCCTGCAAGTGGTCAAACTGGGAGATCCCTGTGTCTACAGATGGCAAACACTGGTGGGAGTATGTTGATCCCACAGTCACCCTCGAGCTACTGGATGGTACGATATTACCTCATAATTTACTCCATTTAAAATCCAAGCAGGAGAAATGTTTGAGAAACATCTGCAAATTACATAAGTTAAACATGTTTTTACCTTTTCACAACTATCTTTAGAGCTCACTCATGAGTTCCTGCAGATTCTAGAGAAGACACCCAGCCGCTTGAAGCGGATTCGCAACTGGAAAGTAAGACCTTTTGCCATTTCTAAGACATTTTGCATTGTGTGGATCTTTTTGTTGATACACTTTTACAATGGTTGTTTTTTTTCCTGGTTCCCAGGCTGGAGGTCAGACACCAAAAGTTAAGCCAAAAGTCCAGGAGGAGGGTGACCAAAGGGATACCATGATGAGCATGATCTCTATGGCCTCATCAGAGAGTACGGTAGCAGGCCTGATGAGCCTTTCAGCACCTCCTTCTTCCTCTTCTTCCTCATCAGTGGGTGAAAAGGAGAGGGTTACATCTGGTAGCGCTCCATCTTGGAGTGGAAAAAGTCAGGGAGGCCCTGAGCAACAGCAGCCGCCCAATCATGAGGTCCACGCTCCAGCTAAGGTGTCACTGAGTGAATACCGTGCCAAGAATGCTGATGTCTTGGCTGCCCAGAAGAGGAAGCTGGAGAACATGGAGGCCAGTGTGAAGAGGGAGTACGCCAATGCTGCTCAAGCTCTCATTGGTCAACAGCATAAGAAAGAGAAGCAGCAGCAGCATCATCACCAGCAGTCGACCTCCCACTCTAGCTCCTCCTCTTCTGACATGTCCAACCCCTCGCCCATTATTCTAAAAATCCCACTGGAGAAGGAGAGGCATGATCGGAGCTCCCTGAAAATGCGTTTCCCTCTGCCTGGTGGAGGAGGCAGCGGCCACAGCAGCAGCAGCAGCACCCGAGGTCAGGATCAGGATATTAAAGTTAGAATACGAGTGCCTGAGAAACAGCGGGGGAGTTCAGGAGAGGAGGGCAAGAGCAGGGACAAGCACAGGGAACGGTCTAACCACCACCACCATCATCACCACCACCACCACCATTCTTCCTCTAGTGGTGCCTCTCTGTCCTCCTCCTCCTCACATAAACATTCATCCAGTTCAAGTGGAGCATTGGGAAGCAGCAAAAAAGTCCCAAACGACTCCTCTAGAATGAGTTCTTCATCCTCTTCTGCCTCTCGAAAGAGGACACACTCCCAAGATCCCACGGCAGGATCTCACCCTGCCTCTAAAGTAAGCAAGTCCTCAAGAAATCCCTACCAGCTACCGTCCCTGTCTTCCTCCTCTGGGCAATCCCTGGGCCACGGCCCTGACATTCTCCCTGCCCTGGGAATTCCCCACCACCAAGGGAGCTATTCGCACTCCAAAGGTGACAAGTCGGACACTAACGGGCACGGTGCGACAGGTGGTACCCAGTCAAATGAGTATCAGGACACTTTTGAAATGCTGAACTCACTGCTGAGCGCACAGGGGGTCCAGCCATCCCAGCCGTCCATGTTTGACTACAGATCCCAATATGGAGACTATCGGTACGGTGGTGGCTCCAGAGGGAGCAACCCCAGACCCCCACCCCTGCCTTCAGAACCACCTCCCCCACTGCCGCCGTTACCCAAATGAGTTCCTGATCAGGAGATGTATTATGACATTGTACTTGACATCAGAAACATCTATCATGTTACATTAAGTATTGTATAATGATTTTTTTAACTACATATTTTGTGGGCTTCAGTGTGACAGCAGAGAAATGTACAGGTGAGATAAATTATCCTGGTCCTTATTACGGTTCACTCAAGGAGCAAAAGTGAGAAGTGTAAACAGCTTGCACAATGTGAGAAAAAGATTTCCAGGAAAGTGTAGATAATATTTTTTTTAATTAATTTGCAACTGTTTAACTGAAATGAAATGTGATGATGGGACCTGGGATTTTTCACTGTCGCTATTTTGGAGGAAATCATTGTCTTGAAAACTAAGAGGAAAAAATATTTCCATTACATGCCTGTTAGATCTTCTTACCGATTGTCTTTTTATAATGTTTTATAGTATATTATTTATTAATTGAATGCTTTTAAGAAAACTAGGTCCCCTCCTTTTCCCCTCTATGTTATGTCCTCTTGTGGGCAGAGGGATATTTCTACATTATGACTGTACAGGCTAGTTTGAGAGTGCATGTCTCCATAGCCATCTTTTATATATTTTTGTCTTTTTTTTTTTTTTTTCTTTTTCTTTTTCTTTTTTTTTTTTTGCTCCAACAGCTATAACCTCAAAAAGAAAAAAATATGGTGAATGCCCGAGCCTAGGGTCTTTTATTTCTTGCATTATTTGGCTAACTTGTACAAAGATTTTAAAAACAAACATGAGATATTTTTTACATTTTGTTATGAAAACTTGCAAAAAAAAAAACCGGTGTAAATTAAGGAAGCTTGTACTTTTTGTTTTTAGATTTGAGTGTTGCAGTCATTGTTTTAAATGGTTGTAAAATATTATGTCGGTTCTCTAATATTTACACTAATGGACAAAGTTCATACCAAGGTTCTATGTTTAAGGTTTATGGAGTTCAAACATATCCACCCATTATGGTCATATTGAAGGATTTGTCAATAGAATAATGCCTCTAGAGTAGAAGTGGTTGGTGTATTTCCTGTCACTTGTTTCCTCAGGAGGATGGGTATTTTCGGGTGATCACAGCTATATGCATGGAAGCCTTTATGGATATTAAAAAAAAAAAAACAGTAGCATTGGTATCAGGAGTGCCCACTGTCAAACCAGTGACCCTGAAATGATTTCATATGCTGGTGCTGAGTTTCTGGTGTCTATATCCAGCACAGTATGTTCTATGTGTTCACAATCCACATTATCCAAGACTAATCATAGGCCATTTGTTTGTCTTTCATTCATGTATTTCCTTTGTGTAAAAACCCCGGCGTACGCCTGTTAGTTTATACAGGTGTGTTTTCATCATGTAGAAGCTGTCTTTTTAATCTGTGTGCATTGTACCTTCAAACTAATATGATGGATGTTCAGCTTGAGATTGTTTATTTAAAATTCATCCACACGCTGTGACCCATCAGAAATGTGTGCATGTGTTGTTATTTTTGTGAATCCTACGCAACCGAGCGGTTTATCCACATACCTCCTCTACAGGGTCATGAGCATTAAGTATAATACTGTCTAATTGATTTTAATTATGTTTAAATTCTGTGTTTGAGCAAAACATTGGGGAAGGTGCTATTTGTTGGCAAGAGAATTGGGTATCATCTGTACATTTGATTCATTTTCAGCTTTATATGGTTTTGATTGTATAGTGTTACTGCTATTTTCTGCTTTTTATCAGTTTGTAATCAATAACCTATTTGTTTTAGGACCTTCACAGTAATGCAGTACAGCAAATCAGCCATACAATTGTACAATATTTTGTTCCCTCAATATATGGAGCGCATGCTAAAAGAGTACAGCTCTTTGCTCAGGCAGCAGAGGTTTAAAACATATTAGTTATTCAAATCTTGGTTCTAACAGGGAATCGGTAAATGCACTGAATATTTGTCAGTAGGATTTCCTACAATGCAAATGACAAAGTGTTACATGTATAACGGTTAGACTAATAGCATAGAACTCCAATATATCATGCCATTTTTTTGGAAATTGTTTTATTTGATCTAGACAAATCTTCCAATTTTAGTATTAACTTTATGCTGTGAGACACACATTTCAAAATAAACCCATATGTGAGAAAAATGACACTCATGCAACCTAACAATGCAAAATCACATAGCTACAGTTCTGTCAAAGTTGATGTTTTTCACGTCTTGGTGTTTAAAGTGACACTCAGGTCTGGAAATAACGTTTTGGGATTTTTTTTTTTTTTTTTCCAGTCAAAAGGTTATATGTGAACACTGTTCTTTTTGATATAATGTGGTTGCTTTATTCCGAATCAAAGTCAATAAATATTTTAAGAAAATGCTCCTTGTATTTTTCATGAAACTTAACCGCTGCAATATTGTGGGTGTCAATTATGTTTGTCCGTTTGTGAAGCCTTGATTGGCAGTTGGACATCCAATGAAACGCCTCGTATCCGACAGGGGAGCCAATCAGAACTCACAGTGGGAGGACATTGTTGCTGTCTGCAGTGGCTGTGGCAGTTATTCGGAATGCTGGAAAGTCGACGCAGTGTGTTCTCCCGGAGCCAGGCTAGGTTGATCGGCTGGGCGAAAGGTAAGTGATTAGTAGTAGAAAATGAGGATATGTGACCATTTTCTGGCACTGCGATAACTCTAACACACCCAGAAAGAAGAGTATCTGTTACCATCGACCAGCAAGACTCCAATTAGTTGCAAATTGTGAATATTAGCTGCAAGATACGGTTAGCAACTGCTAAATAAAGATGGCGACTTCACAATCGAAGGCGTGACGCAGTACGGAGAGGCGGGTTGAAGATAGATGTGGCGCCTGTTTAGACTTGGCAGGAACACCGAAACGGACTCACACAAACATACTGGCTACTACAAAGAATTAATTCCAGGCTACATATTCAGACATTCACAGTTTTGATACTTACAGCAGTGACTTTGCGGGAATTGTACACTTATTGATAAGAAGTTGATGAGCTACCACCTCAGTTGACAGCGCCTGCTGTAACGTTCGTTTATGTAACGTTAATGAATAACACACCTTTATTCACGTTTCCACTCGTTTGCTTTAGCGTAATGCATGCTAGACGTGAGAAATATTGAGAAATATTAAACACAGTAACGGTAAATCGCACAACATCCCTGGCCCCAATGTCCTGTGTAATGTAAATTAAAGGGCTAAGTAGTTACGCCACGTGGTTTTCTAAATGTTTGAGGGCATTTTCTGTTAAATAGGCTGAGCCCAAGCGTTATCTGTAACGAAATTGTTTGTGCTGTTTTGTTTGCAGCTAATCGTGAATATTAATATCGTTTCCATGTGCAGTATCTGTTTTCTGTGGCACTAACTTCCAACCTAACACTTTGTTGACCAATAAGCAAGAGTAAGACTGCCAGTAATAATAATTTACCCTAATCAATCAATAACAGTTCAGCTCTTAGATTACTATTTTGTATCAGTGGGGAAGACCTTACCAGACATCTTGGTGCAAATAACCCAGGACCTTAAGTGGAAAAACAGTTTGGGAACACAAACTACTTTCAAATCAATGTGGGGTCAGGTATAAAAGTCAGTGAGGAATCAGGTGTTCTAACCAAAGAAACCTTTCTGATGTTAAATCACATGTTTTTGATAATTGTTCCTAGATTTGCAATGAACAGGATACGAATCCACGTTTTACCATCAAGTCGGAACCGGGTGCCCCAGACGCCTCGTCCTCAGGAGCCTCAGGCCTGCTCTTTTACCCAGCGACCCTGCTCTCAGCCTCGTCTGGAAGGCCTTGAGTTCTGCATCAAACACATTCTGGAGGACAAGAATGCCCCGTACAAGCAGTGCAGCTATGTCTCTTCCAAAAATGGCAAGCGCTGCCCTAGCGCTGCACCGAAGGTGGAAAGGAAAGATGGGTGGGTGAGAAGTTGTACGTTCATATGGTTGAAAAACAAGTTCAACATGCAGGTAACCGTGGATACCTGCTAAATTTGTGCATCTTGGTGATTTTTGTCTCTTCTATTCTTCTCCACTGACTTTGTTTAATAGGGTGACGTTCTGTGCAGAGCATGCTCGTAGAAATGCCATGGCTCTCCGAGCTCAGATGAGGAAGGCTGCTTCTGGTCCATCCCCAGAGGCGCTGTTGTCTCAGCTAAGTGGATACAACCGTGCAGAGATGCATAGTCTTGATGGAGGCCGCTCTGAAGCTAGCCGTATTTTAGGTAAGTAGTCTTGTTCAGAGGGGGAAGTACTTCATTCGGCTTCAGTCAAGTTTTTGAGTGCATTGTCTTTGTACATGTGTTTAGATATGATTTAATGTTTCCATGCGCTCCCTCTGGACAGATGAGGACAGTCTGAGTGAGGAGGAGCAGGGTCCCTTGGTGCTAGACCAGACATGGAGAGGAGACCCTGACAGTGAGGCTGACAGCATTGATAGTGATCATGAGGATCCTCTCAAGTAAGCTGTCTACATTTGTCTTATTTTATTTTAGAGAGTAATAAATGTTGGATAATAATCCTAGATTTTATGCATAGAATAGTTGGACAATCTCATTTTAAGGGGGTTGCTTGTGGGAGATGTGACATGGAGTTTAAGGTGATGTCTTGATTCTCTTGTGTAAATGTAGACATGCTGGAGTGTACACAGCAGAGGAGGTGGCACTCATCACTCGAGAAAAACTCATCAGGCTCCAGTCTCTCTACATCGACCAGTTTAAACGGCTGCAGCACCTGCTTAAGGAGAAGAAGCGCAGATACCTGCACAACCGCAAAGTGGAACATGAAACTTTAGGTAAATATACCACCAATTACTCACTGGCGATAACAATGTTTTCTTACCTGTTTGACTGTAATTTTTATTTCTTAGAAAATGCTTCACAATCTCCAGTGATATCTGTATTTGTTCATGTTGACAACAGGGACCAGTCTGCTGACAGGAACTGAAGGCCTGTCCATGAAGGAGAGGGAGAACCTGAAGAAGCTCAAAGCTTTGCGTCGCTACCGTCGTCGGTACGGCGTGGAAGCTTTGCTACACCGCCAGCTCAGGGAGCGGAGACAGGCAGTGACGGAAGGAGCTCCTCAGGTGTGATTCCCATCGCGGAAAACAGAAAATTAAACATGATGTTAAAGGCTCAGTTCACCCAAAGCACAACAAACTCTCTCAGTAACCACTACTTATATGGAGCCATGCAAACAATGTCATGTTTATGTTCCCAGATTTTAAGTCCTCTTGCCTGAAAGCTTTCTGCTGACCTAGTAAACATGGGTGAGGGCAATTTGTCTTTGGTGCTCAATATGTTAAAAAACAAAACCAAAAAAACATTGTATTTGGGAAAACCCAAGAGTTGCATAAAGTTGCGAACATGCATGCCTGCACGTGATCTCCTCTGCAACTTTGCGCATGTGGTCCACAGACTTTATTGTGTACATATTCGCGCTGGTGACTTTGTAGGAGTTGCCATTGCACTCCAGCACTGTAGAGGGTGCTATTGAGAAATCTGAAAGCCACTCTGAGTGGATGTGAAGTTACATTGATGCAACAAACTCTGATTGTCCAAACTAACTGTTGCTACAGGCTGGTCACTGTTGGACCTTAGATCTAGTCTCTGAGAAACAGTTTCTTCCACTGTTTAGATGTGTTTTTGTTTGTTT